>JASDQU010101022.1:285133-322532 GCA_032191745.1 Picea mariana
TCATGGATTCCTGAACATTATTATTCTTAGTGTTCTTCGAATCAGGTTTTTGCTAAAATGAAAAGCTGAGATTTCCATTTCAGTTTGGTCTCTCATGGATTTTTGAATACTATTATTCTTAGTGTTCTTCACTGCAACGACACTGGTGCTTACGTTGATTAATTCCTTATTTGTGAATGGAGGATCTGAATTCATGGACAGTAAATCGTCATGAGTAACCTCAAAACCTGTGCTCCCTTAACCCGATCGGTCTGATCGGTGACTACTTTGGCCATTGAAAGAAATATTGGGTATCTCTTAATTCTTTTTATTGCGCTTAAAGACTGTTCTCAATTCTTTTTATTGCGCTTAAAGACTGTTCTCATATGCTCAGGTTTCTTGAAAATAGAAAGTCCTCTACTCCGTTAAGCCGCGTATTTCATGAAATACCAAAAAGGAATTCGCGTCTGCAATAGCGTGATGAAGATAAAGAGTCGTTCCAATGCAAATTCTATCTCGACCATAATGGATCGATAAGTGTAAGAATCGATTGTTTTAACCTAGTAAAGAGGTAAATATGTAGACACCTTAAAAGCTGTAAAAAACTTAAAACGATCGAGTAAAAATCCTTAAAGGTGCTCGAGGAGGAGCAGTTATTAAAGTGGTTATTAATAACTTGATTGGTCATTATTTTGTTAATCACCATTTTTAATTACAAAAAAACATGTTTTTGTCGTGAAAAAACTTAATAGTTGAAATCACAATCTTTCATTTAATCTTGTCCATAGAAATCACAATTGTGATTAAAAACCCATTAATTCCCAAGATTTTTAATAGGTGTACCCCTATAAACCTAACAAGTATTAAACAATATATTTCTCTATCTAACTTATTTATCTTTCATCCCTATGTAGAACCATCATACAAGTACATCAGTAAAGGAAACAAACACATGGGTAACTCTTAACTAAAGAAACACATTAGTGATTCTTAAATAGACTTTGACGTTTGGAAGGTAAAGTGCAGCTATTTAAGTGAAATCAAATGTTACTTATTAAAGCTTGTATGGAAACCTAAAAATAAACTAATGAATTAGAAATTACCACTAGATCAAAATCAATTCAATAGACTAATGAATTAGAAACTACCACAAGATCAAAATCAATTCAATAAATTAATGAATTAGAAACTACCACAAGATCAAAATCAATTCAACATCTGTCAATGTGTTCAATTAGAAAGTTCCTTCTTGAAATTGTTGGAACGGGAATACATACTCGTTGATTTTTTTTTAAGAATTTTGACATGTTTTATAAACATGTACATGTTCCTATTCAAATTGTTTTGGTCTTTGTTGAACTTCCATGCATGTCTCCATGTTTCCTTTCACATATTATGTTATAAAAGGGCACAATTATTTTTGAAAGCCCATACACATTTTAAAAAGTGTGTGCATATTCCTTTATGTAAAAAGAAATGGTTCTTGGGGCCTAAACAAAGTAGGGGAAAAAGGGTCTGAAGCCCTAATGAACTATATTGAGCTCCATATTCATTGTTATGGGAGGAAAACACTTGGGCCTTAATCCCTTAACATAACTACCTAGGATTGATCACCATGAAAAAAACCTAAAAACCACAACACAAGCCATCCGTAGGGCATATTTGGCATCAAAGTTGGATATGGATGCCATTACAAGGTTTTAGACACCGATGATGGGTCACAAGGCCTTAACCATGGTCAAGGAGGGAAAAACATGCCTCGGAATATTGTTGAATCTTCTTGTGCTCAAGAATCTTGAACAAGTTCTTGAACCAACACACAAGTACTCTGTAGGGGTTCTTTGCAAGCCTCCAAATGGGATATAGGTACCATGACTAGGTTTTATACATTGGAAATGGGTGTTGATGCATAAACATGGTTAGGTAGAAAACAATGGAATTAAAACCTAATTAAAATTTCTTGAGCTCAAGCGCTATGAACAAAACTTAAAAACCATCACATGATCCCTCTCTATGTAGTATTTAGCATTTGATCTAAATATGTGTGTCATTACGAGGTCTTGGGCACCATGGACAACTCTCGATCCCTCACCATAGTTGAGGGAGGGAAATAAGAGACTCCAGTGCTAAGACTTGCTTTTTAGGCTCAAGAAGCATCGATTAGTCCTCATGGTTTGTATTGACTTTAAAGTTCCTCCCAATGAGATATGATTACCATTTTTATATTGCATGTAAAATTGCTTCCATCACTTTTTCATATGTAGATTTCACCAATGATTTTCCCTTGAATTGTTTTCTTTCAAAAGTGAATTCTCTCCTTTCCTGTGTCAATATTTCTCCAATTTCTAGTCCAAGTGCATCACATTCTACTATGAATGTTTTACCAAAATCAGGTGTTTCCAATACCGGTGTAGAAGACATGGCATTGTTTAAGAGAGAGAATGCGGAAGTAGCCTTATGATTCCATAAAAATGTTTTTTTCTTCAAGAGAGATGTGAGTGGGCTTGCAATGCATTCATGATTCTTAACAAAATTTTGATAATATTCTATAAGACCCAAAATCCTCTAATACTCTTGATGTTCTTAGGAGTAGGCCATTTTGCAAAGGATTGGATCTTTTGAGGATCCACCTAAACCCCTTCCCTTGAAACAATATGACCCAATTATTCTACTTCTTGTTTCCCAAAAGAACATTTGGATCTTTTTACATACAATTTATTGCTCTCAAGAATTTGCAAGACTTGATCCACATGTTTAATGTTGTCTTCCCATGATTTTCTATAGATAAGTATATCATCAAAGAAAACCAACACAAACTTTGTACGATGGCGTCGAAATGTTTTGTTCATAAGCCTTTAAAAATTCAAAGGAGAATTAGTCAACCCAAAAGGCATGATCAAGATCTCATAGTGCCCACTATGAGTTCTAAAATGTACTTTGGGAATTCCATATTTTCTTAATTTGATCTAGTGGTATCTTGATTTAAGATCTAGCTTTGTAAAATAATCCACTCCATGAAGCTCATCTAATAGCTCATTAATATTTGGAATAAGGAATTTATCCTTTATGGAAATTTTGTTTAGATCTCTATAATTAGGACACATCCTCGAAGAATTATCTTTTCTTCTCACCATCACTACCGGAGCTAAAAAATGAACCCTTGCTTAGTTGAATAATACCCGAATATGGCATGTATTTTACCATTTTCTCAATCTCCCAGTTTTGTTGATGAAAATATCTATAAAGACTTTTATTAGAAGGAGTACTGAGATATTATTTCAATTTGATGTTCATGATCTTTAGAAGGAGGTAGACCTTTAGGAATTTCTTGGAAGAACCTATAGTTATTTTCGGGGATGCATCTTGATTCCTTTGGAACATTTCCATCTTCCTCCTTAACTTCCATAGAATAAGGTTTAACCAATTAACATTGTAAAACATGAAATAAATTAAAGCCACGTGTTTATTATAACTACACATATTATAATAAAACATTTAGAAAAACCATGACTTTTGGCAATAGAGTAATTAACATTCAAGCACGTTCTATCACTTTGCACCGTCTTCACTGAAATTGATCCTACCCTCCCCCTCACATCATTAAGACAATGGATGAATGACTTAGAGGATTATGCATTACTTGTTTGGATTGATTAATTTTTTTCATGTAGTGGGGTGATCATGATTAAGATAGGATATTCAATGGAAAAAGGGCAAAGGATGTTTTGGATTGGGGTGGATCCACTCAAATAAGCACGTTTAGATTTGGCTAGAGATGCCTTTGTCTCCTCAAATAAGCATGTTCTGAATAAAATTCATCCGGGTGCTTCCAAATCCACTGTGGTCTATTATGACACGGCATGACATGGATATCCACCATCCAATATGAATATATTATTCTCCCAAAACCTTATCGTAACTTCCACTTGCACCCAGCCCGCCGGCCACCAATTCATCCAGACTCCAAAGGGCTATAAAGAGGAGACACTTGCACATTGATAAACAACCATAGCATTTGCAATTTGTTGATTTAGAGGGAATAGTTTGAGCAGAGATTATATTATAGAGAGAAAGCAACCATGTCGTCTAGATCAGTTGCATTGTTGGTGGCACTCATGGTCATGGGCAGCATTGCAGAAGTGGCTGATACAACGCTCGTGTCGTCGGCGTGTAACACAGAGAAGATCCCAAGTGGAAATCCTTTCTTTAATTATCTGGGAGCCATGCTCCAAGATCTGAAGGAAAACTCTGCCTCCCATGGTTACGACTACAGAGCATCGCGTGCCGCAAGTGGGGGCACGCCCGCTGCCTATGGTCACGCAATCTGCAAAAAGTTGGTGTCTCAGTCTGATTGTAGTGACTGCCTTTATAACCTCGTCGGTCCCCTCCGGGGAATTTGCAGCGACGCCAAAGGTGGTCGAGTTCAGCTCACTGACTGTTTCATCCAGTACGAGCAGCACAGCTTTTAGAGCTGCTCGTACACTGCTGCGCGATACCCGCATATGGATTATAGCACCATATAGCTTATCCATGTATAAAATAAAACAATAGATCATGTGCTAAGATGACTAAGAATAAAGTTATCGTGCAACATTTTATGTGATTCTACATGTTGCAATAATTTCATTACATGGTGTTAGTGGCTTTTGAAACGTTGAGTCTTGATCCATCGAATTATGTCGATCACCCAAATTTTAATCAAATTTACTACTTAAAGCTTTGTTTAAAAAACATAATTTTGTATAATCTATATCATGCACCCTCAAATTTAATTTGTTAGGATCTTAACCTCCCCAACCTCTTAAGTAGATAGAAACATTTTTATGTATGGAGACTATCTATAGTAAATGTAAGAAGACTTTCTCTAGAGGGTTTCACCTACTTGGGTTGAGTTTCTTGGTTAGTTCAAAGATCCCTAAAACCCCGAGGGCTTGGAGTAAATATGCTTTCGAACCTTGACCCGTGGAATTACTCTCTACACCCAAATTTCTATCAGATTACCCCAGAGAACCAAATTTCTATTGGATTTGTTGTTTAGAGCTTTGTTGGAAAGAGAGTTGTTTTTTATCATATTTATCCTACATCATCAAGTTGAACACAATATATGCATTATCCGAAATGGCTCTAACAACTCTGTTCTTATTGGAATATGGTGAAAAAAAGAAAATATAGAGGGCATAGTTCCAAGACATTTAACGGTTTTCTAAGGTTCTAGGTCAATTCATGATCCGGATTATTTTCGGCACGAAATGAGAGCGGAGATGTAACACATAAATATTTAGAGATATTGCAAGAGAGATAACAATATAACAAAGATATAGCAGAAATAACAAGAGTCACATATATACAGTAATACACGATTTCTATTAATGAAATAAATGTACAGAGATTGTAAAACATAGAGTGAAAGACTCTCTAGAATGGTGGTAGCTTATCTCTGAGAAGAGATGTGACGGCTACTCGCATCCATGAGAAGATGATTATTACAATGAGGCTCTAAGGGCCTTTTTAACAAAAGTAAAATCCAAAACCCTAACCCCGGAAGATGAAGAGCCAAAAGGTTTGTGGGCCCCGATGGGAGTAGTTGATACGTCAACTTCCCAGGGACGTAACTTTTGCATACGATCTCCGTTTGGGGCGCTCAATAGCTCGTTGAAAAGATATATCCGAGAACTACAACATTTTGGTGAGAAACATTGATCTATGATCCATGTTGCTCCCCGTTTTCTCAAAAAAAATCGTTTAGGGCCTCAAAATGTCCCTGGATGTTAAAAACTACTAAAAATAGTAAATTACCAAAATTTCCAGAAACATGTTTTGGGCCAATTGGAGAAGGTGGGTGGCAACCGATATCCACATAGATCAATCCTCCCTCCTTAGGAAGCAATGGTCTCCATTGGGTTGAGTTCCCGAGGGAGAGGGGAAAGCGATTGCTGAATCTGAATCTTGGTGAGTTGCTTGCCTTGTTGGAACCGTCGCGCTGCTTGGTTTGTTGAAGGTTGTCACGAACCTGTGGCTGGAAGGGTTGGACCTTTTTAACCAGTCTGGCTACATGAGATGACTGTGTGCAGAAGGAATCTTTGTGCTTTGCTGCAACCTTGTCAACCTGACTCTGGTGGATAGAAGG
This sequence comes from Picea mariana, assembly GCA_032191745.1. Taxonomy (NCBI): domain Eukaryota; kingdom Viridiplantae; phylum Streptophyta; class Pinopsida; order Pinales; family Pinaceae; genus Picea; species Picea mariana. The sequence continues at coordinate 291,240 of JASDQU010101022.1, forward strand.
TGCTTGGGCCGAGGCTGTAGTGGTTGCAGTATCCTCTTATTCCCCTTTTGAATAGATTGTGGAGAAGATGAATTTTGTAGTATGAGATACTACCTTACGATATTGTTTAGGTGGGACAATAGTCGGAACTACCTCTGGTATTCTGTAGAGATGACCCCCCAAAGTAACAATGACACTACGGGGTCGAGACTCATAAATAGCGTGGCGCTTCCACATATATGGCTGGCCCAAGAGAACATCACAGACATCCAATGGGTAAACATCACATAATACCTCATCCTTCAAGAGTTGTATGCCATATGACAATCGACACTACTGGCTGACACGAAGATCTCATCCTTGGCGAAGCCACCCTATGTTGTATGGTTGCAGGTGTGGTGTTGCCGACAATCCCAATTGTTTGATGACCTCTGTTGAGATGAGGTTCTCCTGGCTTCCGCTATCAACAAAAAAGTGCAGCGGGGTCCCCTTCACCCACATCTGTGAATGAAAAAGGTGCTCCCCCTCTTCTGAATCTGTTGGTTCTTCTGGTTGAATTCCTGCGGTCGTGACAATAGCAGTGGGGTCTACGTCGATGATCTGTCTTTTACCAGTATTTTCAGAATCAGATTCGAAATTAGAGTTTGCTTCGTTGTCTTTGATCTCAGCCACCAATGACTATTTTGAGCGACATTCATTGGTGTTGTGCCAGGGGCTTTTGTGGAAATCACACCATTTTTCGGTGTCCTTCTTTGTCTTCCCATGACCCTTCTTTTTCTGTGGCTTGGACTGGTTTTCGGGAGATTGTTTGTTAGGGATGTCTTTGTCATACTTTGGTTGTTGTGGATTTGCAGACCCAAACTCCTTTTTGTTCTGTTTCTTAAATTTCTGCTCGATTTTAACATCATATCGATAGTCATCACCGAGTGATGAGATGTTCAGAAACTCCATTTTAGTTTGGATGTATCTGTGTAGATCCCCATGGTATTTTAGAACCAAATGTCGTTCGGAGTCTTTGATACTTAGCTTGGTGCGCAAGGTATGGAAGGTATTGGTGAACTCCGAAACTGGTTGGCCCCTCTCTTGTCATAGTGTGTTCCATCTCATTTACTGGTCCTCATAGTTGCCAACAGGGTAATATTGTTCCTTTACCGCATCCACAAAAAAATTCCCAAGTGGGATCGGCCCCATATATTCCAGACTCCTCTTTGGAACTCTACTCCTAGTAAGTTTCCCACCAATGTTTGACATCGGGGAGAGCCTTAAGGAGTGTGAAGGTGATCTTTTCCTTGTAAGAAAAATGATGAACATAGAAATAACCTTCTAGCAAATTTAACCATTTATCTAGGGCATCTGCATCTATTTGACCTTCAAATATGGGAATATCAAAATTAACCTGTACCTTGAAAGGCAAGGTTCTTCCAAAGTGGTCTCTTGATGAAGATGCACCTGAAGATATCAGGAGGTGTTCCAGGATGTAAGAAAAATTCTCCATCATTTCATCCCTTTGTCGTGTGAGAGCTTGCTCAAGCAACAGACTTATAGGATCGTCTTCTCTGTCGTTTTTCTTTTCTTCCACCATTGAGGGTTTCTTGGGTGTGTTAGAGATATTGTCCTCAAGAGAGACAAGCTCGAGACCTAACTTGCTATACCCGGACCTCGTCGGGGACATGCACTGAAAAACGATCAAGAGCAGCCTGCTCTGATACCACTGATCCAGATTATTTTCGGCACGAAATAAGGGCGGAGATATAACACATAAATATTTAGAGATATTGCAAGAGAGACAACAATATAACATATATATAGTGGAAATAACAAGAGTCACAGATATACAGTAATACATGATTTCTATTAATGAAATAAATGTACAGAGACTGTAAAATACAGAGTGAAAGACTCGCTAGAATGGTGGCATCTTATCTCTGAGAAGAGATGTGACGGCTACTCGCATCCGTGAGAAGATGATTATTACAATGAGGCTCTAAGGGCCTTTTTAACAAAATTAAAATCCAAAACCCTAACCCCGGAAGATGAAGAGCCAAAAGGTTTGTGGGCCCCAATGGGGGTAGTGGATACGTCAACTTCCCAGGGGCGTAACTTTTGCATACGATCTCTGTTTGGGGCGCTCAATATCTCATTGGAAATATATATCCGAGAAATACAACTTTTGGGTGAGAAACATTGATTTGAAATCCATGTTGCTCCCCGTTTTCTCAAAAAATATCGTTTAGGGCCTCAAAATGACCCCAGAAGTTAAAAACTGCTAAAAATAGTAAATTACCAAAATTGCCATAATCATGCTTTGGGCCAGTTGGAGACGGTGGGTGGACACCGATATCCACCTGGATCAATTCAAATACCCTTAAAACTCTTGGGCATCGAGGAATTATGATTTTAGAACTTTGACCCATGAAATGATGTCAAGCACCTAATTTTCCATTAGATTTTCTACCTAAACTTCGTCGGAAATATGATAACTTTGGAAAATGTTTAACCTATGCCTTTGCATTCAACATACTATATTCATTATCCAAAATAACTGGAAAACCTTCCTCATTAAAATTCATTAAAATAAAACAATATAAAGGATATAAATCCATATTGTTCAAGTATTTTTCAAGATTTTGGGTCAATTTAGAGACCCTCAAAACTTGAAACTATGCTTTTGAAACTTTGAGTCCTCATACATGGAATTATGTCGAACAACCAAATTTTAATCAAATTTACTACTTAAAACTTTGTTTAAAAAAACATTATTTTGTATAATCTATATCATGCACCCTCAAATTTGTCAGGATCCTAACTTCTCCAACCCCTTAAGTAGATAGATGCATTGCTATGTATGGAGACTATCTATAGTAAATGTAAGAAGACTTTATCTAGAGGGTTTCACCTACTAGAAACTTCCTTCTCTAGAATGTTCCTAGGAGGTAGAAAGTACTATATTAAAATGAAGAAGCAATGTAATGAGATGTCTTGTGAAATATTTTTAATCGAAGTTATTCTCAATTGGAGGTTTCCCCTTCAAAGAAGAAATCAAACATTACTTCCAATAATAAATATATATCATTTGGTGTTGTTTTGGTTCTCTATTTGGCTATTGTCATTGCAATATATCTTTTTCTATAGTAATTCTAGGTAAAATCTATTAATTCTTCTACGCATATCTCAATTTTCTAATAAAGAACACCCAATAATTTAACTCACTTATCCTTTCTCTAAGTATATATATTATGAAATTCCCATGGATGGATTGTACCACAATATACGCATCCACCACATATCATGTCTACTATTGAGATTTACCTATCCATCAAATAAAACTAATTAATAATGTCTTAAGATTCTCATTTCAGTAGCCTACGAGCAAGTATATGTACGTATTTTTTTAATAGTAAAACTATTGCACAATGTTTCGATTCCTCTATCCATGAAAACGACCTCATGGAATTAGTGTTAAAGTTAATTTTTTTTAACATATAACACATTCAACCAATAGACACTTTTGTTTTAATATGGATAAGAAATTTTAAAATACCCCCTCAATATATTCTCATTAAACAATCAATTAAAACACATTAATGGTATAAAAATTTCCATTTCCCTTTCTCATTTACAATCCAATAACAAAAAAATTATCTAGGAACTTTTATAATGGTCTCAAATAAATGAAAAAATATAGAAGTCTAAAATGGCTTATATCCATCTTGAATCTAATTTATCAAGTTGCATAGATTCGGTGACAGATTTGTTTGAAACCCACTCATCACCCAAATGAATTCATTGATACGACGCGATAAGTTCTTCCCCATTTAAATTCTCTTGAGCCATTGTAAATGAAACCATTCTGGACATGAAGAAGTTTCAGAGCATTCAGAGGAGCGAAATGAGCAATTCAAAGCAGCCGAGATCCCATGAGTATCAAATAACCAGTTAGTAAGATTTTCAGGTATGTACCAGTTTGGATTTTTTGTGCTTACGCTTCATATGTGTATTTTATCCAGTGTTTCCCTGTACGCAGTCTCTAAACAATTTTTTTCAGTTGCAAGAAAAATGCCTCCAATAAAACATACCACCAAGCGATCTCCGAGAGCATCGAAGCTAAAGGAACCAGAGGTAGAAGAAGGATCTTCCCCAATAGCCGCAAAACAATTAGAATTTGCTCCAAGGCCAGAACCAATCATCAGGACATCTACCAAGAAAGTTTTCACTCAACCTCTGACCTTTGGAGACATGGAGGAAAGCACAGGGACCAAGGCGGTACTCCCAAACTAGGGAGAAATCTTCAAGAAAATCAATCGGGAAGAATTCCCAGAATATATCCCACACAACGACCCCGACATGAGAAAGCTCGATGATGAAGTTTTTCCAAATATCCGATGGTCGTACCTGCACATGGTAGCGAGAAGAACCATGTGTTTCCCTATATAGAACTGTTGCAATGGCTCATTGACCACAAGGACACACATAAGTGTCTGATCAACGACAAAAATGGCGAGTGTGTTAGGGTTTTCCTTCTTGTAGAGGTGCAAAGTTATTACAAGCTTAGAGACTTGGAGGAGCGACTGAACACCAATTTCATCGTAAACTTCTACGACCGCCACAACATTGGTCAGGTGATGTCTTCATGGTGGACAGAAGATAAAAAATAAACCAATCAGACCTCTAGTTGGTACCAGATGACCAACTTAAGGGAGTCGTATATCTATCTAGTGGATCTCATCTGCCAGTTGTATGGGGAGAAAGATTGTTCTAGGTTTTCAGAGGCATGGATGCCTCTAGCTTACACAGTGGCCATTTTCGAGAGATGTTTCAACTGGGGATCCATCATTTAAAAGTAGTTGAGCATTTTCATACAATAGGCTCAGACGTCGAAAGAAGGATAGACTCCATCCTTCTACATGGATTTGCATTTACTAGACGTCATGTGTGCTAGAAATGTCTTTGTTGCCATGAACTTGAGCTCGCACGTCCTAGAACTCCCGGTCCATGTTTACTTCATCATTTTATGGGAGAACAAGTACAAAAAATCTTACTCCCTCATCTGCGATGAATTCATCGTGCGAATTCATTTTATTCTTTTCAAGAAAGAGTGTCTGAGTTTATCGGCTGTGGAAAAAAAAGGTGATAGCAAAGGTCGGCTACTAGTATCTGGATGAACGTGATACCTACATTAGGGTATTCGGGGCCACTGGAGGACCTCATCTCCTACCACCACATGTCCCCAACTGACTTGCTGAGGGGGAAATATACTACCAGACCATCTTGCAATGTTACAATGCAACCCTAGTGAAAGATAAGAAGCAGGCATTTATACCTTATGGAATCCATATAGGTCTCTACCTAGTAAAAGACACCACTCAAGCTAAGCAGGAAGGATCAGATTTTTACGCAAGTGCGACGCAAAGGGTCTAGTCTTGAAACATGTGTCTCAAGTGTCGTCTTCTTGGCCATACGCCCATGACAAGTTTGAAGATGAAGTCTTCACAAAAAATGCTCAGTATTGGGATAAAGTCGTTGCAAGGATGGTCGTCCCTAAGATGACCAGGTTCAAATCCATGAGCGTGGATGAACAGAAAATAATCCTAGAACAATCCTCTCAAGGGGCCCTAAGGGCTAGGGAATAAATGATAGCAGTTGAAGTAGAAAAATCCCCCAGGTAGCGGCTGAAACAAAAGAGATTCCCGAGGTAACCTCGGTGCAATATAGGAGTCTCCCCGAGGCTCAAGACGCACGGGAGAGGGGGTTACTCATGTTAGAACATGCGCATCAGATAATTTATCAGTTGTAAGATGACCCAGACGTCATAAATGTGGCAAGGCTCCTTGTCGACAACCCAGATGAAATCCAGATGGGACCAAGCATCCATGAATTCATAGACCTTGATGAAATTACTGGGTTAGACGAACCTAAATTCACGATGCCACCAACCAGATTATTGACATGTGTTTTGACTCAGCCAAATACTGTCGAATCATTGGGGAGGACCAGTGTGTCAAACCCCTTAAGTGAGATAATAAATATATATGATGATGATGAGAGGTCGAAGGCATCTCTTATGACCCCGGTACATATCGAAGAAGAAAAGGAACCAGAGAAGAAATCTTCCCCAGTTCCTGACACTCAATCTCAGGGGATTCCATAGACCGAACAAGAAGTTGAAAGTGCCTTAGACACTCTACTGCTCGATGCACTAGATACTCAAGCGGATAGTCTGAAGGATGAGAAATGGTCGGATGAACCAAAGGAAGGGGCTCCACAGCAGGAAACCAGCGTCGCGACGACCAAGGATAAAGTAAGTACCGAGCATACCCCTGATGCCTCAATTTCAATCGGTACTCAAATCCCAGATCAGCGACAGACAGAAGATGGGCCTTCATATCACAGGGATGAAGTTCAAGAACCCATTCTTGAACGAGTATATACCATCGGGAGTCTGGGGAATACACTTACCTTGGGAGATCAACAAATCCCCCAACCTGTGGATGAAGTAGCCAACATACATGCCATAGGTTATGACCGAAAAAGGAAGGCTATCATCAAAATAACCACCAAGAAGAGGTATATCACCTTAGATCGCTCCATCCTCATCACTATGGAGGAACATATGATCAACAAAGATCATACTAAGATGTTTGAACTCATCGGCGTAGGGATGGAAATGAAAGATGCCACCTTGGACATAGGTAAAAGAGATGAAGAGGAGTTGGTCGTTGCCCTGAAGGAATTAGAACATTTGCGCCACTTGTAGAAATACTACCAGGACACGACACATGCCACAATGTTCCTAAGGAGTGAGTTCAGGAGGCCTACAACAAATTTACATACGAGCACCACCTATTCATTACAAGGATAACCTATCTCCAGGAAGACACCCTCATGGCACTTGCGACGTGAAAAGATATGGAGCAGTGGTACAATAAAGTACAACAATCCATGGAGAGAGTCAACTACATCGGTGCAGTCCAACAGGGTCGATATGCAGAGGAACACGACATTCAGGTGTTAAAGGAGAGTATCCTTGATCAAATAAGGAAATCAACTAAGTATTGGCCAAAAATGGCTCGGGAACCTCATCGGGAAATTCAGGAAAAGTGGGCCAAGTGCGAGAAAAAATGGATCAAGATCAATTGGGTAATGAAAGACATCAGCCTCTCCGATTTTGGTATGCTCGACGACTTTGTCGACTTTTGCAACATAGTCAAGTCGCACAGCGATAAATACTCATTATGGGCCGAGGAAATAACTAAGGTGACAGATATGGTGCTAGGTCAGGTGCGATAGTTCACGAAGCACCCGATCAAAGCTTGGGCCATGCTGCAACAATTGAATGCCAATATAGTCAAGTATCGGGCACATGCGGTAGAGATAACAGAGATTCACTCAGCCCCTATGGAACAACATAGATTCCCATACACCAACACCTATGAGAATTTGTTCATCAACTGGTTGGAGTATGAGAAGAGTCACCCTCTTAAGTGATATCTTGAGATGACTCTTAGAAAACCTGACAGGAAGAATGCCATGTGGCGAATTTTGTTTTTCTTATCTTCACTTTAGTTGTTATATTTAGTTAATTTTATGTTATAAATAAGAGCATAGAATGATTAGTTATAGGTATATGGTTGTTGCAAGAAACTCTCATTTTTGGTTTTGTTAAGAACTTTTTCGGAGCTACCTTTAATAGATAAGTCCTATTGGACCAGAGACAAGTTTTGTTTTCATCAAATGCATGTATGATTGGATGTGGAGAAGAATTATTTACTATTTTTTCTCATGAATGGATGCAGTAACGAGTAAGAGCTATTAAATCTATTGATAAGTTATTTGATGCAATGTTTTACAGTTCTTTCTTTAATGATGAAAAATGAATCTTTGTGTTAGTATGTGATTAATTATTAGAGTCTAGTGAATTATTTTACTTTCCATCATTTATCACATGCATGTTTTCTTCTAATAATTTTTATCTCAGTAAGTAATTGGAATACTCACACGGTTAATGTATTAGTACTAGACCTATGGTAGACGATCACTATTTGCATGCTAGAGTATAAGGGTTATCCCAAGATCAAACTCTTCTCCAGTAGTTAAGTTTGTTCCTATTTTGTTGCCTAGTTGGTTTATACCGTCCCTATCTTGTATCAGTCCCACCTAAGAGAAAATACAAAAAGAGAACGTCTGAAATGAAGGAGAAATACTTCACAAGAAAACGTAAATCCCATCGATTATTTTGGTTGGATTGTGAAATTTGGAGAACCATTCCACTATTAAACATTGTAGAGTTTAATTGGGCCTCGGTGGCGGGTTTGGTTCCTTTTGTTGAGTTAAATGGATTTATAACCCATCAAAAGAATTGGCACTAGAAGGAGGGATGCATAATGAATGGTTGAATACATATTTCACATAATAGCTCAGGCATCCTGTAGATTCAAAACAACCCACATGCATGGCTAGTAATTCCCAAGACATCCCACACACATTGAGTACTCCTGAAATGAGTAACTCACCCAAAGACGAGGAAGAATGCCTATACCTAGAAATACCTTACGCTCTCCCTCACGAGGAATTGAATCAATTCAGAAGAATCACAAGAGCATATGCTCGACAGATCAGTGTGTTGTCTTTAGCTCCGATACTTCCTTGAAGAAAACAAGTAAGCAGACCAGTGGTCGATACCCTCGACTAGGTTTTTGTGTATACAGTACAAGACCTGATAGATTTCACTCTCACTGAAATCGAACATCCTCTTAACCTAATCCCGAAAACTCCAGCCGACAACATCTCTGAGTCGAATGATTTTTCGGAAGAAGAAGGGTTTAATTTAGAACGTTCAATTTCAGGATTTGAAGATATGGAAGACCATAATGACCATGATGAATAAAGGGGAAATCCAACTCAAAACAATCAACCTTGGTTGGTCATATATTCTTTGGCCATCCCTGGATGAGTATATAACCTCCCCTGACATCTAGAGAAGTTACTTCCTAAATTTGACCCCGAAACCTTAGGATTTCCTGAAGACCATATCAAGAAATTCATACTAGCTATTAGACTTATGAATGTCCAACATGAAGATGTAGTTTGCAGGATTTTCCCCTACACTTTTGAGAATTCAACTTCCATGTGGTATTTTAACCTACCTATAGGATCCATAACTAGTTGGATGAAGTTTCAAAAGGATTTTCTGGATAAATTTGCAGAAGAAATACTACAGGAGCTTTGATATCTGATTTTTTCGCCGCCACCGTGAGTTCCAAAGAAAGTGTCAAAGACTTTAATCAAATATTTAACACCATATTAAACAAATTCCAACCCGAGGATAAACCTACTCGGGAGTTGAAAATCAAAGTATACGCTAATGCTCTCCCAACTTCTATCTCCATGTTTGTGAAGAGGGTTGCCAAACCAACCCTGGCTGAAAATTTTGAAGAAGCCAAAATGATAGAGTTCCAAATGAAAGGATTCAAAGAAGGTCAGGTCTCTTTAGTTAATAAATAAGTTCAACCTCCTCCTAGGAGAGGTCTATTTCTTACTAGACCCCTAGGGAAACAAACTAGACAAGATCCTGAAAAGGGAAGTGGGGACATAGAGGACGTGCAACACATGGTCAAAACGCTATCAAATGAGATAATAGACATGAAAAGAAGTGTAGGGGAGGGAAACCATGGCCAAAGGCCCTATAATACTTTCTTTAAAAGGAATCCACCGTTCAAATCAATTGAACCTCCCCCAACCAACTTAAATATCGATGTGGGAAATGTAGCATCCAACTCTTTCTTCACTTATCACCAGGAAAACCACTCTAAAAGAGATTGTCCTCAATGGGCGCATGCCATGAATTTGATGGCCAATCAGTTTCTATATGAGGTATCCCTATCCGAACAACCAAGAAGATCAACTATAAATATCACCAATCAAGAAGAGGTTGATCCATCAGAAGAAACAACCATGTTGATATGGGATCCTGATCTACCTATGCATTTTGATGACTTATGTGAAGTCCAATAACCACCTACAAAAGTATTGGTTGTGCAAACATGAAGTAGGGGTCAACCTGTCTCAAATGAACTTACTACGACCTAAACCTCGGGAGGTAGAATGGTTCCTGATCACCCAAAAACACCTTTTGCTCCCTGAATAAACCCTATAAACATCCATACACGAGAATCTCCCAAGATGGATTACAACATAATAGAATATTTTAATAAGTTGAAGGCTAATATATCAGTTATGGACATATGTAGAATCCCTCAGCAAAAAGACTACATGTTACAAGCTTTGAAATCAGTAGAAAATCCTACAACAAGCAATGATCAAGAAAAAAATCTAACTCCCATAGATCTAGGAAATAAACCAACTATGAACGCTTGTTCTAAAGATAGGAAGGGAAAACCTTTTGTTCCACCATTCCTTTTAACATTTGAAGTCTTCAACAGAAACCTCCATAACTATTTGGTCAATTCAGGAGCATCCTCTAATGTTATGCCACTGTCTATTTGCAAAAATCTAAACGCAGTCCCTCTCAAAAGTGACAAACATGTAATACAACTAGACAATACCTAGGTCAAGGTCATGGGAGAACTCAAAGAGGTAATGATCAGAATAGCGACACATCCTAAGTTTGGGCAAGTGATTGACATCATTGTAGTAGATATCCCAGAATCTTCTGGGTTATTATTAAGCCGAGATTGGTCTGAGAAGTTAAATAGATACTTTAGTACAAACTAGGCGCACCTTTGGCTACCCTTAGAGGGACACAAAAATATAATCAGAATTGATAGGGAAAGATATCTAAAACATAGTGTTACTGACCTAGAAACCTTAAAAGAACCTTCATCGATGGATTTCCCTGTGCTAGGCAATTATTCCTGTGATTCCTACTTCGGGAACTTTTCCCCTCTCTCATCTAATGTACCTCTTACTCAAAACTACGAAATGATTTTTCAAGAGGAATTATTGACGGTGATGGAAGAAACCCTCTTCTGCCAAGAACCTGAGATAGAAGTAATAGAACTAACAGGAGGAAAAGAGGAAATTAATAGGAAAGAGGAAACTGATACATTTTTCCCACAAGTTTGGACCCTACATTTTGATGGATCTAAATCGCAAGAAGAGTCAGCAGCAGGGTGTATCCTCATTAATATGAAGGGAAAATGAAATTTCATATCTTCTAGACTAGAATTCAAATGCACGAATAACACTGTCAAGTATGAAGCTCTAGTACAAGGGCTAAAAAAATCCATAGACCTAAATGTCCAAGAATTGAATTTTTTCAAAGACTCTGAAATCATTGTTAGACAGATAAGGAATATTATACGTTGCAATTCTTCACACCTGAAGAATTACCAATAGGAAGTGCATAGGCTGATAGAACATTTTAAAGCTTTCAACATTACAACAATCCCCAGAGCGAAAAACATTCTTACCGATTCTCTGGACATCATTGCTTCAAGGATATCACCTCTAGAGGATTATGAAGGCTCTTGGTTCACTGTAGCACTGTTATATAAACCCTTGGTGCCCAACAATATTTCTAATTGGAAGGTTTTTGAAGGAGATGAACAGATTATAAACTTTCTGACCAATCAAGACAATTTTAAAGACTTGGCCATTGACGATGAAGTTTTCCAGGAACAATCAACTAAAATCAACTGTCATACAAATCAGTCGTTCGAAAAATCAAAGTCTCACATGATACCGAAGGGAATAACTAATTTAGAAAACCTTTTTGACCTAAAAGAAATATTTAAGGGGTCAAAAAATGCGAAGACCGGTAGTTCTTTTCCCATGCACGAAACTATAAATCTCGGAACCCGGAAAGACCCAAAAAATGTAAACCTTGGAAAGACCATATCTAAGGAGGAAAGAAAGGCCTATTTCAAACTCTTCAGACAGTCTCAATATGTCTTTGTGTGGTCCTACCGAGATCTGAAAACGTATGATACCCATATCATTCAGTAGACTATCCCATTAAAACCTGAAGTGAAACCCTTCCAATAGAATCTCAGGAAATATCACCCATCCCTGGAGCCTCTCATGTGTGAGAAGTTAAAGAAATTGTTAGATGCCAATATTATCTTCCAGGTCAGACACTCTACATGGGTAGCAAATTTGGTTCCTGTAAGGAAAAAGTCTGGGGAGATTCGCCTATGTGTAGATTTCAGAAATCTCAATAGAGCTTCAAAAAAAGACAACTACCCAATCCCACCAATGGAGCAACTCCTGTAGACCGTGTCTGGCTCTAAAATTTTCTCCTTACTATGTGGTTCCTCCGCTTACAACTAGGTTCTAGTTTCAGAAGAAGACCGCTTGAAAACTACCTTTCGAACCAAGTGGGGAACCTTCACTTACAAACACATGCCTTTTGGGTTCATCAATGCAAGAGAAACCTTTCACAGAGTCATGAACGTATCATTTCGGGGACTAATCAACAAGTGTGTATTAGTCTACTTGGATGATCTAACTTTGTATTCAAAGAATAGAGAAGATCACATCCAACACTTGACCCAGATTTTTGAAAGGTGTAAGAAATCTTCCATATCCTTAAACGCTAAGAAAACTATTTTCAGTTATCGAGAAAGGTAAGTTGTTAGGCCACATTATATATCAAGCAGACATCCGCATAGACCCAAAAATAATTAAGGTTATATCTAATCCTCCATTACCTCACAACAAAAGGATGTGCATTCGTTCTTCGAGAAAATCAATTTTGTGAGGAAATTCACCCCCGATTTAGCGAAAACTATCAAACCCCTACAAAAAATGATTCATAAGGATGTTGAGTTTAAGTGGGATGATGAATGAAAGAAGGCTTTCAACAATATTAAAACTACAATCTCTCAAGCCCCAGTACTGCGAAGCCCCTATTTCAACAAAGATTTCTTCCTCTATACTTTTTCCTCCGACCAATCATTAGCCATAGTATTAACTCAGATGGATGAGGATAAAAATGAAGCTTCAGTATCGTTCATGAGCACTAACCTCCAAGGTGTCGAACTAAATTATCCTGCTATCGATAAACAAGCCTATGCAGTTTATAAAGTGGTAAAACACTTCATATCTTACATCCTCAAGAACCACACCAAAGTAATTGTACCTCACCCTGCAGTCTGATACCTATTTACTCAATAGGAGATGGGGCAAAGAAGAGGGAACTAAATGGCAGTATTCCAAGAATTTTATCTAGACATAAGACCTGCTAAACTTGTTAAAGGAAAAGGGTTATGAAAATTGTCATCCGAAGCTCAGGACCAAGTAAATGAAGACCCTGGATGGGAGAATGAAATGGCATTATGGTGCGGCGAAGATTCACACATCTCCTCGGGGAAAGAGTCTTGGTATGAGAAATTGACTTATCTCCTGCACCATGGGACTTTCCTAGAAAACCTGAACCCTAGGGAAAGGAGTGATCTCAGGCTAAAATCCACATAGTATCACCTCATAAATTATGTACTCTTCTAGGTTAATTACGATGGGGTACTTTTAAGATGCCTCGAACGTGAAGATGCAGACAAAGTTCTGGAGGAACTCCATGATGGCCTTGCCGGTGGACATTTTGTAGGAGACAATACCACTCATAAGATACTGAGAGTTGGCTATTATTGGCCCACTTTGTTCAAGGACGCTCACACATACATTTTTAATTGTAAAACTTGTCAAAAAAGCACTGGGAGAGAGAAAAGAGCAGTGGTCCCACTCCAACCGATGACCGTTTCTAGGCCTTTTGAGCAATGGGGGTTAGATATCATAGGAGAAATTACACCAAGTTATTAAAAACAACATAAGTACATACTTATTTCCACCGATTACTTCACGAAATGGGCAGAGGCCATTCCTTTGAATCATGTAAATGAGAAGGTGGTAATCCAATTCATAGAACAACAACTAATCACAAGGTTCAGTGTCCCTTTTTTTCTTGTTTTTGATAACACAACTTGCTTTTATTCCACATTATTAACACATTTTACATTATACAAAGGAATCATAATCAGATACTAGCGAATTATTATCCACGGGGAAGTGGAGTGGTAGAATCAACTAATAAGAACCTAGTGAGGATATTGATGAAAGAGGTTGTAGACAACCACAGGAATTGGCATAATCTACTCCATAACTATTTATGGGAAGATATAGTTACACCCAAGGAAGATATAGGGAATTCCCCATACTTTCTAGTATATGAACATGAATCCATACTCTCGAATGGGATATACCTTCCATCTCTTTAACATGCTCAGGAGTCCAGAGGGAAGCCTTCATCAATCTTACAAAAACAAATTGACACCCTGCTCGTATTAGAAGAATAAAGGAAGAAAGATAAGTCACATTTTTTATCCCACCAGAAGATAGCTAGAATATAGTTTGATAAATGTAAGGCTAAAGAGAAAATTTTTGAAGTAGGAGACCTAGTCTTGAAGTGGGACAGAGCAAATGAGCCTAAAGGAAAACATTCTAAATTTCAAAATCTATGGCTCAGACCGTTCCAGGTGACCGAGAAGATTGGGTTAGGCATGTATCGACTGCAGAATCTGAGGGGGGAACCTGAGGCTTTCCTAGTGAATGGCCAAGCCCTAAAACAATATTTCCATTAAAATAATAATAATAATTATTATTATGTGTTTATTCTAGATGCATCGATTTATCTTTTTACATTTATACTTTTTGTTTCATTTTTTTTTATCACACTTTTGAGATTTGAAATATTTTGTTTAGAAAGACAATGGTTGACGTCAAACCATGCGACACAGCGAACTCTCTTCCTAAATCGACGCTCACATACAAACACAAGAAACATTGAGGGACTCACAGTTGTTTCAAGGGATCCTCTATCTAACCTGCATAGATGAACAACCTTGGAGAAATGTGCAAGTGTCTTCTTAGTGGTTTCGTAAGACCTTAAGGGAAACAAGGAAATATGGAAATAACTACATGCACCTCAAAGACAGAGCTAGTGAGTTTCACCTTAGTCACCTCATTCTTTTTGCAAATAATAGATGTCCTCCTCTCCCACTCGCTCAGGGCATTCTGCCAAAATAAAATTCAACTATATAAAATGAGCACACAATAGGAGAGGGTATACAGATATCTACGTCAAGGCTATGGATGCTCACTGGCAGCGGAGCAAGGTTTGTGACGTCGGGGTGACTCCGTCGGGGCTATGGACGCTCACTGACAGTGAAGCAACACCGTAGAAAATGAATGAAGGTAACTAAAGGGCCTAGGGATAATGAATTATTTACTATAGTCTTGTTAAAAGAAAGTGTGAGTCAAGGTTATAGGAAAAGAAGGTTGAGTAAAGGTTAAAAAACCCCACAGGCAGATGCATCAATCGGGGAAATTCCAAATGAAAAGGTAAAAGAAGCTCTGATGAAAACTAGTTAAGTTCCTAATCAACTTTTACATTAGCCGAGTTCAAGGAAGGAACAAAGTTTCTGCTTTCTCTCAGTAAGTTTCCATTTGTTGAGCACTCAACACACCCTAAATATCTTATGTCAATTTTTCACTTTTTGGGTACCACTTAATTTTTCACTGTCTAAATTCAATCTCCTTTTGAGAAATGTTTTGTATTTTCTTGTTCTTTTGACTCTCATTAAGCTATTCAGATTTTTTTAACCGTATGAAAATCCATGAATTAAAGGGGCCTAACACTTAAGTAAGGAATTAACATCCAAATACGTCACCTGATGCAATTAAAATTCGGCATTGGAAGGAATTAAGAAGTAAAAAGGAAACACTTAGAAAGCCTCGATCGCCGAGCGCTGATCTTCATCGGTATCGGAAAAAGGGAATTTTGTGTCATGAAAAGTATCACAAATGGACCTTGTCGATAGTTTATTCCCTTCGACATCGATAAAAGGCGAAGGGAGTGAAATTTAAGAAAGGAGGAAACGATATTGTCGATAGCCGATACCCGACATGCTTATCGAGAATCAGAGAAAATCGAATCATGACGAACATTGCGACCATGCTAAGGAGTTTTCCCCGATTTCCAATTCTTGAAGTGTTTCAACATCGATGATCTTGTGAAGACGCTAACCCAAAGGAAAATACGTGATAGATTTATCCCCGACCGCCGATCCCCAATACCTTTTCGACATCGACGAACCCAGTTTTATTTTAGAACGATAACTTAAAAAAATCCCCAACCTTGACTAATATGTGAGAATTAAGTCACTAGTCTATAACGCCACGTGTCTTTGCCTAACTAGAGAAAACGTATGTCCTATATCAACCCTGATTCACTTTTGGTTCCTTAGGTCCAAGTCACTCCTCTGAGTCAGTTCGCCACGTCAGCACCATACGATGAAGTTGATCAACATCATAGGTTTTCGGTGAAAGGATATCAACGATAACATCCATAGAACATCGTCGATCCCTATACACCCACTGAGAAAGTGACATGATGGGATGTTTTAGCAATGGATATGATTAGATTATGAGATTTTAAGAGGTTAATTAATGCCAAATCGTGCATTAGTTGCTACTTCGTGTGCGAATCAAAAAAGACATTTGAAATTACCAATAGAGCACATCACCCTCCGTGCCTCTGCCGTCAATCCATGATGAATTTAAGTTGTAGAGATTCGGTGGAAGATTTGTTTGAAATCCACTCATCAACCAAATTAATTGGTTGATACGACGCGGTAAGTTCTTCCCCATTTAAATTCTCTTGAGCCATTGTAAACGAAACCATTATCCATGTGAAGGAGTTTCAGAGCATCCATAGGAGTGAAAAGAGAAATTCAAAGAAGCCGAGATCCCATGAGTATCAAATAACTAGTTAGAAATCTTTTCAGGTATGTACCAGTCTGGATTTTTTGTGCTTATGATTCATATGTGTATTTTATCTAGTGTTGCCCTGTACGCAATATATAAACGATTTGTTTCAGTTGTAGGAACAATGCCTCCAAGAAAAACAACCACCAGGCGATCTTCGAGAGCATCGAAGCTAAAGAAACTATAGGTAGGAGAAGGCTCTTCCCCAATGGCCCAAAAACAATTAGAATTTGCTCCAAGGTTGGAACCAGTCATCAGAAAATCTACAAAGAAAGTTTTCACTCAACCTCTGACCTTTGGAGACACAGAGGCAAGCACAGGGACCAAGGCGGTACACCCACATTGGGGAGAACTCTTAAAGAAAATCATCTGGGAAGAATTCTCGGAATATATCCTGCATAATGACCTCGACATGAGAAAGCTTGATGATGAAGTTTTTCCAAATATCTGATGGTCGTACTTGCACATGGTAGCGAGCCTAACCCTGGTGTTTCCTTGTACATAACTATTGCAATGGCTCATCGACCACACTAACACACATAAGTTCCCGATCAACGATGACAATGGCGAGTGTGTCAGTGTTTTCCTTTCGGTAGAGGTGCAGATTTATTACAAGCTTAGAGACCTGGAAGAGTGACTGAACAATGATTTCATCGTAAAATTCTATGAGCACCATGACACTGGCCGAGTGATGGATTCATGGTAGAGAGAATATAAAAAATACACCAATCAGACCTTTGGCTGGTACCAGACGACCAACTTAAGGGAGGCGTATATCTATCTAGTGGCTCTCATCTTCCTTTTGTATGGGGAGAAAGACTTTTCCAAGTTTTCAGAGGCATGGATGCATCTAGCTTACACAGTGGACATTTCTAAGATAGGTTTCAACTGGGGAGCCATCATTTCAAAGAATTTGAGCATTTGCATACAATAGGCTCAGACGCCGAAAGAAGGAGAGGCTCCATCCTTCTACATGGATTCATATTTACTGGACGTCATGTGCGCCAGAAATGTCTTTGTCATCATGAACTTGAGCTAACACATATCAGAACTCCAGGTCCACATTTACTTTATCATTTTATGGGAGAATAGGTACAAAAAATCACACTCCCTCATCTGCGATGAATTCATCCTGCGCATTCATTTTATTCTCTTCAAGAAAGAGTGTGTGAGGTTATCGGCTATGGCAAAAAAGGTGACAGCAAAGGTCGGCCACTGGTATCTGAATGAATGCAATACCTACATTAGGGTATTCGGGGCCACTGGAAAACCTCATATCCTACCAACACATGTCCCCGACTAACTTGTTGTGGGGGAAATCAGCTACCAGACCATCCTGCAAGGTTACAACACTACCCTAGTGAAAGATAAGAGGCAAGCATTTATACCTTATGGATTCCATATAGGTTTCTATCTAGTAAAAGACACTACTTAAGCTAAGCAGGAAGGACTAAGACAATTGGAGTTTTTATTCCGGAACATTCATTTCCACAAGCACGACCCAAAGGGTCTAGTCTTGAAACATGTGTCTCAAGTGCCATCCTACTGGCCATACGCCCACAAAAAGTTTGAAGATGAAGTCAGGATTTGGATGAAGTCGTTGCAAGGATGGTCAAACCTAAGATGACCAGGTTCAAATCCATGAGCCTAGATGAACAAGAGACAAACCTAGAACAATCCACTCAAGGGGCCCTCGGGGCCAGGGAAGAATTGATAGCGGCCAAAGTAGCATAAGACCCCCAGGTAGCGACCGAAACAACAGAGATTCCTCGAGTAATCCCGGTGCAAGATCTAAGTATCCCTCAGGCTCAATATGCACAAGAGAGGGGTTTACTCATGTTAGAACATGCACAATAAATAATTGATCAGTTGCAAGATGACCCAAACATCATAAATATGGCAAGGCTCCCTCTCGACAACCCAAATGAAAGATAGACTGGACCAAGAAGCCTTGAATTCACTACAAGGATCATCGAGCTCTAGGAAAACACCCTTATGAAACTTGCAACATGAAAATATATGGAGCGGTGGTACGAGAAAGCACAATAAGTCATGGAGAGAGTCGACTACATCAGTGTGGTCCAATAGGGATGAGATGTAGAGGAACATGACATTCGGGTGTTAAAGGAGAGTAGCCTTGATCACATAAGGAAATCGACCGAGTATTGGGCAAAAATCGCTTGGGAACTTCATCGAGAAATTCAGGAAAAGTGGGCCAAGTGCGAGAAAAACTAGATCAAGATCAGTTGGGTAATGAAATACATCAGCGTCCCTGAGTTTGGAATGGCCGACGAATTTTTTGACTTGCATGACATAGTCAAGTCGCACACTAACAAAGACTGATTATGGGCCAAGGAAATAGCTAAGGTGATAGATATGGTTCCAGGTCAGGTGCAATAGTTCACGGAGCACCCAATCAAAGCCTGGTCCATGCTGCAATAATTGAGTGCCAGTATAGTCAAGTATCGGGCACATGCGGTAGAGATAAGAGAGATTCACTTAGACCTGATGGAACAACATAGATTCCCATACACCAACACTTTCTAGGATATGTTCATCAAGTGGTCAGAGTATAAGAATACTCACCCTCTTAAGTGATATCTTGAGATGACTCTTAGAAAAAATTACAGGAAGAATGCAATGTGGTGAATTTTGTTTTTCTTATCTGCACTTTAGTTGTTATTTTTAGTTAATTTTATGTTATAAATAAGAGCATCAACTGATTAGTTAGAGGTCGATGGTTGTTGCAAGAAACTCTCATTTTTGGTTTTGTTAAGAACTATTTTGGAGCTTCCTTTAATAGAGAAGTACTGTTGGACCAGAGACAAGTTGTGTTTTCATCAAATGCATGTATGATTGGATGTGGAGAAGAATTATTTCCTATTTTGTCTCATGAATGGATGCAGTAACGAGTAAGAGCTATTAAATCTATTGATAAGTTATCTGATGAAATGTTTTACAATTCTTTATTTAATGATGATAAATGAATCTTTGTGTTATTATCTGATTAGTGATTAGAGTTGAGTGAATTATTTTACTTGCCATCGTTTATCACATGCATGTTTTCTTCTGATAATTTGTATCTCAGTAAGTAATTGGAATACTCACACGGTTAACGTATTAGTACTAGGCCTGTGATAGACAATCATTGTCTGCATGCTAGAGTATAAGGGTTAACCCAAGCTCAACCTCTTCTCCAGTAGTTAAGTTTGTTCCTATTTTGTTTCCTGGTTGGTTTATACTGGCCCTATATTGTATCATTCCCACCTAAGAGAAAATACAAAAAGAGAACGTTAGAACCGAAGGAGAAAGCCTTCATAAGAAAACGTAAAGCCCATTGATTATTTTGGCCATATTGCAAAATATGGATAGCCATTCCACTATTAAACATTGTAGAGTCTAATTGGGCCTCCATGGTGAGATTGGTTCCTGTTGTTGAGTTAAATGGATTTAGAACCCATCAACACATCGTCCATTTTTCTTATAGAAATAAAACTTTTGGCCAATCTTGGGATATGTATAACACCAAGGAGTGTTCTAATCCTTCCATCCATGAACTTCAACTTGATTTTCCCTCTTCCTATTATTTTGGTTGTCGATTCATCACCTAGGAAAACATCACATCCATCATACCTTTCATATTCAAAAAACCACTCCCTGTGAGGATTCATATGAAAGGATGCACTTGAGTCAACCAACCATGCCTCATGATCTTCATGTTTTCTTGAAGAAGATAAGTACACATCCCGTCCTTCTTTCATGGAGGTTTTTACTTTTGTAGATGGAGCATCTTTAGATCCATTCCCTCTCTCAACACTTTTGGATCTACATTGCTTCTTGTAGTTCCCTTATTTTCCACATCTCCAACATATATTTACAAACTATCCGAGATATTTAGATCTTACCTTAGATTTACATCTCCCACTTGAGGACATAGATCTATTTATTTCCTGGGAGCATCCTCTTGCAAATAATGATTCTGCACTCTGTTCTTCCATGTTATTCCTCCTCATCTCCTTTGACAACAAGGATGCAACCACATGATTTAAAATTAAAGTGGTTTGACTACTACCTATGGCCACAACTAGACTATCCCATGATTCTGGTAAAGATCACAACAAACAGATACACTTATATTCATCATAAATCATAATATCAATAGATAATAATTGACTTAAAATTGTATTGAAGGCATTCGGATGATCTATCACCGAGTCTCCAACTTTCATCCTCTAGTTATACATCTTCTTTCATAGGAACAATTTTTTTACTAGGGACTTAGAGTGATACAAATTCCCCAACTTATTCCATAAATCTGTGGTCATAGCTCCCTATGAGACATTTAGTAATACTAAATCTAAGAGACACAACCAGATTGTTCTCTTTGCCTTTCGATCCAACTTTGCCCAATATTATGATGACATTCTTGTAGGTGTAGTAGTTGGATCCACAATGATCCATTGATATTTTTCCACCAACATATATTCCATCTTGAGCTTCCATAGCTCAAAAAGTTTCCCATTAAATATCTCTATATATATTTTCGAACTACTCACCATTTCTTTTCACCTAAATAATGAATACTACAGATCTCCGACTATAACAAGGTTTATCACAGACATGTTCCAAACTCTTAGTCACAAAGGCATCCCCCTAAAGCCAATAAAAACTCTAATAACAAATGTAGATTCAAACCTTGTAAAATAAATTACTAAAAATATATTATTAAGAAAAAAAAAAGATACAATGGCACACACACATTACACAAAGATTTTTACCCTGGAAACTTAAATCAAGAAAGCCAACGACCTATTTAGAGCCGCACCTCTAATATTATATTCATGATTTCTTCATTGTTTACAATACAATACATATATAGGATCCCATGACTTCCAAAACCCCTAATCCATCAACTTGGATTAGTTAACAACCCTAATTTATAAACCGTAATTAGAAAACCATTGGTGAAAACTATGTGTTGAAAAACCACTAAAAATGGACGCAAAAAAACACCCAGAAAAAATTGAGGGTGTTTCCCCTGAAACCCCACATGTCACAATTATTTCATTACATGGTGTTAGTGGCTTTGGTTTTATAGAATATGGAAAATGTAATCACTAATTCTATTTAATAGAGTTACAAGAGATTTATTTATAAAAATATAGGTAAGTCAATTGGTCGATAGAATCAAACCATGAATTGAAAGTTTAAAGGATGGTTGAGAAGTATACATGACTTAAACCAATGATCAGATGAGAGTAAACCCCATTATTATTAACTAGCTATCCTACTACATGAGACTAGAAAGTTCTCATAATTGCTTAATTATATATTTTATTCATTATATACTGAATTATTACAAAACTGAGTAGAGATTTTTAACATTACTATAATGAATTATTATTGCTTAGGAGATATACATGAGGTATACATCCTGAGTGGGCCTAATGGTTAAGAACATTTCTTTCCTCCTAAGAAGTCACAAGTTCAAATACAGAGGGGGTTGGGTAGGGTATGGATTTTTAACATTGGTATAACGAATTATTATAAAATTAGTAGGAAGTAGGGGCACAACCATTTCCTGTAATCATAAACTATACAAGTATTACTTGGTATCTCAATATGATTGCACCATTTTCTGTTCTAACCTTGTTAGTGGCATCTACAAAATTGGTAGCAACATCATCAACCCTCAAGTTCGGCACAAAATATGTACCTTTGCACACCGCATACTATGGGAGAGCCTATTCCCATACTATAGGAAATAGAGAATCTATCTCACCATATCACCTACACTAATACGAATATAACACAACTATCTAGATAGATGGTAGGGAAAATTCATTGCTATTTTTTATAGTGTCATCAAATAATGGATGTATAATCCACCTAACCCCACTCAAGGGTTGGATTTCCTTTTATTACTAGGATTTATACATATCCAAAGTGAGCATCCCTTCCATTTTAAGATGGCCCTATAAATAATATATATGAAAGAAGGGGGACCACTCAATCCAGCCAGGTTGCATAGTGATGGTTATTGGAAGGCATTTTTCTTGAATCCAACATTTCATCTTACTATTTTATTTATTATAAGGAATTCACTATTCTTAAATAAAGTCCAAGGTTCTCTATGGAGTTATGTACATGATGGGTACTTATATTCCTTATACAGGGGCTTCAAATAAGTGATCATCTTTATGTTGGAATTGGTCAAGTGTCTAAAGACCTATTTCTTTAGGTTATCTCTAGTTACTAACATTATCTGAGATTCTAGTGTGCCCTTCCTTACAAATAAATTCATCACAAAACCATAGACTTGGGAAAGAAAAAATTATTAAGTTGTTTCTTTTGGTGTATCTAGTTATGGTTGTGAAAAATGACCTAGAAAACTCTATTCTCAAAAAAAATTGATAAAACCAAACAAATCACTGAGGGAATAGTTCCAAGCCATTCAAGAAATGTTTGACTTTATTGGTTAGTTCAAAGACCCCTAAAACCCGTAGGGCTTGGAGTAAATATGATTTCGAACCTTGACCCATGGAATTACTCTCGACACCCAAATTTCTATTAGATTACCCCAGGGAACCAAATTTCTATTGTCTTTGTTGTTTCGAGCTTTTTTGGAAAGAGGGTTGTTTTGGATAATATTTGTCCTACATAATCGATTTGAACACGATATATGCATTATCCAAAATGGCCCAAACAACTATATTCTTATTGGAATCTGGTGAAAAAAAAGAAAAAGAAGAGGGCATAGTTCTAAGCCATTTAATGGTTTTCTAAGGTTCTATGTCAATTCAAATACCCTCAAACCCCTGGGCATCTAGGAATTATGATTCTATGATTTTTACCCATGAAATTATGTCAAGCACCCAATTTTCCATTTGATTTTCTACCTAAACTTCATCGGAGATGATTACTTCGGAAAATGTTTATCATATGCCCTTGAGTTCAACATACTATATGCATTATCCAAAATAACTAGAAAACCTTACTCTGATTAAAATTCATTAAAACAAATAAATATAAAGGATATAAATCCATGTTGTTTAAGTTTTTTCAAGATTTTGGGTCAATTTAGAGATCCTCAATACTTGAAACTATGCTTTCGAAACTTTGATTCTTGATCCATGGAATTATGCCGAACACCCAAATTTTAATCAAATTTACTACCTAAAACTTTGTTTAAAAAAACATTATTTTGTATAATCTATATCATGCACCCTCAAATTTGTTAGGATCCTAACCTCCCCAACCCCCTAAGTAGATAGATACATTTCTATGTATGGAGACTATCTATAGTAAGTAAGACCCATGTAGTAGTGTGAAAGAAATAAATGTAAGAAGACTTTCTCTAGAAGGTTCCACCTACTAGAAATTTCCTTCTCTAGAATGTTCCTAGGAGGTAGAAATTATTATATTAAGATGTAGAAATAATGTAATGGGATGTCTTGTGAATTTATTTGCAATCAAATATCTTTTCAGTTGGAGGTTTCCCCCTCAAAGAGGAAAGCGAACATTGCTTCCAATAATAAAATTATATCATCTGGTGCTATTTTAGTTTTCTATTTGACTATTATCATTGCAATCTATATTTTCCTATAGTAATACTATGTAAAATATATTAATTCTACTATGCATATCTCAATTTGCTAATAAAAAACACCCAAGAATTTAACTCACTAATCATTTCTCTAAGTATATATACTACACAATACACATGGATGGATTATACCACCATATACCCAGCCACCACATGTCGTATCTATTGTTGAGATTTACCTATCCATCAAATAAAACTCATTATGTCTTGAGATTCTCATTTCAATATCCTACGAGCAAGTATATGTACCTATATTTTTAATAGTAAAACTATTTCACAATGTTTTTTATTCCTCTATCTATGACAACTACCTCATTGCATTAGTGGAATTAGTGTTAAAGTTCATTTGTTTTAACATATAACACATTCAACCAATATAGACACTTATTGTTTTAATATGGATAAGAAAATTTGAAATACACACTCAATATAATCTTATTAAATAATCAATTAAGGCACATTAAATAGTATAAAAATTTCCATTTCCCTTTCTGATTTACAATCCAATAAGAAAAAAAAAAACACTCTAGGAACTTTTATAATGGTCTCAAATCAATGCAAAAATATAGAAGTCTTAAACTAGATAATATCCAACTCGAGTCTAATTTATCAAGTGTTGAGACGGATTGAATCTCGTGGTGTGAAAACATTTTTAGAGTGAAAACCTTTTTAGAGTGAAAAACTTGAGGAAAGGTTTTCACTTCAAGGTAATGAGCATCAATAAAGAACATTCACTCATAAAATATCAGAGAACAGAAAGGAGAAGTCTGACAACACAACTGAAGGAAGCTTGAAATTTTTCATATAATAAGAATAGGTCTCTCTTACAATAGCAGCATGTAGAACCCAAAATCGAACCCTTGGTTCCTCTTCTATTCTAGTATTTATAGAAATACAAAGTAGTTCTAAGATCCTGAAAACAAGGTCCAAATATACTAAAAATAGTAATTCAAAATTATGTTGCAAAAGAAGTGGGATGCTTCCTCAAAATGAGGCCAATCCCAGATTTCTCTCTGTTGATTGTTCATGTAGTGTAGAACAGCCTCCCAAGGCTAGATGATGACTTTCAAAAAGAGACTAAGTCGAATTTGATGATGTGGCCAAGTGCCCTGCTTTTCTGTCTTAATTAAAGATATCCATAAACCTTTGAAATAATTCTTTTCTCCACGATTTGTCAAAAATAGTTGCTGGAATAGACTTGATAATTCATCAGTCATTCATTCGAAAAGATCTTGAATCTTTTCATCTCAAAAATCTTTGACCTGTGTAAAAACTCGTCCAATTCTGGACACACAGGCTTTTGGTGGTTGTTTGGGAAAGTTTCTGGGAGAGTTATCCACCGAAAGCACCTCTTTTCAGTGGTTAATGAGCACATCATAGGCTTGCCTAAACCACCAAAAGTTAAACTTTGAAGGGTTTCAAAATTGCAAAAATGTTCATCCTGAATTCTCTTTTGAATGCTAAAGCTTTCTTAGATGCTGCAGTCCTGGTTCGTGCAGACCTACGAACTTCTGCTGACTGCGCAGGGGGTTCTGGTACATCCATTATAGTTGTGGATAAATTAGCCAAAGTGTCTAACCCAGTTTGTTTCTCTTCAGGTGATTCAAACTCCTTTATCTTGAGCCTCAAAATCTTGAGCTGCCTGTATAATTTCATATTTCCCTGATCAAATCTTTGTTTCTATCTTTGATTTTATCATGTTTTTCTCTAAGAGTTTGATTCATTTTAAACAATTGAGCATTTTTATTAGTGAGATCTGCGTTGGCCTTTTTGATTACCCTCTCTAGGACTTCCATCTCATAAATATCTCGTAGGAGCTTGTTGATCTTCTTTGCTCTACCTTTCTTAGGCCTGCTTGAGGAGGCTTCTGCTTCTGGTTGCCTGTGTGTCTCTGGAGGATTTGATGGAGGTAGATTTGTCTTCAATTTTGCATCCTGTTTGATCTGCAAGTTGTCCTGTGTCTTTTCCATCCCTTGCTCTGATTCAGAGTGACTATAAGGTAGATTGAGAAGGTCTTTTCTTGTGACAGGGTTTTTATATTCAAACTGCAATTTCCTCTTGATTCCTCCCTTCTTGCTAGGTGATGCTTTTATAGAATCTGTGGGCATCGAGATTCCTTTCCTTTTCCTGTGACTACTCTTAAGCATAGGAGATTTTCTGCTTCTAGCCTTCTTAGCTTCTATCGCTGGAGGTCTTTCTGTTTGAAACTCATTCCAAAACAAAAAGAAACCCCACTCAATTTGCTTCCTCTATAGAGCTTCTTTCACAAGGAGGGTAATCATCCCCTGATGTGATAATCTGCTTATAACTTTAGTAGGCTGGGCTTTCACCTGTCTTGCCATCTTAGTCAGGGTTTTATGAAAGAAGTAAGGCATGTTTATGTGTTTTCTGCCTGTGAAATGGTTCAGTAGTTTGAAATGGTAATACATTACCCTATTGTAGCGCCCCTCACAGGTGATATACACCAAAATCACCCTCAACAGGGACTGCCACTTTGATTCTAGAGAGGACATGGGAATATCCTTCTTCCAAGTCAAAGATTTATGAACTGGTAACAAATAAGACCTGAATTCAACATTTGAAGGTGAGGAGGTTTTAAACCAACAGTCTCCCATTTTGGATAACCCTATGTATTCGACAATAGCTGCTTCATCTATAATAAACTCCTCCCTGCCTATTTTGGCAATCCTTCCATCATAGGAGAGGGCAAATGCTTCGGCCACTTGTTGGTGAAAGGTTGTCAATTTTTCACAGTATGTGAAAACTCAGGCCTGTTTAAAATACTCTGCTACCTCTGGATGAGCTTCAAAATACCACATGCCATCGACTTCGGATCTCAAAGCAGGACTTGCTTTTGACATGGCTCGATGCTGACTGTGTCTGAACCTATGGGAAACAAGGTGTTCAGGAGACAATGGCTCTGGGAACTAGGAATATAGTCGATACCACTTATGAGAAACCGGTGCAATCGGCTGACCAAGCATAGGGTTAATGAATTCACTAAAACACCGTCCCACTCACGGATGACAATCTAGCTGAGGAATGCCGAAACTTCAGATTTTTGGGGGGGGAATTGAATTGCTGAAACTTTGAAAGAGAATAGTTTTCGATCTTACCTGATACCCGACCAGGTTTCCTTGACTCAGGATGCTTGCTGAACTCGGAGACCCTTTGAAAATCACCGGAGAATGTGGGATCAGAATTTTGAAAATATGCTTTGCTGATAAAATCGCGGGTTTGTGATTGTCTTCAGCGATATTCAGGATTCATTATAACTCATCGAGTTTTCAGATGAAGGAATGACCTGGTAATGATGGCTATCATACTTTCCACTGAAATGGAGGGTAACCCCGTGCAATCATACCTGCCAATTACCACCCTGCGTGGATTTGAAATGATCAATGCAGTGGATAAGACATCGGTGCTTCGAACCTTTCGGACGGAGGCCATGAATGTGCATCATCTCCTGCATGCTAAGCTTTCGACTGTTGTATTTCTCATCATTGCGCTTATTTTTGACATCTGGCTCGTGCGAAAGCAAGAGCTTTCATTTTTCCCGTTCAAACACTTTCAGTGGTTACTTGCCTGCTGCTTCGACCCCTTATCTGCCGAAAATGAAAACTTTCGGTGGTTAATGAGCAGAATGGAGGCTCGCCTAAACCACCGAAACCTGATATTTTGCCATTTTCTTGACCGAACCAGAATCAACATTTCTTTTGAGATTATTTTGGAAATACAGACTCTCTAACCTATTTATAAAAATTTAAAAATCAAATTTAGAACCCAACCTATCATCTAAAAATCAAATAAAATCCATTGTTTTATTTCAGGAGTTAACACTGGCTCCTATTGGGGATGAACACCTGCCTGTGAGGTTTCAAGAACCATAGAATCAATGCCTTTCCTGGAAAAGAACCTAAAAACTAAGCTATCTGCTAGTGTTTCCATTGGGCATGGAGTTATTGAAAAATAAAAACTAAGACTATCATTACAATGTCTGGGCTTTACAGCCTTAGACGAATAAAGTTTTAGAAATTGCCCATTTACCGGGCCACCGAACATTTCCTCACCCTCCAGATTCTGCAGAATGAAAGTGTTATTGTTTTGAACCTGAGTAATCATAAAAGGGCCTATCCACAAGGAAACGAACTTTCCATTCTTTCCTTTCTCCTGTCGAAGAGCATCCCACTTTAGAACCCAGTCACCGATCTGAAAACTGTCCACCATCGCCTTTCTGTCAAACATCTTTTTGATCTACATCTGATGAGCTTCTGATCTGTCCACTAACTGTTTGCGAGTTTGTTGCAGTTCCACCAAATCCAACATCCTTCTTACCATGTCATTTTGCTCACTCTGCTCTTCCGAAAAGAACTTAGCCACAGGCAACACTAACTGAACAGGAAAGATAACATTAGTCCCATAAACCAACTTGAATGGGGAAGTTCCTATAGATTTTTTAATAGTTACTCTGTCTGCCCACAGAGAAAATTTCAGTTTCGAATCCCAATTCTTTTTATTTTCCTCTAACAGTTTTCTTATGATTTTGATCAAGCTCTTATTTGACAATTCAGCCAAGCCATTACCTTGAGGATAGTAGGGAGTCGAGTGTATGAGTTGAATGCCCATTCATTCACACATGTCTACCAATGCTTCTGCTTTAAACGCTGCTACATTATTTGCCACCAACCTCTTGGGACAGCGAAATCTGCTCAAAATATTGTCATAGAGAAACTTCATAACTACCTGGTGCGTAGCATTCCGGCTGGGGATCGCCTCTATCCACTTTGTGAAATAATCAGTGGCCACCAAAATCCACTTGTGCTGACCACTGGATGAAGGATTTATTTCACCGATAAAATCTAAACCCCACTGCTGGAAAGGGCCATTTACTACAATAGGTCTCATGGGTAAAGATTTCAGCTGCTGCTTACCGGTAAATATTTGGCATTTGTCGCAAGATTTGACGAATGCGCACACATCTGTGAAGAGGAAAGGCCAATAGTATTCAGCCCTCAAGATCTTATGGGCAGTAGTCTTCTAGTAATGATGGCCACCACACACGGCTGAATGAAACTGATGGGTCACTTCGACAGACTCTTCTTTATCTAAACACCTGAGAAGCAAACCAGCAGGGTCCCTCCAATATAACAGATTATTATAAATGCAGAATTTGATAGCTCTGAGCTTGAGAGCTCGAGCTTGAGTCACACTGAGTTTAGGAGGAACCTCAAGCTTTTGCAGAAAATGTATGATGCCAGAATACCATTCACAGGAAGACAAGTACTCTGCCACTTGCTGACTATCATGTTGCCCTTCCACTGCCAACTCTGTTTGTGAATTTCCTGAAATTTCTGCTATAAAATTAATATCCACCAACTTATGATTTTCCTTCGCTAAGAGCTTGGCAAGGCCCTGGCCTTTTACCAGTTTGGTGGGCTTCACTTTAATATTGAACTCAATCATATTTGCAATCCATCTCGCCCTTTTTCCGTCAATATCCGGCTGAGTCAAAACATCTTTTACAGAAGACGAAGGGACATATGCGATGACCTTTGAATGAAGGATATAAATTATGAATGACTTTAAAGCTTTTATGAGAGCATAAGATTGTTTCTCGATAGGGTCATACCTTAGTTCAGCATCCCTGAGTGTCTTGCTGAAGAAAGCCACGGGATGATCAAAGTTTTCCTCATCTTTCTGAAGCAGGATTGCTGCCACTGTGTCATAGGAAGCAAAGGAAAAGACATAGAAAGTCTTACTGTAATCTGGGCTGATCAGAATCGGAGACTCGATGATCGCTTGCTTGATATCCTGAAAAGAGTTTCTCACGCTATCTGTCCATTTTATCTCAGCCCCTTTTTCAGTATGCATGTTATGTGTTTGACTAATTCAGCAAAATTGGGCACAAACCTTCTGACGAAATTTATCTTACCGAGTAGTGACTGAATGTCCTTCTTTGACCTCAGCAAGGATATCTTTTGAATTGCCTCCACTCGTTCTAGATCAATCATTACACCTTCGGATGAGACAATGTGACCTAAGAGCTTACCCTTTCTTAGAGCAAACTGGGATTTCTTGGGATTCAATGAGATCCTGAACTGTCTACATTTTAAGAATACTCTTTTCAGATGTTTCAGATGCTCCTTATGGCTGTTGGAATATACTGTAATGTCATCAAGGTATATGAGGATGAACTTGTATTTTTCTCCCACGAATGTTATATCCATGGCCCTTTGGAATGTGGCCCCGACATTCATTAATCCAAAGGGCATCTTGGAGTACATAAAGGTACCCCAAGGAGTGGTGAATGCAGTCTTCTCTTGGTCGTCAGGGTGGACAAAAATCTGATTGTAACCGGAAAAGCCATCAATAAAAGACATGACCTTTGCCCCTGAAATCCTCTGTAAAAAGTGTTCCATCTTAGGAAGAGAATAGTTGTCCTTCTTAGAGCATTTGTTCAAGTTTCTGAAATCTACGCATAGTCTGAATTCACCATTCTTCTTCCTTACGATCACCAGATTGGCAATCCATTTGGAATATTTCAAGAGAACTATGATCTTGGCATCTAGGAGTTTTTTAATTTCTCTCTCAATCACTGGCAGCAGAAGAGGAATGATAGGCCCGAGTTTTTGCTTGAAAGGAATAGTGTCTTTCTCAAGAGGTATCTTATGATGAATAACATCAGGATCATAAGTCTTTAAATCACTATATTTCCAAGCAAAGACATCAGAAAATTCCTTCAAAACACTATAGTATTTTGACTTCTCATCAACAGTTAATTCAGAAGACAAATTAATAAACTTGGGCTGGCTTTTACCTCCTATGTTATGCTCTTGAACAGCTGGATCTTTCTCCTTTTTGTCTAGATGGTAAGGGACATCATTCTGATCAAACAAACTTTCCAGGGGTACCAAACCTCGGGGTATATA
>JASDQU010101022.1:334920-348201 GCA_032191745.1 Picea mariana
GCTGAGCTTAGGGGGAATGGGAGGAATGAATGTGCTGGTTGAAACAGCAAGAGAATCAACGAGCTGATTCATATCCCTTGGTATGTATGAAATTTCAAAAACAGAAAAAGAATCACGCAGCTTCCATACCTCGTCTCTGTAAGCTTTTAATCTGACATGCTTAGCTTGAAAGGTGTTGTTTGCCTATTGTACGATGAGGTCTACATCTCCCAATACTTTCAAACCTCTTATCCCCATCTCTTTGGCTGAATTTAATCCCAACAGCAGAGCCTCATACTCTGCTATGTAGTTAGTGGTTCTAAAGTTGAGCTTGAAAGACAAAGATATGGTCTCCTTTGAAGGAGAGATCAGAACAACCCCAGCACCTGCTGAGTCTTTAGTGCTGGCCCCATCGAAGTACATAGTCCAGACTGCAATTTTTTCACTTTCAGCCTGCTGTTCAATAGGCTTCACTAGCTGCATAGGAGTTGATTGACCATCATCGATCTGAAGGATGCATGAACCAAAATCTGTATCCACAGCATAGATAGGATGATTGACGGAATTCTTTCCATCACTGATGATATAAGCAAGCTGGTTTTCCCTGTAAAGTCTTTTCATTTCCCCCCCAAACACTGGAATCGTAGCATAGGACAGATCCATCTGCAATGTACCTCCTAATCTTTTTCCCCATGAATGAGACAAAAGCATCCCAAACTTAGGTGGAATATCAGCAACCATGACGTCCATAACCATGCTTCTCATGGGCAGAGTTGAGCAAGGTTAATGACAAGGTCTTTGATGAGGCCTAGACATTTGACCTTTCTAGAATCAAAGGAGAACAGGTCTTGATATGGTTTGGTCACCTCCAGACCAAGCTCATCCATCACCGCTTTTGACATAAGATTATGTGACGCTCCGGAGTCAAGCAAACAATTGTGAAGGAGTTTGTCATGGACATTTAAGGATATGTAAAATGGTGGACATGAATCGTCTCGGTCTTCTATCATGGGCCTTATGGTCACTTTAGGCTTATCATCTTGTAGGTTGACGAAATCATCCAATGGAGAGGTCTTAGGATCAAGAGACTTTAGAATGGCTGCTCTAAAGATTTCATTCTTCACGAGTTCAGTTAAAGGCATCGATATCTTGACTTTTTGAATTTCTGATTCAAAATTGAAAGAGAAAGATGATCTATCTAAAACCTTTACCTCACTGGAAGGAGCTTTGAGGCTAACTTGCTCCTTGACTGGGGGTTGAGCTTGTTTCTTCTACTGTTTTGTTGGAGGGGGAGTCTATTTTTCAGGAGCGGGAGGCTTCTTGGCAGCGACCTCTTTACTCTTCATAGGGGCAATATCTTCCTTGTTCTTCACAGGGGCAACAATGAGAGGTTTTGGAACAACACTCTTGGATCTTAAATTGTAGCCTTTCTGATCATCTGTCAAGTAGACAGCTCCTTCCACACTTGCTTCCTGAATTTGCTGATCCATCAAGGCCTCTTCATAATCTACCTGTGTCAAAAATGAAGGATCATTTTCATCACCAAAACAGTTTATTTCATCTGCCTCTTCAATTTCATTAGGAGGTGGTTGTTTTTCTTCATCTAATACTGCATTTTGAAAAGGTGGTCTGACCCTCTGATTATCCACTGGATTTCTATCTCTTTGAAGTATCTAAACTTGTGGATTATTCCTTCTGTAGGGAAAAGTATTTGGATTTCTAGGGGAAAAAGTATTTGGATCTTTTTCCTTTGCTGGTTGCTGATTTTGGACTTTTAATTTGGACATTTCGGATGTTAGGCTATCCAGCATCTTAGCCATCTTTTCCATCTTACTACTAGAAGAAGAAGAGGACTCAACAACAGACTTCTTCCTCTCATCCCTTCCTTTAAGCTTATGTGATGTTGTAATGTTAGACTCAACTTCAAGAGCAGCATCTTGCATTAAAGCAAGCGTGGTTGATCGTCTTTCTCTAAGGATAAGACAAAACTCTGAATCAAAGGTAGCAGAGGATGTGATTTTTTCCAATGCATCGCTTGGTTTAATCTCTGCAGGGATCTTACCAAACATTTTATTGAATCTCTTGATAAAGTCCAAGACCGATTCTTCATCTCCTCTCTTCAAACTTCCAAACTCAGAAATGTAGTGTAACAGATCTCTTCGTTCTCCCCAGTGTTTCAAGAATACCTCATCTAATTGTTCAATACCAGTGATCAAATTTGCTGGTAGCTCTTTGAACCACTTCCGGGCTTGGCCATCCAAACTCTTCACAAAAACTCTAGTCCACACATCTTCTTTTGAAATATTAATGTTTTCTGCATAGGCATAAAAAGATTCAATGTGTTCTTCAACAGTATACTCCCCTGCTCCTGTAAACTTTGGCATGTATTTCTAATAGTCACCGGTCGGCATGGCAGACAAGGGATTTGGCAATACAAGGGGGGCATATCTATTTGCCAAGATCTGTTCCATTCTGGTCAAAGGGGCAGCCATGACAGTCTTGGTGATTGATACAGACGAGAAACTTGCAGGAGATGATGGAGGAGATGAGGAACACATAGGAGATGATGGAGGAGATGAATTGCCTGAGTTAGAGTAGAATGGTTGTCTTACTTCACTTTGAGCAGAAGTTTTAGCAGTAGATGGAAAATAAGAGGCTTTATAAAACTGACTGAGCAACAAAGCTAGATTTTCTTCACCCTTAGAGCATAGATCATGGAGAATTTCTTCAAGGACATGCAGATTAGTGTAAGTGTGTAAAACACCTTTCAAAGGTTTGATAGGTGATGAATCAAAAGAAGATGAAGAGGAATTTTCTTTCTGTTGGGAGGATTTTGTGTCTGATTCTTTTGGATGGGATGAAATGTCAATCTCAGGAACATAATTAGTAATATTAGAAGAAAATGAAGGTTCTTCCACCTTAGAAACTTGAGATGATTTTTTTATTTCTTGGGAATTTTGAATTTCAACAGGGGATTCAACCAAAGACTTTTTAGATATGAAAGTATGAGTATCAATTGGAATACCTGAATCAATTGCACTTGCAGATCCGGAAGCTTGTCTTTGCAAAGCTTTGCCCTTGCTGATGATCTTTTCTGGATCAGGAACTGATGTCAATGGGCCTTCTGGGTTTGCCCTGGTGTGAGCTCTTTTAAGAGCCACTTCATTTCAATGTAGTCGCCAGATAGAAAATGTACAACCTGATAGTGTCTATTTCTTGTCTATCATCAAGAACTAGATCTATGTCATTTCCCAGAGAAGTTGAGCTTCGATCTCCTCTCCCTGGCAACGGCGCCAATTTGTTATCACTCCAGGAAACTCTCCTAGGCTGTAAGTCACAGATGTATGGTAACTAACTCTTTTTGGGAAATATTTTCTAAATAAAGATGTGGTTTTTGGATCAAGATGAATATCTAGGGACTGGACTGTGTATCCAAGACTATCTAGAAATATAAAATCTCACAAGGCCTTCTAGTAATGCAGTCAGACGAGGTTTGATTAAATGAAGGAGAACATAGCTATTGAACCAGACTATACTCATATAAAACAAGCACAATGGGTTTAATAACCAAGGAAATATCTTATGATTATCAACTTAATCAATCAATAAGTGAGATGACAGTCACCTACAAATTGAATGAGCATCAATAAAGAACATTCACTCATAAAATATCAGAGAACATAAAGGAGAAGTCTGACAACACGACTGAAGGAAGCTTGAAATTTTTCATATAATAAGAATAGGCCTCTCTTACAATAGCAGCATGTAGAACCCAAAATCGAACCCTTGGTTTCTCTTCTATTCTAGTATTTATAGAAATACAAAGTAGTTCTAAGATCCTGAAAACAAGGACCAAATATACTAAAAATAGTAATTCAAAATTCTGTTGCAAAAGAAGTGGGATGCTTCCTCAAAATGAGGCCAATCCCAGATTTCTCTCTGTTGATTGTTCATGTAGTGTAGAACAGCCTCCCAAGGCTAGATGATGACTTTCAAAAAGAGACTAAGTCGAATTTGCTGATGTGGCCAAGTGCCCTGCTTTTCTGTCTTAATTAAAGATATCCATAAACCTTTGAAATAACTCTTTTCTCCACGATTTGTCAAAAATAGCTGCTGGAATAGACTTGATAATTCATCAGTCATTCATTCGAAAAGATCTTGAATCTTTTCATCTCAAAAATCTTTGACCTATGTAAAAAATCATCCAATTCTGGACACACAGGCTTAGTGAGCACATCGTAGGCTCACCTAAACCACCAAAAGTTAAACTTTGAAGAGTTTCAAAATTGCAAAAATGTTCATCCTGAATCCTCTTTTGAATGCTCAAGCTTTCTTAGATGTTGCAGTCCTGGTTCGTGCAGACCTACGAACTTTTGCTGATTGCGCAGGGGGTTCTGGTACATCCATTATAGTTGTGGCTAAATTAGCCAAAGTGTCTAACCCAGTTTGTTTCTCTTCAGGTGATTCAAACTCCTTTAGCTTGAGCCTCAGAATCCTGAGCTGCCTGTATAATTTCATATTTTACCTGATCAAATCTTTGTTTCTATCTTTGATTTTATCATGTTTTTCTCTAAGAGTTTGATTCATTTTAAACAATTCAGCATTTCTGTCAGTGAGATCTGCATTGGCCTTTTTGATTACCCTCTCCAGGAATTCCATCTCATAAATCTCTCATAGGAGCTTGTTGATCTTCTTTGCTCTACCTTTCTTAGGCCTGCTTGAGGAGGCTTCTGCTTCTGGTTGCCTGTGTGTCTCTGGAGGATTTGATGGAGGTAGATTTGTCTTCAATTTTGCATCCTGTTTGATCTGCAAGTTGTCCTGTGTCTTTGCCATCCCTTGCTCTGATTCAGAGTCACTATAAGGTAGATTGAGAAGGTCTTTTCCTGTGACAGGGTTTTTATCTTCAAACTACAATTTCCTCTTGATTCCTCCCTTCTTGCTAGGTGATGCTTTTATAGAATCTGTGGGCATCGAGATTCCTTTCCTTTTCCTGTGACTACTCTTAAGCGTAGGAGCTTTTATGCTTCTAGCCTTCTTAGCTTCTATCGCTAGAGGTCTTTCTGTTTGAAACTCATTCCAAAACAAAAATAAACCCCACTCAATTTGTTTCCTATGCAGAGCTTCTTTCACAAGGAGGGTAATCAACCCCTGATGTGATAATCTACTTATAACTTTAGCAGGCTGGGCTTTCACCTGTCTTGCCATCTTAGTCAGGGTTTTATGAAAGAAGTAAGGCATGTTTATGTGTTCTCTGTCTATGAAATGGTTCAGCAGTTTGAAATGGTAATACATTACCCTATTGTAGCGCCCCTCACAGGTGATATACACCAAAATCTCCCTCAGCAGGGACT
This sequence comes from Picea mariana, assembly GCA_032191745.1. Taxonomy (NCBI): domain Eukaryota; kingdom Viridiplantae; phylum Streptophyta; class Pinopsida; order Pinales; family Pinaceae; genus Picea; species Picea mariana. The sequence goes on from JASDQU010101022.1 coordinate 340,251, forward strand.
GCCACTTTGATTCCAGATAGGAGATGGGAATATCCTTCTTCCAAGTCAAAGCTTTATGCACTGGTAACAAATAAGACCTGAATTCAACATTTGAAGGTGAGGAGGTTTTAAACCAATAGTCTCCCATTCTGGATAACCCTATGTATTCGGCAATAGATGCTTCATCTATAATAAACTCCTCCCTGCCTATTTTGGAAATCCTTCCATCATAGGAGAGGGCAAATGCTTCGTCCACTTGTTGGTGAAAGGTTGTCAATTTTTCACAGTATGTGAAAACTCTGGCCTGTTTAAAATACTCTGCTACCTCTGGATGAGCTTCAAAATACCACATGCCATCGACTTCGGATCTCAAGGAAGGACTTGCTTTTGACATGGCTCGATACTGATTGTGTCTGAACCTATGGTAAACAAGGTGTTCGGGAGACAATGGCTCTGGGAACTAGGAATATAGTCAATACCACTTATGAGAATCGGTGCAATTGGTTGACCAAGCATAGGGTTAATGAATTCACTAAAACACCATCCCACTCACGGATGACAATCTAGCTGAGGAATGCTGAAACTTCAGATTTTCGGGGGGGCAATTGAATTTCTGAAACTTTGAAAGAGAATAGTTTTTGATCTTACCTGATACCCGAATAGGTTTTCTTGACTCAGGATGCTTGCTGAACTCAGAGACCCTTTGAAAATCACCAGAGAATGCGGTATTAGGATTTTGAAAATATGCTTTGCTGATAAAATCGCGGGTTTGTGATTGTCTTCAGCGATATTCGGGATTCATTATAACTCATCGAGTTTTCAGATGAAGGAATGACCTGGTAATGATGGCTGTCATACTTGCCACTGAAATGGAGGGTAACCCCGTGCAATCATACCTGCCAATTACCACCCTGTGTGGATTTGAAATGATCAATGCAGTGGATAAGACATCGGTGCTTCGAACCTTTAGGACGGAGGCCACGGATGTGCATCATCTCCCGCATGGTAAGCTTTCGGTGGTTGTATTTCTCATCATTGCGCTGATTTTTGACATCTGGCTCATGCAAAAGCACGAGCTTTCGTTTTTCCCGTTCAAACACTTTCGGTGGTTACTTGTCTACTGCTTCGACCCCTTATCTGCCGAAAATGAAAACTTTCGATGGTTAATGAGCACAATGGAGGCTCGCCTAAACCACCGAAACCTGATATTTTTCCATTTTCTTGACCGAACCAGAATCAACATTTCTTTTGAGATTATTTTGGAAATACAAACTCTCTAACCTATTTATAAAAATTTAAAAATCAAATTTAGAACCCAACCTATCATCTAAAAATCAAATAAAATCCACTGTTTTATTTGAGGAGTTAACACCTAGTATCAACACAAGTTAGAGAAGTGGGACTTATATGACCTTGTATTTTAGATTCTCACCTTTTGTGCCTTTATAGTTGGAGTTTTTGGAATAATGCGACCTTTTTCTTTGCGATTCTACTTCTATCAAATTGTGATTTGGATATTATGTAAGTATATTTTAACATTTTACAATAAATTATTGCAAATATATTCTTAGTAAAAAAAAAAAGGATACATTGGCACACACACACACACACACACACAAAGGTTTTTCCCCTCGAAATCCAAACCAACAAAATCAACAACCTATTTAGAGACACACCTCTAATATTATTTTCATTATTTCTTCATTTTTTACAATAAAATGCATATATAGGATCACACGAAATTCAAAACCCCTAATCCATTGACCCATATTAGTAAGCAACCAAAATTCTTAAACCAGAATTAGAAAACCATCGGTGAATACCATGTGCTGAAAAACCACTAAAAAAGGACACAAAAAACACCAATTTTTTTTCCCAAGGGTGTTGCTCCTACCCCCTGTGACACCCCTCCCCCTCCACCATGCACCCAACACAACATAGACACTAGGTATAGTCATGCAGAGAATATAACACATACCCAACATTCTCCCACTTGTTTTGTTTTTTACATACATGGGGTTACAAGATTACATAATCAACAATTCAGGGCAACAATGCCCACAGATCCTCTACACCAAGAAAACTTCTAAGTGCTTACATATTTTTTTAATGAATTTGTAACATTCTTCAAAGTGTCCACCTTCATCAAAAACACCTTCTTTTCTTCAACCATGTCTCTCACAAAGTGATATGATATTGAACATCAATATGTTTTTTCTTTGAATGATAAGTTGGGTTTGGGTTCTTCTCCGGGAAGTTTGCAATCTAACTATCACAATCTATCCTTACAACTTGTTGTACTAGCCAAACAAACAAAACAAATATTTGTAACCATATTTATTCCTTGCTTGCATGAGTGGCTGCCATGTATTCAACTTCTGTAGTTGAGAGTGCCACTAGAGGTTGTCGTTTGCTTGTCCAACTGATTGCTCCTCCAAACAAGTTTAACACATACTCACTTGTACATATTCTGTGATCTAGATCTCCAACCCAGTCTGCATAAAAAAAACCAATGAATGTCCAACAATCTGTCCAATCCTAGTCTTCCTTGGTAGCATAATCCATAGCTATTAGTGCCATGCAAACACATGAAAACCTATTTACTATTTTCCAATGCTCCTTCCCTGATTTTGATATATACCTTCTCAAAAATCCCATTGCATGTGCAATGCCCAAGTCTAGTATAGAACTTTGCATACATCAAAATTCCAACTGCACTAGCAACATGGTACATCTCCTCTTCATCTTCTCGTGTCTTGTAACATTTATTTTCATATAACTTTACACCTATAGGAATAGGGACATTGATCGGTTTACATTCCTGCACATTAAACCTATGCAATGTTGTCTCGACATATTTCTTATGATTTAATCATAGTTTCATGTTTTCTCGATCTCTTTTAATTTACATTCCCAAAATGAAATTTGTAGCACCAAGATACTTCATTTCAAATTTAGAGGACAAGTGAGTTTTCACATCATGGATAATCTCCTTGTAGTTTCCTATCAACAATGCATCCACATACAAGACAAAATACATGAAATGATCACTAATTAATTTCAAATACACACAATGATCATGTTTGATCCTTGTGAAGCCAAGTCCCACCATGTAAATATCATTTTTTTTATACCACATCCTTGGTGATTGATTTAACCCAATATACAAGGAAATTTTTAGTTTTCATACTAGCTCTTTCTTTCCCTTCACAGAAAGTCCTTCTTGTTTATTCATGTAGATTTCTTCTTCTAGATCCCCATGTAGGAATGTTGTCTTCACATCCATCTATTCTAATTCAAAATAAAACGCATCAGAAACAAATAAATGAAATCTAATAGAAGATAACTTCGCAACATGATAAATTTTTTCACCAAAGTCAATTCTGTCTACCTTGGAATAACCTTTTGGTACTAATCAAGCTTTGTATTTCTCCACTTTTCCTTCTACATTTAACTTCTTATTAAACATCCATTTGCTCCCAATGGGATTTCTTCTAGTTGGCAACTCCACTAGATCTCAAGCCTCATTCTTGTCCAATGTTTCCATTTCTTCAACCATGTCCTTTTTCCATAGCTTCCCATCCTATGAATCCACTACCTCCCTAACAATTATAGGATCATCATCAATAATCGACAAAGTAAAATTTGAACGCAAATTAAATGGAGTATACCTTTATAGTTTCCTTCTTCCCCCAACTGATCTCCTCAATATTGGAGTATCAGTACCTTCTTCTTATTATTCATGTTCTTCTGTAGATTTTGATTCATCATCCTTCAAATCAAACTCTATTTTCTTTGGTTCTTCCTTCCTTGGTAGGAATTCTTGTTTGATAGCATATTTGATTTATCCAAATACCACATCTCGGCTATACACTACCTTCTTAATTTCCAGGTTCCATAGCTTATAACCTTTCATACCATCTTTATACCCAATAAATATACAATTTTCATCCTTTTCATCTAGCTTACTCATGTTTTCCTTTGGAATGTGAAAATAAGAATCACATTCAAATACCCTGAAATGCGTTAGAGAGGGTTTCTTACTAGCCCATACCTCATGTGGAGTATTTTCATCCAACACTAATGAGGGTGATCGACTGACTATGTAACATGCAGTACCCACTGCCTCTACCCAAAATTCTTGTCCTATCCTAACACCACTGAGCATGCACCTTGATTTTTCCATAAGTGTCTTGTTCATCCTTTCACAAAATCCATTATGTTGAGGTGTATATAGAGTAGTATTCTTCCTTTCTATACCACACTTACAAAATTCTTCGAATTCATTTCTGCAAAATTCTCCACCATTATCTATCCTTAGAACTTTAATTCTCTTCTCTGTCTAATTCTCCACAAGATCCTTAAACTCTTTAAACCTTTCAAAGACTTCAGATTTATTCCTAAGGAAATAAATCCAAGTATTCCTCGAGAACTCATCTATAAATGAGACATAATACATAGTTTTTCCTAGTGATGGAACTGACATAGGTCCAAACACATCCTTTTGCACTAAATTTAAAATTCCCTCTTCCTTCGTTGCACCAAAGGAGAATATTTCCCAATTCTGCTTCCCATATACACAATATTCATAGAAATAAAATCGAGAGAGAATTTAGACATACCTTCAACCGTACCTTTACCATGTAGTAGTCGAAGGCCCTTCTCTCCGATATGCCCCAGCTTTTGATGCCACACTAAATTATATTCTACGGAGACTCTAGGATTTTTTCCTTCTTCAAATCCAATATTAGGAACAATGGAACTATTGCAACCATCACTAATAGTCCTTCCCTGTATCTTATATAGATTTACAAATTGAACTCCCTTCAATAACACCATTTCTCCTCAAATCATCCTGGAAGTTTACTTCACAAACACTATTTTTACCCCTACATCATCCATTTTTCTTGTAGAAATCAAATTTATGGCCAATATTGGGATGTGTAGAACACCAAGGAGTGTTCTAATCCTTCCATCCATGAGCTTCAACTTGATTTTTCCTCATCCTATTATTTTGGTTGTCGATTCGTCACCTAGGAAAAGATCACCTCCATCATACCTTTTATATTCTCAAAACCACTTTTTTTTAGGAGTCATATGAAAGGATGCACCTCAGTAAACCAAACATGCCTCATGATATGCATGTGTGCTTTAAGAACCCAAGTACACATCCCCTCCTTATTTCATTGAGGTTTTTACTTCTATAGGAGGATTATCTGTATATCCCTTCCCTCTCTCTACACTTTTGTATCTACATTGATTCTTGATCCAGGAGGACCTAAGGAATGTTCACAGAGGTCCAAAAGGGTCCAAAACACTCACAGAGGTCTCAAGGAGTCCATAAAATCTCAAAATTTGACCATATCATATGATTGAGAAAACACCATCAATGCATATATCTTGACGATAGCTTTCTAATGGCTCAAACAACAAGTCAAACAAATCTCGTATGCAAAGGTTGTGGCTGGTCAAATTTTGGTAAAACCAGGAAAAATGGGGGTGCCACATGGCACCGCTAGAGGGTGACATTTGGCATGCTGACATGGAAATACTGATGTGGAAAGAATTGATGATGTGGAATATTAGTTGGAAGTTGATTGGGAATATGGTATAGTCCAAGTGGATCAATGGTTCGTTAACATGTGGCAAGTATATTCAATGAGAGGCTACCAGGAGACAACCTCCCATTAGCCAATAGTGGTTAGCGTATGTTAAAATTATGGAGTCAACGATCAAACCCATGACCTCCATAACCTCCCAAGACTTCATAGAGCCCACATTACCAACACACCACCACATGTGACTTAACATATATATGGTAATGAATATATTTAAATTTATGTTAAAATTCAAATGGATGGTTAAAGGGATGAGGGATTAAGCCCTTGAACCTTAGCTCTTGGTTCATTTTATATACTATGTAACCACACTTAAATCATGGGGATATAACCATATTATATTCCACAAAACATTCTGCCCAAAGGTTTTATCATACCACATATATACTATATAAATAGTTTATAGTTTTTAACTATATACTATTAAAACTTTAACCAACATGCCAAGGTTCGTGGGGAATAGAACCCTCGACCTATGCCAATATAGCCACGGGTCTAACCAATGCACCACCAGAACTATATTTAATATAGATGACACCAATTTTAGTAACAAGCTGTTAATTAATTCAGATGGTGGTTTTTTGATGCAGACCCACTCGGCCCTCAGGTCAAGGATCCGCTTACAGGATCGTTCTTCATTTCTCTTTGATCCGGATCAGCTATTTCAATTCCCTGCTCGAATCTTCTTTCTTTTGATCCATAGGTCCTTTCGGAAGATTCCCTGGCGCGAACAACACTAGGTGAAAGTTCCCCCTTCTCTGTGTGACCACCGACTATGACCAAGGCCTAAACTGAAAGGTGCTTGTCACAACTTTCCACTTGCGAGTTTGTGAGTTGAGACTCTTGACTCTTCCTTCCCAAACTCACGATACCCAAAACACCCATACGGTTATAGTTGCATGCTATCAGCGCCCTCCGCGCGTGACCACCGGTTAGGGTTCCCACTAGCGCTTTTCACCTTTTGCCACTTCGTAAGTCGAAAGGTTGGACTTCTGTCCCCTTGTCTTACGAACCCTCGAGACATGAAAAGTCAACGGGGTGTTGACTCCCTTCAATGAACAACTCGTGTCTGCCTGTCTATTCCACGGGACCACCTTGCGATTCTGGCATGTGTTCCTTACGCTCCACTTCACACTTTGCCACTTCGTTCCCTAAAGTGTTGTCTCCTTTGTATCAAGACACCCGAAGTGCCAAGATCCCAAACTCCTCAATACTCCTTATCGCAGCTCGCGACCTCGCTACTTCTCCTTCTAATCTCTCAACTCTTCAACTGTCGAGACCCGAACCTTCGATGTGCCTAAGTGCCAAACTGCCGAGTTTTGACACGTCGTCCATGCAGTCCCACAATGGAACTTCTCTCCCTTTCGAGACTTTGCCTTTCTCAACCTAGAGTACCCAACCTTTGGGCTCTCACCTCGCGAACCTCCGAATTTACAAGATCTCTAGATCAATGCCACCTATCCTCCCTGGATGGACGGCTCTGATCCACTCACCACTTCGCTACTCGCCTTTTGCGACTTCGTGAATCTTGATGAAAAACTTTCAACCCTTAAACTCACAAAACCCCAAAATGATATTCGCAAGTGATCCAATGGCCCTGGCTGGCTTGGATCCTACAGCCATGATTTCTTCTAAGCTTACGCTTGAGTAAAGTTCGTCATAATGTACCTGCTTCTTTGCAATATCTTACGGCTCTTGTGACTTCGCAAATTCTCCTTAGAGAATTTCGACTGTCCGTTTCTTCCTGGACAATTCCTGCGAATTGAACCAAGTATTTCTCCGCGGAACTTACCCACCTACAACACAAACTTGCTACGCCTCCTTTCAACACCTCAAGGAACCAACCTTCTGTGCTTTTCTTCGACAACCTCGAAGACTCTATCCCTCCTAATATTTCTCCAACTCCGAGTCTTAAAGAAGACTCCCGTACGCACTCCTTGCGGCAAATCCTTCAATTACTTCAAAGAATTGAAGTCTTTCGACTCTGCGCACTCCTTGCAGCAGTAATCCTTCAACAATTTCTTAGGTTCGCAAACTCTGAGACTTTACTCGGCCTGCACACACCTTGCACGACTCATGTGCTCAACTTGCACTTCTGTGAGAATGAGAACAATTGCTATCCCTTATGAGCTTTCAGAGATGAACTCTGACTTCTGTCAACGCACTCCTTGTGGACAAACTTCACTGCACTCCTTGCAGGAATTTTACTCACCCAGGCAGAGAAACAATTGAAACTCATTCCTTACTCTCTCTCAGACTTCAAACACAAAGCATGAAATCATATACACAACATATAAAGAAAATCTATAACAGAAAGTAAACATCCATGAGCATAACATTCAACATGCATACAC
>JASDQU010101022.1:348221-371684 GCA_032191745.1 Picea mariana
ACTGCACTCCTTGCAGGAATTTTACTCACCCAGGCAGAGAAACAATTGAAACTCATTCCTTACTCTCTCTCAGACTTCAAACACAAAGCATGAAATCATATACACAACATATAAAGAAAATCTATAACAGAAAGTAAACATCCATGAGCATAACATTCAACATGCATACACAGAGAACAAATACGACACCATGAATTTGAATCGAACCTCTTTCTATTAATTCAAATCTCTGTACATGGGTGTTTTCAACTACAACTCTCTGCTCTCTTCTCTATGCTCTATGCTCAATTGACATAATAATCTTACAACTATACAATGAGGGTGTCTATATCCCGTTTCCCTCTTCTCTTAAATCTGTCTAATCTAAGCATTCAAATCTACCTACTTACATTAACTAGCATAAATGCCTCTTAGACCTTCAGACGAGAGTGGGTCGCTCAAGGTATTTTTACAATCAAGAAGTACACCCTTTCTTAATTGTTTCATTTACGTTTGACATATCAAACTTCAAAACATTTCAAACAAATTCATCATGTGCCAAAATGCGTTGGCTTGTCCCATGCTCGCTTGTTGTTGGCAATGCTCCTGCATCATACTCCCTCGCTTGAAAATTTTCATGGGCTCCTATCCATGAGCTCTTGCACAGTCTGTCCATGCTTCTGAATCTCTGCTTCATTCTTCCAGCTGGCATATTCAACTGGATGTCCCTTCCACTTGACCAAGTATTCAAAATATTCCTTTCTCCTGGTCCTTTTACTAACTCTTTTGTCCAGTATGCTTTCCATCTGTGGTTTCTCTGCAACTGGCATTTCTTTTTTCCATTGAACCTCTGGTTGTTCACTGTCTACTCTAGCATTGTATGGGTACAAATCTAAGACATTAAATATCGGAGAAATTCCGATCCCATCGGGTAATTCAATCTCATAAGCATTTGCCCCAAATTTCTTCAAGACCTTACATGGTCCGATCTTCTTCATCTTCAGTTTGTTATATGTCCCCTTCAAGAACCTTTCCTTTCTCAGATGTTCCAGAATCAAATCACTAACCTCAAAATGAAGTTGTCTCCTTTGTTGATCTGCTCTGCGCTTATACTCTTGGCTCGAGTTCTGCAATCGCTCCTTCACCTGGCTCTGAAGTTCCTTCATTGTTTCGGCAAAATCCTCTGCACTAGCACTTCTAGTTGCATTCTGTTATGAATCCTTCAATTCAAAAAATCCCCTTGGCTGTGTCCCATAAACAATTTGGAACGGAATCTTCCATGTGCTCCTATTGATTGAATCATTGTAAGCAAATTCCGCCTGTGGCAAAATATTGTCCCACTGAATGTGGTGTTCTGTCACCAAGCTCCTTAGCAAGTCTCCCAAACTTCTATTCACAACTTCTGTCTGTCCATCCATCTGAGGATGATAAGATGAACTGAATGACAAGTTCATTCCTATCTTTTTCCATAAGGTTTTCTAGAAGTGTCCCACGAACTTGGTGTCTCAATCCAAAACTATGCTCCTTGGTAAGCCGTGAAGTCGAATGACTTCTTTGAAAAACAGATTCCCAATGTGAGTTGCATCACTGGTTTTCTGACATGGTATGAAGTATGCCATCTTAGAAATTCTATCTACTACCACAAAGATTGAATCAAACCCTCTTTGTGTTCTTGGAAGCCCCAATATGAAGTCCATGCTTACTGCATCCCATGGCCTGTTAGGTATGGGTAACGGTTGATAAAAACCTACATTCTGCCTCTTTCCTTTTGAATGTTGACAAATTCTACATCTGTCCACAAATCTTTTGACGTCTGCTCGCATTCCTGGCCAAAAATATGACTCATTCAACTTTGCGAACGTCTTTTCATGACCGAAATGTCCGACCAATCCTCCACTATGTTTCTCCTTCAACAAATTCTCCCTCATGGAGCATTTTGGAATACAAAGTTGATTACCTTTAAACAGTAATCCTTCCTGGATCATGTATTCTGCCCATTGGCTTCTATCCCTGAGAATTGGATTCAAAGCTTCTTCATACGCCTCTTTAAAATCTGGATCATCTTTGTACATGTCCCCGAGATCATCAAAACCCAATGTTTTGACTCTGAACTCCTGCAATAGCAAACCTTTCCTACTCAAACCATCAACAACTTTGTTAGCAATTCCAAAAATATGTTTAATCACAAAAGTGAAATTTTGCATATATTCAACCCATTTAACATGTCTTTGATTCAACTTCTCCTCTTGAGTCACAAATTGCAATGCATGATTATCACTATACAAGACAAACTCCTTAGGAATTAAGTAATGTCTCCATTTTTTCAATGCTTGAATAATAGCATAGAATTCCTTATCATACGTGGAGTATTTTATCTTGGCTTCATTCGGATTCTCGCTGAAATATGCTATCGGCCTATCTTCTTCACTCAAGACTGCCCCTATTGCAAATCCACTTGCATCACATTTAACTTGAAATGTATTTTTGAAATCCGGGAACACCAGAATTGGTTGTTCCGTGATCTTCCTTTTCAACAAATTAAAACTCTTCTCAGCTTCTTCTGTTCAGTGAAAAGATTTGTGTCTCTTCTTCACCATGTCCATCATCGGTGCACTAATTCCACTGAAATTCCTAATGAATTTTTGGTAGAAACTAGCCAATCCATGAAAACTTCGAACTTCAAAGATATTCTTTGGTGATGACCAATTCTTAATCACCTCCACCTTATCTTGATCCATCCTCAACTTATCTGCAGAAATAACAAAACCCAAATAAATGAGCTCTGTCTTCATGAATGAGGATTTCCTCATGTTTATCAACAACTTCTCTTGCTGTAATTTCTTCATCACTGTAGCCAAATGTTTCAGATGCTCTGCCTCCATTTTACTGAAAATTAGTATGTCATCAAGGTACACAATGACAAATTTTCTGATGAAATCCCTCAGGACTTCATTCATCAATCTCATGAAAGTACTCGGCGTGTTTTTTAAACCAAACGGCATGACAAGCCATTCATATAGCCCCTCATTAGTCTTGAATGTTGTCTTCCATTCGTCTCCTTCTCTCATACGAATTTGGTGATAACCACTCTTCAAATCAACCTTTGAAAAAAAATTTGCCCCGCTCAAGCAATCCATCAGATCATCCATCCTTGGCAATGGAAATCTATACCTGATGGTTATTTTGTTGATTTCCCTTGAGTCAGTACACATCCTCCAGCCTCCGTCTTTCTTCGGACTGAGTACTATCGGAACAACACACAGAATCAAGCTTTCTCTGACCAAACCTTTGTCCAACAAATCCTGGACTTGTCTTTTGACCTCTTCATTCTCTTGCGGCGTCAATATATACACTGATTTGTTTGGAAAACTAGCTCCAGGTATGCGATCAATTTGATGACTTATACTTCTAATCGGTGGCAATGAACGAGGTAGTTCGTCCACTACTATGTCAGCAAACTCTTCCAGCAGTTCCCAAACCTCTTTTGGTAAATCATCTACCCTTGTGCTGGTTAAAATAATCTTTGGCTTCTTGACCACAATGAATTGCGGTTCCTCCTTCTTCTTAACCTCTGTAAGAAGTTCCTTCCCACTCATGAGAAGTACAGTGTTGCTCACCTCTGGTTTTATTTCTTTATCTTTGATCGGCAACAACATGTGAGTTCTCCCATTTTTCTCTAGGGTGTATGTGCTCATTCTCCCGTCATGAATCACATTCCTGTCATATTGCCACGGTCTATCCAGCAATAGATGACAAACATACATCAGAATAACATCACATAGTATTTCATCTTTATACCCTCCTATTTTAAACTCAACTAAACATTGCTTAGTGACATTTACTTGATGTCATTTTTTCAACCATGAAACTCTATATGGGCTTGGATGATCAATCATCTCCAGCTCCAACTTTTCTACCATCTCTATTGAAACAAGATTATCTGTGCTACCACTATCCATAATGACTTTGCATACCCTGTCCTTGGTTTTTCAAGGAGTCCGAAAAAGTCTGTTCCTTTGGACTGAACTCTTCACCTCCTTCTCTGGTGTCAAAAGAGATTTTCGCATCATTAGCGATCTTTCACCTTCAGCATCCTCTGCCTCAACATTCCGCCTTTGAGCTTTGGTAATGTGAGCCTCTCCTTCCTCTTTCTTCTTGTCTGGGCATTCATAAGACTTGTGTTTGACCTTTCTGCACGTGAAGCATTTTATCACTCCACCTCTTCCTCTTCCTCTACCTCTAGTACGAGGAAAAATGTTGTTATCAGCATACTCTCCTCTCTGATCAGCATACTGCCTTCTCTACTCAGCATACTGCCTTCTATGTGAGATTCCACCTCTCTCAATCTGAGGTTGAGGTTTCTTCCATTCTTCCTTAGGCTTCTAATTTCTATCTTGGACAACGGATTTTCCCCTGGCTTGACTTCTGCCTCGACCTCTTCGACCTTGTTTTCAGTTCAGCTTCTCTTCCACCTTTAGAGCCATTTGATAAGCATATTCCACCGTTTGGATGGTCATCATGCTCATCTCATCCTGAATTTCGTATCTCAGACCATTCATATACCTGGCAACCTTTTCATCATTACTTTCACAATGACCTACTCTGATGTTCATCCTGTAGAATTCTTCAGTGTACTCCTTCACTGTCATTAGCTTCTGTTTCAAATTCTGCATCCTTTGAAACAGAGTAATTTGGTAATCTTTGGGAATGAATTTCACTTTCATTTTTTCAATCATCCTATCCCAACTCTTGATTTTCTGCTTACCTTGGCAGCGTCTGTCATCTTGCAATTCATCCCACCACAATGTTGCATGTCATTTAAGTCTCGTGACAACATGTTTGACCTTCATGTCTTCTTCGACATCTTCATAGTCAAAATACGTGTCCAGAGCTCTAATCCATTCTCGAAGCTCTTTAGCATCCAAGTTTCCCTCATAAAATGGAATGTCCATTTTGGCTCTTGCACTCATTCTTGCAACATCTCTACTCAAGCATTCATTTGCTGCATCTTTTGTTGTGACTTCTTCCTCTCCATGTCTAGCTTCATCTTCACTTTCAGACTCACTAACATCTCCAATATCAGTTGTGCACCTTTGTTTTATTTTCACGTCCACGAGTCTGGCGTGAATGTCATGAATATCTCTTTCCACTTCTAGATTCTGGACCTGCCTTCCCCTTCCTTCTAGCATTTCCCTTTCCTCTGGTGGATTAGGTGTTTGTCTGTCTCTTCTTGTTGGTGGCATGGCTGAAATTCCTTCTCACTTTTCCTGCCTAAAATATACAAACAAGAATCAGGCTCTGATACCAGATGATGCAGACCCACTCGGCCCTCAGGTCGAGGATCCACTTACAGGATCGTTCTTCATTTCCCTTTGAGCCGGATCAGCTATTTCAATTCCCTGCTCGAATATTCTTTCTTTTGATCCACAGGTCCTTTCGGAAGCTTCCCTGGCGCGAATGACACTAGCTGCAAGCTCCCCCTTCTCTGCGTGACCACCGGCTATGACCAAGGCCTAAACTGAGTTTGTGAGTTGAGACTCTCGACTCTTCCTTCCCAAACTCACGATACCCGAAATGCTGATACGGGTATAGCTCCCTGTTGTTAGTGCCTTTTGCGCGTGACCACCAGCTAGGGTTCCCACTAGCGCTTTTTTCCTTTTTCCACTTCACAAGTCAAAAGGTTGGACTTTCGTCCCCTTATCTTATGAACCCTCGAGACACGAAAAGTCAACCGGGTGTTGACTCCCTTCAATGAACAATGCATGTCCACCTATCTATTCCACGGGCCCCCCTTGCAATTCTTCCACGTGTTCCTTACGCTCCACTTTGCACTTTGCCACTTTGTTCCCCGAAGCACTGTCTCCTTTTTATCACGACACTTGAAGTGTTGAGATCCCAAACTCCTCAATACTCCTTATCGCAGCTCGCGACCTTGTGACTTCTCATTCTAATCTCTCAACTCTTCAACTGTCGAGACCCGAACCTACGATGTGCCTAAGCACCGAACTACCTAGTTTTGACACGTCGTCCATGTGGTCCCACAACGAAACTTCTCTCCCTTTTAGGACTTCCCCTTTTGCAACCTAGAGTACACAACCTTTGGGCTCTCACCTCACGAACCTACGAATTCACGAGATCTATAGATCTCTGCCACCTGTCCTCCCCGGATGGATGGCTCTGATCCATGCGCCACTTCGCTACTTGCCTTTCGCGACTTCGTGAATCTTGATGAAAAACTTTCGACCCTTCAAGTCACGAAACCCAGAAATGAGATTCGCAAGCAATCCAATGGCCCTAGCTCGCTTGGATCCTATGGCCCTGATTTCTTCTGAGCTTATGATTGAGGAAAGTTTTCCATGATGTACCTGCTTCTTTACAAGATCTAATGGCTCTCGTGACTTCACAAATTCTCCTCAGAGAATTCCGATCGTCCGTTTCTTCCTGGACAATTCCTGTGAATTGAACCAAGTATTTCTCCGCGGAACTTACCTGCCTACAACACAAACTTGCTACGCCTCCTTTCAACGCCTCAAGGCACCAACCTTCTGTGCTTTTCTTCGACAACCTCAAAGACTCTATCCCTCCTGAGCTTTCTCCAACTCCGAGTCTTAAAGAAGACTCTCGCACACACTCGTTGTGGCGAATCCTTCAATTACTTCAAAGAATTGAAGTCCTTTGACTCTGTGCACTCCTTGTAGCAGTAGTCCTTCAACAATTTCTCAGGTTCACAAACTCTAAGACTTTACTCAGCCTACACACACCTTGCATAGCTCCTGTGCTCAACTTGCACTTCTGCGAGAATGAGAACAATTGTTATCCCTCCTGAGCTTTCAGAGATGAACTATGACTTATGTCAACGCACTCCTTGCGGACAAACTTCATTGCACTCCTTGCAGGAATTTTACTCACTCAGGAAGAGAAACAATTGAAACTCATTCCTTACTCTCTCTCAGACTTCAAACACAAAGCATGAAATCATATACACAACATATAAAAAAAATCTATAACAGAAAGTAAACATCCATGAGCATAACATTCAACATGCATACATAGAGAACAAATACGATACCATGAATTTGAATTGAAGATCTTTCTATTAATTCAAATCTTTGTACATGGGTGTTTTCAACTACAACTCTTTTCTCTCTTCTCTATGCTCTATGCTCAATTGACATAATAATCTTACAACTATACAATGAGGGTGTCTATATACTATTTCCCTCTTCTCCTAAATCTGTCTAATCTAAGCATTCAAAGCTACCTACTTACATTAACTAGAATAAATGCCTCTTAGTCCATCAGACGAGAGCGGGTCTCTCAAGGTATTTTTACAATCAATAAGTACGCCCTTTCTTAATTGTTTCATTTACGTTTGACGTATCAAACTTCAAAACATTTCAAACAAATTCATCATGTGCCAAAATGTGTTGGCTTGTCCCACGCTTGCTTGTTGTTGGTGATGCTCCTGCATCATTTTTGGGCCAAGCCTATTTAATGGCATGGATCCCAATGCATGGACACACATCCCTATGTGAACACATCCTGATATTTCATGGATCCCAAGAAAGATGAAGTATGATGTCTCAAATTTCATTCCCAAGAGTAATTAGAGTTGGAGGTTGCATTGTAATGCATGCCACATGGTTTCGACACATAATTTTATGAACTTTATACTCATTTTTCTCATTTTTCCACACGGATCATGAAATTGAGGTTTGTTTTTTGATCATAGGTTATTTTTAAAAGTCTTATCTCAGTTTGTCATGTATGAGACCCATCTTATATTTATGTGTGTAAAAATGGCTTGTTGGCCCATGTTCAGAATTTGGTCGACTGTATACTAAAATTTCTCGGAATTTCTTAAGGAATTCAATGGTAAACTCCTTTTTTGGGATTGAGTAGAAGAATTAAATAGAGTTCAATAAATTGGCTTTTTTCTGTAATCCCATATTGTAATCAAATTTGGTATTTTGAGATGATGGAGAACATGCATGCTAGTTAAAGGGACTTGAAGATGAAGTGACATATGTCATCCATATATGTTATTTAAGTTCTTTATTTTTTGTTGTATTATCTCATTATTCTTCAAGTTATTCATCAATATTAATGGAGTTTATGGACAAATAAGAATATTCTCATGTGTTTTTCAAATAGTCAAGCAATCTTGATTTATCGAATCTGGTTGGATGTTTATGTGTATTTAAGAGTTATTTTTACATCTAAGGATTTTAATATCAAGTTGGTATCATAGCTGGTTTTGACGTTTATTTGCAAGTGAATGCTTACGAAGAAAACTTGTACGTTATAATCCTGAAATTGGTTCAAGAAGCTTCATTCGAACGAAATAAATGGAGCATGAAGAATTTATTTCTGAGACTGATAAGGAGTTTTGAAAAATGTTCCTTGAGATGACATCCATGGTTAAGGAATTGTGGGAAGACCTAGAAAGAAAGAGAGAAACTCCTCATCAAAATGAAGGTGGTCCAACTGAAACGATGGTAAAAGCTAAAGGAGAAGGAGAAGGTGAAAAAATTCCAGAACCTCCCTCATCCTCATCCTCATCATCGTCACCATCATACTCTTTTGATGAAAGTGAATGTTCTTCTCATAAGAGGAAAAAACATTCTAAGAAGTCTTCTCATTCTCATGATATGCCTTTGTTAAAGGTAGATGTAAAGCTTGATTTTCCTACTTATGATGGAGAGTTGAATGCAAAGAAGTTGGATAATTGGGTCAAGCATATTGAAGTGTATTGCAGGGTACAAATAATCATACAAGACACTTCAAGGATACAATTGGCTACTCTTCACCTGAGCATCACAACTTTGATATGGTGGATGAGTCAGACACAAGATGATCTTATTCAACATGGTAAAATGATTTCCTAGATTGAATTTACCAATGCATTAAATACAAATTTTATCCATTATCTTATATGAAAACATCAATGATTGCTTGGAAACAAATGAGACAAGGTAAATGGAAAAATGTTCAAGCTTATACACTAGAATTTAAGAGGAAGGAATTATCTTTGGGAATTCCATTACATACTCCTGAGAAAATTCTAAATTATATTGGTGGTATTTACTCATACCTTCACCATACTATATTGATGTTTAATCCTACTAATATTGACGAAGTGTGAGTACAAGATACACATCTTGAATCCAACAAAGGAAAACATGTTTTTGAGGATGTGTCAAAGGAGCCACATGAATTTGAGGAGCATTCCAAGGGAAAATGGAAGAGTAAGAATACAACTACAATAACGAAGGATGAAGAGAGAAACCCTACATGTTCTCACTATGAAAATAAAGGACATGATGAGAAGCATTGTTGAAAGTTGCATCCAAAATTGAAGCTAGAGTGGGATCAACCTAGAAAGGGTAATAAGAAGATTATGACCATAGTTCAGGATCTTGGATCAGATTCTGAGGATGAAACCAAGGTTACAACTATGGGCATCAAAGGTAAATATTCTATTTCAAGGTTTAGTTTGTGTACTTCTTCTGCAAAATATAAATTAATCCCTGATGGAAGGAAAATAAAAGAGTTGTTTAGTTTATGAGTTTTCTCAAAGCACACTAAGATTGATCCATTTGTTGATAGTGGATCACAAGTAAATCTTATTTCATAGAAAGTTATTCAGAATTTGGGATTGGAAACTAGGCCTCATCCGATACCGTATCCTTTGGGTTGGATTTGTGATAATGCCCAGGTACAGGTAACTAAGCAATGCAAGTTATGGTTTGCGATCACATCTAGTTTCATTGATGAGGTAGAGTTAGATGTGGTTCCACTCGACATTTGTGGGTTGGTTTTGAGAATTCCATACTTGTACGATATGAAGGAGATTTTCCACAAGGAAAAGAAAAAGTATCATCTTTTCGAGGATGGGGTTGAATTCATTGTGAGAGCTCATCATATGAAGACAAAATTGGCAGTTGTCACTACAGGGAACATGCTAGTTAATGCTAGTATCTAGGATCTAGATATATAGCCTGTGGTTGAAAGAAGAACAGGTCCTTTGGTTGATGATGTAATTGTTAATAAGGGTAAATATTTTGATGGTTCATTCTCTTCCACATATGTATATTCAGTTCTGTTGATCAATTTGTTACTAATCCATGGGATATGGTTGGCTACTACAACAATGAATGGCAGAGTTTGTGAATTTAAGGGAATGGTTGACTTGGTCAAAAATGTTGTTTCAGTCTTCATTATGGTTATGATGATTCAGGTGCTCATTATCCAAGCAATATGGATGGATTATAATGGACAAGTGAGGTGAAATCATTCTCACTTGATTTCTAAATGATCCATACTTTTGGAGGTCCAAAAGTTCTATAGTGGGTAGGTGTGATCCAAGAGGATCTAAAGAATGCTCAAATAGGTATATAAGGCTATGGAACACTCACAGAGGTCCCAGGGGGTCCATAAAATCTCAAAGCTAGACCATCTCAAATTATCGATAAAACACCATCAATGCGTAGAACTCGGCGATAGGTTTCTAATGATGCAAATGACAAGTCAAACAAAGTTCATATGAACAACTTATGGTTTCTCAAGTTTTGGTAAAACCAAGAAAAATGGGGGTGCCACATGACACCACTAGAAGGTGAAACATGGCATGATGACATGGTACTTCCAATGTGGTAGGTAGTGATGATGTGGCATATTAGCTGGTAGTTGATTGAGAATATGGTATAGTCCAAATGGACCAATGGTTCGTTGACATGTGACAAGGATAGACAATGATAGGATGCCATGTGAAAGCCTCCCATTAGCCAATATTGGTTAGTGTATGTTAAAATTTTGGATTCGACAGGGGTCGAACCCATGACCTCCATAACCTCCCAAGACTTCACAAAGCCTGCATTACCAACACACCACCACATGTGACTTAACATATATATTGTAATGAATATATTTAAAGTTATGTTAAAATTCAAATGGGTGGATAAAGGGATGAGGGATTAAGCCCTCAAACCTTAGCCCTTGGTTCATTGTATATACTATGTAAACATGCTTAAATCGCAGGGGGATAACCATATTATATGCCACCAAAACTTACACGTGGAGGTTTTATCATACCACATATATACTATATAAATATTATTTAGTTTTTAACTATATATTATTAAAACTTTAACCAAAATAAAACCCAAACAAATATGACAAGGGTCATGGGGAATAGAACCCATGACCTCCGCCAATTTATCCATAGGTCTAACCAATGCACTAATGGACCTAGATTTAATGGAGATGCTGCCAATTTTAGTAATAAGTTTCCAACTAATTCGGATGGTGGCTTTTATGCTGAGTCTATTTAATGATATGGATCCCAATGCATGGAAACACATCCCTATGTACACACATTCTGATATTGCATGGATTCAAATACATATGCAATACAGTGTCTCGAAGTTTATTCCCTAGGGTAATTAGACTTAGACGTTGCACCATAATGCATGCCACGAGGTTCTAGCACTGAATTTTATGAAATTTATACTCATTTTTTTTGTTTTTCCACAAGGATCATGAAATTGAGGTCTATTTTGTGATCATAGATCATTTTTAAAAGTATTATCTCAGTTTGTCATGTATGAGATCCATAGTATCGTTATATGTGTAAAAAGGGCTTTTTTGGCCCCTGTTCAAAATTAGGTCAACTTTATACTCAAATTTCTTAGAATTTCACAAGGAATTCAATGGTAAACCCCCTTTTTGGGAATGAGTATAGGAATTAAAGAGAGTTCAATAATTTGGAATTTTTTTGTAAGCCCATATTGTAATGAAATTTGGTATTTTGAGATGATGGAGAACAATCATGCTAGTTAAAGGGACTTGAAGATGAAGTGACATATGTCATCCATATATGTGATTTAAGTTCTTTTATTTTTTGTTGTATTATCTCATTATTCTTCAAGTTATTTATCAGTATTAATGACATTTGTGGACAAATAAACATATTCACATGTGTTTTTGCAAA
This sequence comes from Picea mariana, assembly GCA_032191745.1. Taxonomy (NCBI): domain Eukaryota; kingdom Viridiplantae; phylum Streptophyta; class Pinopsida; order Pinales; family Pinaceae; genus Picea; species Picea mariana. The sequence goes on from JASDQU010101022.1 coordinate 360,193, forward strand.
TAGTCATGCAATCTTCATTTACCTAATTTGGTCGGATGTTTATGTGTATTTAAGAGTTATTTTTATGTCTAAGGATTTTCAAATCACTTCTTTTAGTTCCCTTATATTCCACATCTTCAACATACCTTTATAAACTTTTTGGAATATTTAGATCTTCTCTTAGATTTACATCTCCCACTTAGTGACTTAGATCTATTTATTTCTTGGGAGCATCCTCTTGAAAATAACGTTTTTTTACTATGTCCTTCCATGCTATTCTTCCTCATCGCCTTTGACAAAACGAATGTGACCACATTATCGAAATTTAAAGTAGGTGTATTACTACCTATGGCCACAACTAGACTATCCCACGAATCTGTTAAACATCACAACAAATTGATACACTCATATTCATCATAAATCACTATATCAATAGATAATAACTGACTTAACATTGTATTGAATGCATTGAGATGCTCTATCACCCAGTCTCCATATTTCATCCTATGGTTATACAACTTATTTAACATGAAAATTTTGGTTACCAAGGACTTAGACTGATACAAAGTCCCCAAATTCCTTTTTCATAGCTTCCCCTGACACATTTAGTAATACTGAATATGAGAGCCACAACTAGATTGTGATCTTTGCCTTTCGATCCAATTTTTCCCAATATTTTGCTGACATTCCTTTAGGTGCAGTAGTTTGATCCACAATGATCCACTGATATTTGTCCACAAACAAATATTCCATCTTGATCTTCTGCAACTCAAAATTTTCCCCATTAAATTTCTCAATCTCTATTTTAGAACTGCTCTCCATTTCTTTTCACCTAAAGAATCATTACCACAGATGAAACAAGGTTTATCATATACCCCTGCCAAAATCTTAGCCACAAAGGTATCCCCCTGAAGCTAATAACAAATATGATACCAAATGTAGATTTTAACCTTGTACAATAAAATATTTCAAAAGGATCCTTAATAAAAACAAAAATGATACAATGACACACACACACACACATTACATAGATATTTTTACCTCAGAATCCTAAATCGATAAATCCAACAACCTATTTCGAGTCTCACCTATAATATTATATTCATAATGTCTTCATTGTTTACAATAAAATACATATATAGGATCCTACAACATCAAAAACCCCTAATCCATCGACCTAGATTCAACAACCCTAATTTCTAAACTGGAATTAGAAAACCATTAAAGAAAACCATGTGTCGAAAAACCACTAAAAATGGATGCAAAAAAATGCCAAAAAAAACATTTCAGGCACACTTCACCTAAACTCCCGCATAGGGGGGACACTACCTCCCTATGGATTCTCTAGAAAAGGTGGCTCCACTCCCCTCTGCAACCCCTGTACATGGTCTATGAAACACATACACTAGGTCTAGTAGTGCACAGAATATAACGGATACACAACAATGTAATCATTTTCCTTCATTTCTTTTTTTGTGTTCACAATATTAGAACATCTATTCCATAGTGAGTTATAACACTTGACTCCCAAATACATTAAATGAATTGATTGTTTTCCCCCTTCTCATGGAAGGGTCTCTATTCATAATATGCCAAGCGAATTGAAGGCATATGAAAATTATGGATGCAACACATATATGTAGATATCAAGTGCACAACTTTAAAAAGTATAAGAAACACCATAAAAAAGAAATACTTAGCATGTCCCATGGCATGCATTCGATAATAAATAATTGAGTCTTTAGTACTAAAAACAATTTAGAATATTGTAATATTTGATGAGGCGATTTTTTTTCTACACATCTAGATAGATGTACATTGTTTTTGCGAATAATATTATTTAGATATACTAATTTCCCATTAGTAGATATTACGGTAATTTTCCCCTTTGAAGACTGGTGAAACTCCTCTTTGGATCAAGACCCCTTCTTTTATCCAAAGACAAAAGAAAACAAATGGACACTAACTTCCCTTTATACCTACTTCAACAATGAGAATAAGAGGAATGATATGGAAGACATACCTTTTTCATGATGGTTGTCCTCACTACTCTAGCCTTTGACCTTGTTGACCAGGATCCTAGGTGCAATATAGGAACTGGAATGAACAAAGAGGAATCTTCTTTATTCTATTCTATATTTTTAGGTGACAATAAATCTATCTATGATGAATTTAACAACAATATACATGCATGTAACAAGTGGCACAAAACATTAAGGGAATAGGACAAGTTATGTATTAATAGAAAGCCATAGTGAATCACTTACAATCCAGTGTTGAAATTGCAAAAGCTCCTCCAAGCTCTCTTATCCAGCCCTCTCTTGAATGCATCAAAATCATAATTATAATTCTCTTATGGATTATCCCTCTCCCTTTCACCCTGGAATGCACTCATTATATAGGAGTTTGGAGGCTTAAATATCATGAAGTATTCTAGGAAATGGTTGAGGATTTTGATCCATAAGTTGATTGTTATCTTATCTCATGGATATTGAATTTACTTAAGATGGAGCCACGAGATATGACTCAAATATTTTGACTTCATTTTCTTGGAACTAATCCTCATAATAAGGTGGGATATCCATAACTTCATCTAACCACTTCAACGATCCTCCAACACTGAGCACAGGGCATTGACAATGCTCCCTATACATGGGAAAGGGAGATTTGACAAGAGTTCAATGCTCCATATACATGGGAAGGGGAGTGTTGACCTTCAAAAATGGTCAAAATATCAAGGTAAAAGGGATTTTTTCGACCTTCTCAAGATGAATGTTTCTCCTCCACAATGACTGGGGGTTATGACAAATGTTCTCACATGGTAATGAACTTGTGACACTCAATAAAATGCATGTAACACTCAATAAAGTGCTTGTGACACTTATTAAGGTGCATACGACACTTGATAAAGTGCATGTGACACTTATTAAGGTGCATACAACACTTGATAAAGTTCATGAAACACTTATTAAGGTGCATATGCCATTGTATAAAGATCATGCGACACTTAGTAAGGTGAATACGACACTTGATAAGGTGCATACAACACTTATGATACTTAAGTGAGACATTTAGGTGTGTAATAGATGCCTCCTAAAGCAGGGATGACTTTAGGGGCTAAATTCCGCTCATGGGCTAATTTTCCATGGTTTTTCCCAAAACAAGATTCGTTATTCTAAAAATGATTCACCCAAATTCTATAGGATAAAATTATTTTACCTTAAAAATCGCCAAAATTTTATACAAACTATATAGAATCCTTAGAAATTTGAATATTTTTACAAAAATACCGCCAAACATTTATAGTTGGCATATGAAGGACTACTAAGATTCGCCAAGGTTTCTACATTTTAAAATAAATTTCCATCCTTAGAATCATCCCTGCCCTAAAGTGAGAGGCCAGAGGAGAAATTGATGGCCGAAACACTTTACAAACTTGTTAATGCAAGGGCACTGGAGTAGGAGAGCATGGATATTGAAGTTACAAACAAACATCAAACAATATATATGTATCATCCTGAGGCAGGAATACCTTTGCTCGGAATAAACTGACTCAAAGCATGGTCGTTGACCAATACATAGTGGATCCATGAAAGAATTGACTAAGGATATGGCCACCAAACATACATCATGGATCCATACCTCCATGACTCAATCAGGTTGTAGCCATTAAAGAATACACAATGGAGCTACGATATGAGAAAAACATATCCATATACCAATATAAGGTGGATCTATGTGACAACATATACATCAATGAGACTGCCAATATGATGGTTATACTAGAATATTCTGCATACTCAAATGATATTGAATGCAACCTGGGTGAAACACATATCAAAGTGAGCACCCAACCCATGGTCTTCATCCCAATCCTGAAAAATTACGACTCTATCCATGTGAATAGGTGTCTTGATGTCAAACATGGTAGAAACCACTTGATTACTAGTCATCAATATCTACCATTAACAAGTGTGAGGGAAATCACCAATGATGACAATGACTCCCAAGGTACCTTATTACATTCCAACGAATGTGAATAAATGAGCTGAAGTCGAACATCTGTGGAATCATTTGATCAAAGGCCAATGGTGTAAACCTATTGTCAAAGGCAATGAAACCATTCTTTGAAGCATGTAGGCTCCAAGGTACTAACTTGTTTCTAAGTATAATTCTTGGATAATGTGTTGAATTTGATAGGAATAGACTCATCGAAGGAGGGCCATGATATGTTCGCCATCGTCGACACAAAATAAACACCAGAAAGTGATGTAAGATGGTGGATTGAATGAGTATGGACTGACACGAAGATGAAATATGGTAATACTATGGAAATGTTGGTTTGAGGTGAAACTACCCTTGAACATTGTGAGGCACAAACAATGACTTGGAATCATTAACTCAACTAAGAGATAGACTACAAATTAGTGTGGCGATCATCGGGGGACTCTTAGGGTGAGTTGAAGGAGTATGAGGACTCATAGGATTGGTATGAATCGAAGACAAGAAGATTACCCAACTATAAGATGATATGCAAGAATGTTCCCTTTTCAAGGGAGACAACAAAAAACTACCATAATGCTTTCAAAAACTTGACCCGCCTCCTTCAATTACCCCCCCACCATGATTGGCGATTACCTCTTTGATTTTTAATGATATTGAGGAGGATAATAGATGCTCGATATAGCTCATATTTGATGATTCCCTCATCACATGTTTAACAAACCTAAAGAAGGGGGGGTTCGGTCTCGTGTGGGTCCTTCGATGCATACTTTGATGATCCCAAAGAAGTAAAGCTCGGTGGTCTTTTCATGTTTAGAGAGTCTGAAAAGATCTTAAAGACGACTCCAAGGGTGTTCTTTTTCATAAATTTAGTCCCCCAAGATTGAAAAAGTGTAAAATAATACCGCTGATAGCTCTTCTAGTCAATATTTACAAGAATATTCATTTTTCGTAATTAGTCCATCCGATACGAAAAAGGGTATGAAAAAGGGTTAAACTTACACTGAAAAGATGACCTTTCAAACCTTTTAACATGCGAAAGGAAAAAAGATCACTTGAGAATCTTTTCGTGTTTAGGGAGTCTGAAAAGAGTTTAAAGGAGACTCCAAAGAGTTCCTTTTTCATATAGTTTTTATGAGCCCGAAAAAAGTGATAAAAAAGTTCTTGGTTGTAATTCAAAGAGTTTTTTTTTCATATAGTTCTTATGAGCCCTAAAAAGTGATAAAAACATGCTGGATTGTCTACTTCATTTTTTAATGAGATTGACATAGAAAGAAAATTTTGTTCAAGTTAGGTTTTATTTTTACACAATATTGAAACAAATAAAATATATTCTTGGGGTAGGTTTCATTTTTAAACTAGGTTGAAAGATAGAATAAAATTGTGCTCAGGTGATAGCCATTAGTGAGTTTTATTTCCAACATGATGTCTAGAGTTTGGTAATTTCCCCCCAGCATGATCGATAGAGGTTAGAGACTTAACTCCATCATGGTGACAAGATGCTAGAGACATGCCCTCCAAGTTTCATTTTGTCCATCGACTCTTCTTCTACACCTAATTAGACTCCCAGATACTAATAGGAATAAGTTTACTAGAGAGAGAGGAAGAAACATGATCAACTGACATAGGTGGATGAAAGGAAGGTTTAGGTACGATATATACTGGAAGAATCGACTTAATTGGAGGGGGGTATATTTCAATTTTTAACGATCTTGAGACAAGAAAATAACTATGGTCATTGACATTTGTTTCATTTTTTAATGATCTTGACACGGGAAATGAACTATGATCGTAATCCTTTGTTTTTTTTTTTAATGATCTTGACATAGAAACAAGAAAATTTGTCGAAACCCTTGACTATGGCTTCCAAGAGATGTTCATCAGATGGAAGAACAACACTCTGAAAGGAATACATGTCAAGGGAATCAGTAGGGGTGAGATACCATTTGCATATAAGGAAAATTCATGGGATTCAGATGTTTGGCAGTCACATCTAGACCAATGAATGAAAGTTAGTCAATAGTCACAATGTCTCCATTATGAGGAAAACTCATCACTCAAAATAGTGTCAACACGAAATATTTCATAGTGTAAACATAATCCCTCCCAAGGACAAAATTAAAGTCCAAGGGGTCGTGGACTATCATAACATAAATACATAAAATTTTCCCTCCTAAGGTGATGGGAAGATGAGGAAGGATACATAAACGTTCTCTATATATTCTATTAAAATATCACGGATGATGGGTCACCAACACAAGCTGAGGGGAACCCATAGCTTGTCAATAAGTTGGGGATAAAATGATAACAAAAGCACATTTATCAACAATAATGATATGTACTATGATCTTATCGCAAACCTTCATGATAATTTAGAAAGATAGGTAGGAAGGAAGGTGAGTCTCTATCAGACTATTCCAACCAAAGGAAATGACCTTAGTATTTGGAGCGGGTGTTGTTAAGAAGGGTGAAATGTCCCTTTGTCTAGAGTAATTTGAAGTGTCAAGAAATACCTAGGTCATATCCATTTCACTCTCCAATTAAAGAGTAGGAACGATCGACGATTGTATTGGACCGACCACTTTATTAACTTCACTCTCCAAGGGGAGAGTGGGATCAGCCAAGGATAGAATTGGACCAACCACTTCATCAACCAATGTTTGGCTGGGAGAAGGTTCATGGGAAGCAACTGAAGGTTTTTGTCGAGAAATAGAAATGTGTTCCAAAAATTGTGAGGCTTCATTCATAGGAGGGAAAAGGTAAGTGTGGTGCATTTCCCCACATAACCAGCAAGGAATCTTGACTTGACCCTTTTTTGCCCCAACCTGATGATTACTACTCGATGGAAAGGTGAATATCCTCTTGGATTCTAGACCCCTAATACCAAGAAAAAAAGATGAAAATGGATACTAACATCCCTTTAAATGTAGTTAAGATAATCAAAACAAAGAGAGGAAGAAAGTATGATGTACCTTGTTTTGAAGCTTGTCCTCTCTTAATACAATATGAACTTGATCTCCAAGATGCCTAGCATGACACGATATTTGCAATTCAATGGACAACGAAGAAAACAAAGACTTCCTACTCTATCAAGATTAGTTTAAACCAAATTCATTCATAATAGGAAAGCATATGCAATAATACACAAACTTGAAGGAAATAGGCCAAGCATATATTAATGAGAACATTAAAAAGATACTTACAATATGTAGATGTAGTTTCAACAACCTATCCAAGTCCTCTTTTTCCAACCCCTTTCTCGAAAGATCCATGATCAGAACGAAAATAATTTTGTTGATTATTCTCCTTATCTTCACCATGAGAATGGCTCCCTTTATAGGATTTGGGAGCCTCAACCACCTTGATTATATTTGGGATAAGTTGAGGATATGACTCCATCAGTTGTGGAATTTCCCTTAGATGCATCCTAAAGCTTGGATTCGATCCAAACCAACTCAAATCATCTCTAGATGTCCTTAGAGAATGTAACGACCCTAATTGGATACATGCTTAAAGATTATAAAGTAAAATTAATTAAAAGAAATTGATTATGGTTAACTGAGTAATAATTCAAACTACAGATCACATTTAATGACCTGTAAAATAAAATTAAAAGATCAATGAAAAATGATATAAAATGGTAGCATATGCAGAGAGGGATAGCCATGGATCCCGAGAAGATAAAACATTAACTCATGACCAGGAAGGAGGATGGCGGGGTGGTTGTGAAGTAAATGCGTGAGTCAGTAGGGAGGAATAAGGGACGGGAAGAGGGGGATGTGTGCACCATTCGACGGGGATGGATGCGGTGGACTGTGTTTTGCTGTGAGCAGCGATTTTCTGTGCACTTTTGTATTTTGTGGACTGTGGCATTTTGATCAGTTGAGCCACCGAGTTGCTGAAGGTTTTGGGCACGGAGGGCCAGGATATCCGTAGATATCTTGGAGCTAGGTAGTTTTCCTAGTTGGCAGGGAGGACAGTAGTTTTGGGCAGTTATTTTCCTGTTTGTGGCTGGATTGATCTGAGGAGAAGGCAACAAGAAGGCAGCAGCAAGGCACAGAGACAATAGAAATTAGCATCAGAACCAGGTACTTTGTTAAGTTATGTGTTTATTTCCTTTTGTCATGAATTCAATATTTGTTGATAAATCTAAATTACTGAAGTTGTTGTTATGAGAATCACTATTATGCTAAGAATTTATTGTTTCAGTTTACGAAATGAAATGTTTATGAATCTTAATGATGTTTAGAAATTTTAGGTTGTGACATATGGTATCAGAGCATCTTAGTTCGAAATCTGGGCCTAAGGGCCAAAATTCCCAAACGATTAATTCCAGCCACGCTTAACCTATAAGAAACACACGTTCAGTTTGACTAAATAGGACTGATACAGTGTGGTATCCAAGCTATTAAGCACAAAACATAGATGATAACTTAGTTTTATTTGAGCAATACTTGTCAACGAAGTTTCGGGTAGAATAGACACCTGAAATCAATGAAAAGGTCGAGGGAAACTTCTATCGAAGGCTTGAAGAGTGGAAAAATTTAATAACTACACGAACTACACTAAATAAAATGCAAGTAGATATTTGCAAGACCTAGGAAGGGCCTACTGAACCTCAAACTTACCTAAAAGGAGGAACTACCAATGCGCAATCAGAAAAAGGAAATTTATAAGACTTGTATCGTGCAGGAACAGTGTAAACTAATTGCCTGTACTAGTATCAGTAAAATTTTAAATAATAAAGAATCTTAGGAACTATAGGCCAACATAGATTTAACCGTGCCAAAATGAGAAATCCTTACACCGCGTAGAGTTTCATGCAACTAATCATTATCCCAAAGGAGAGTTGTCTATTACGCAGGAGAACGGATCCTAGCCGTTGATCTCGGCAGGAAACGCATCAACATTCTGGGAGCTATCGGGATTTTACCCATCAGGAATTTCAGGAGTGTAGAATCGTTGCAATAGGAAATCGCGATCCGCGATTTCCCGATGGGATCAGATTCATCCAAATAGAAAGAACACGTGTCAGTAGATTTTGCAGAGTCGGAGATCGGCATATCGGGGTTTTCGGAGTCATGAAACTCTTGCACAATGGAATCGGGATCCACGATTTCCCGACACGGTCGGAGCCGTTCAATTTGAGGGATGCGTGTCGCAGATATGGAGAAAGTAGGGAATCGGGAATCGGGAATCCCGTGGACATAGGCACATTGGTATCGGAAACCCTAAAACAATGAGAAGCGATCTGGACCGTCCATCTGGAAGGACACGTGGCGGAGATTGCGTGAGAGTCGAGATATTGGTAATTGGGAAATTGGAGTTCTCGAGGTCATGAGAACTGGGACCTCGAAGGTCCTTAAATCCCGAGAGTCAATCTGAGCCGTCCGTTCACACGGGACAGGTGTCAGGGATCGGACAAAAGTCGCAGATCAGGAAATCGGATTTCCTGAGGACAAGGAATTCAGGACATCGTAAGTCCCGAAAGCCCGAGAGTCAATCAGGACCGTCCATCTCCAAGGACATGTGGCAAAGGATCGGGCGCCGTCGGAGTTTTGTTCATCGGAGAATCGGGGTTTCCAGAGACGTAAGACTTGTGTAGGTTGAAATCGCGATATGCGATTTCTCGATCTGATCTGGACCGTCCATTGTGCATGACACGTGGTGGAGGATCTCGAAGAGTCATGGATCGGGAAATTGGGGTTTTCAAAGACAAAGAAACCTCGTAGCTGGGAATCGCGATCCGTGATATCCCGACGATGACGTAAGCATTATGGGACCACTAGAGTCGAAAGGATGACAGGTGTCCATCATTCGGGAAGAGTCAGGAAATCCATGGGAAAATCCTGATACAATCAGAGCTGTCCATCTGTGGGACAGGTGGAAACCATCGAGAACCATCGGAGTTTGGACCCATCGGGAAATCGGGAATCCTGAGGACATGATGTTTAGGCACTTTGAATTCGTGATTTGCGAAACCCCGATGAGTGGGGGGCCAGCTGTCGTCACAACAGAGAAGGAGGATAGAGGCGTAATGGAGGCTAGCTGTCAGCCAACCGGATTTCGGGAAATCAGAGTTTTCAAGGGTAAAGAAATTGTGCAACAGGAAATCGCGATCCGCGATTTCCCGACGAGATCCGAGCCGTTCGATTGGTGGACGCGTGTCGGAGGATCCTGAAGAGTCGGGGTTTGGCGTATGAGAGTTTCTAGAGTCGAGAAACTCTTGCACAATGAAATCACGATGGGCGATTTCCCGACACGGTCGGAGACGTTCGATTGGAGGGACGCGTGTTAGAGGATCTGAAGGCATCGGGGATCGAAATTTTGGGATTCTCGATGACGAGAAAATCATGCCAGGTGAAGTCGCGAAATCCCAAATCCCTACATAGAGTATAATGGTGGTCACATGGGAAAGGGTCGTATGGGCCCAGAACATAGCTTAAGGGGCTAAGGCACTAGGAGCTCATCGGGGATCGGGGGATCGGGAATCCTAAGGACATGCGCACGATGACATCGCAACTGCCGAAACCCCGAATCTCGACAGGAATTAGGACTACGGTCACATAGGACAGGGTCACATGGACCAAAGCATAACCTGGGGGGGGGGCTAAAGCTAGAAGGGAGCGCATCAGGCATAAGGAAACCCCGAAATCCAAAGTTTAAGTGGGGAATTTCACAGTTGGGAGCAGAGGGCCGTGAATTTATAGATACAAAAGAAATAAACTGAAAGCAAAACACTGAGATCTGTCCAGGACTGGAATTTCAAGCAAATCATTTTTTTTTATCGCACTACAAAAAAAAAATAAGAATAAAATATATATAGGAAATTACCTTTCATTATCACAACGTAAGGAATATTTATGCAATTTCTTGATTCAAATAACCCCGTGTTCTTCACGAAGGTACTAAAACTGTGCACGACTGGTGGATTGAATCGTACCTCTTACCATAGCTGAGGGCGAGCTCCGCAAAGTGTACAGACAGGGGTTGATTCCCAATATTTCAAGGAGACTGGACTCCAGGTCCTGGATCTTGTCAGTAGCCACCTCAATATACTCTATTTCTACAAAACGAATTGGAGCACCTACAACATTAACCAGTGCTAGTGAAGTGCTCGGAACGATGGTGAGGATGTGAGCCATGGCAAGGGAGATTCTAGAAACCTCTGAGCAGAGCAGAGGAAGAGCTATGATGGACAAAGACTGATGCAAGGCAAGTCCCAGCGGATGAGAAAGTGGGGCAGAGGAAGGATGCGTAGTGAGTTGAAAGGCTGACAGGTGGAGAATGACGAGGTTAGATACGAGGGAGCTTGAGGAAGCCAGACGAGCATGTGGAACCCATGCGTGCCCGAATTCTGTGTGCACGTTTAAACTAATTTTTTTTTTATAAACTATTAGGAATAATACAAAATAAATTAAATAATTTAGTATAAATAATTTATATATAAATAAGATTAAGTTAGTATAAAATTAAGTAAAATTAATTTGGGTTAAATTAGTGTAATAATA
>JASDQU010101022.1:380314-398888 GCA_032191745.1 Picea mariana
TTTTCCACTTGCTAAGTTTTCCACGAGCCTTCTTCCTTGTTGATCTGTCATCCTTGATATCCTCATCCAACGACTTTCTTTCTTGTAATTTTCTCCATCTTTTCTACTCTTTTTCTCACTTTGACCCAGTAATAGTCACTGTGTCTTCCACGTAGTTCACATTTTGGATTTTCTTCCGTGATCTTCACTTACCTCCACACCCAAGGGAAACAGTTCCCCCAACACTCACCTATGACTCGTCTCGAGGCACTTCATATCTGATCCTTCTACTTTGCCTCGACTTTAGACTGTGCAGGGAAGTATTTTCTTTCTGTTCTATGCCTCCTTCCCTTCCTTGTGCAGACTATCTTTTCTGTGTCTGGTACCCAGTTTCAACTGCACCTGGTACCTAGACCCTTTTCTTCATTCTTTTACTAAGAGTTTCTAGACAGCTGGTTTTCATAATACAATTTCAATTGGCTCCGATTTACCAAACCTTCCTTCCATTCTCCATTCAGAGTCTTCAACTGCACAGCTCCTCCTTCTATAACATAGGCGATCTCATATGGCCTGAGACAATGAGTTATGAACTTCCCAGTATGCTTCATGAACTTACTTTCATATACCAATACCAAATCACCTTTCTTAAACACCTTCTTATTGATGTCTCTATCATGGTAGGCCTTCTCTCTTTCCTTTTGTACTTGTTGATGGAATCCTGCAAGAAATATGTATTCTTCTAGTTCTACCAACTGCTCAAGCCTCTCTCGAACAGTGCCAGTGTCGTCCATATATGTAAAGGCAACGATTGCTAAGCTTGGTACCAAATATTCCATTGGGACAATGACTTCAAGACCATAAACCAACTTGAAAGGGGTCTGCATTGTTAGCTTCTTACAAGTAGTTCGATAGACCCATAATATTGTCGATACTCTTAGATCCCAGTCATCCCTGTTCACACTGCAAATCTTCCTCAACGTTGTCTCCAAGATTTTGTTGAATGATTCAACTATCCCATTCGATTGTGGATGATAAGACATTTTCTTCTGATGGTGTACTGCAAATTCCTCAGTCAAGGCTTCAATGGTTTTATTGATGAAATGTGTGCCTTGATCACTCATAAAGATTTTTGGGAATCCAAACCTGCTTATGATGTCATTAAGTATGAAGCATGCAACTGTAGTTGCAATACAGTCCTTAACTTCTCTTTCTTCATCCCATTTGGTCAAGTATTCTGTCGCAGTAATGATGTACCTTTCTCCTATGTGCTTTCCTGGTGGATTTATAGGTCTTACGAAGTCAATGGCCCATTTCTCAAATGCTTGTAGGGTTAGCTACAGTGCTAAAGGAATTTCATCTTTTCTGGACGATTTCCCAATTCTTTGGCATACATCGCAGGATTTGTAATAGTCCTTGGCATCTCTGTGCAAGGTAGACCACCAAAGGCCAACTCTAAGAACCTTCTGCACAGTTGCTTTCCCTACGTAATGTCCTCCTACGATGCCTTCATGATATTTTGCGAGGATCAATGGTCGCTCTGCCTCCATAACACACCTTCTCAATATCTCATTAGGTCCCATCTTGTATAGTTGTCCATCTATCAATGAAAATTCTGCAGCACACACTACTAGTTGTTTCTTCTGGGGAATTGTATACTCACTAGTTGTCATTCCTGTTGAAAGGAAATGAACTATTTCTGCGAAGTGGTCATCAATATTTCTAATGGCCAGTAACTGTGGATCCGAAAGTGCATCTTCCAAACTGGTTGGCTCTTCGCCATGTTCCAACCTGGACAAGTGGTCAGGACCTTTGTTCATTCTTCCTGGTTTAATTATGATCTCAAAGTTATATTCCTGAAATAGCATAATCCATCTGCATATTATCCCCCCCAACACTGGCTTGTTGACTAGGCATTTCAGTGCGGAGTGATCAGTAAACATTTTAAAGTGTCCTCCCAACAAGTAGTGGTGAAATTTCTGCAGCGCATACACCATGGCTAACCCTTCTCCTTAAGTGGTGGTGTAATTAATCTCAGTTGTGGATAGTTTCCTGCTAGAAAAATCTAACGGATGGTCAATATCTCCTTTCGTAGGTTGTGCTGACATTTCTCCTAAGGAAATAGAAGATGCATTGACATGCACATGAAATTCCTTACTCCAAACTAGAAAAACCAGAATAGGCGTAGTAACCATTTTCTATTTCAGTGTGTAGAATCTCTACTGGCATTAGTTTGTCCAACTAAACTGACAATATTTCTTCAAAATCTTCTCCATGGGTGTTGTAATCTGAGTGTATCCCTTAATGAATTTCCTGTAATATCCAGTATGTCCCAACGTAGTGCACAACTCTTTGACTAAAGTGGGAGGGGGTAGATCAACTATGATGGCAATTTTAGATGGATCTACCAACAATCCCTGCTTGCATACAATATGACCTAACAACACTCCAAATGGGGAGAAAAAGATTCACTTCTTCAGATTCAAGGCAATCTGACACTGCCTGCATTTGTCCAACATTAGCCTTAGACATTCAATGTGATTTTTCAATAAGATAAAAACAATTCAATCATCAAAATATGCTCCTTGAATGCTTTGACCACCACCCTGGAAAAGATGGCTAGGGAATTCTTCAATCCAAATGGCATCACTGTATATTGATAGGATCCCCATTATGTTGCAAATGTGGTCTTATGGCAATCTTCCTTGGCAATCCGGATCTAATGGTATCCTGAAAATCCATCTATAAAAGAATATACCTCCTAGCCTTCCACATTATCTAACACTTAGTCAGTGAATGGTGTAGGGAAGGGCTCATGCATACAGGAATCATTGAGCTTCTTGGGATCTACACAGATCCTGATCTCTCATGTATTCTTGTATTGAACCACCATAGGGCTAATCCACTTTGATTCTTCGACAGGTTCTATGATTCCTGCTTCCAGCATTCTGTCAAGGTCAATCTTCACTTTCTCCTTATATTTGGGGTTCAACCTTTAGGGCAATTGTTTGAATGGTTTTGCATCTGGTTTCAAAGGGATCCTCATCTCTCCCATAGGCCCTTTAATTCCCTTCATATTAGTGAACTTGGTCAGAAACAAGTCCTTATATTCATTCAATAATTCTTCAATTTTTTCAATGGTAGCAACATCCCAGTAATCTCCGACATTGGAAAGCTTCAGTGTCTCCTCTGTTCCTATATTGAATTTCTTAATTTTGATCGGTTGTCCAATGAAAGGTAGATCAACTCCTACTCCTTCCACATCTCTCTTTCCTTTTGTTTCTGTGATGTTCACCTTCCTTGGATCATCGTCTTCATCAACATTGATGTTGTAATAGAGTTGCAGTTTCTGGAGAGGCACAGTCCATTCATCCTCTTCTTGTTCCAAAGGGAGGCTAGATGCCTCCTCAAATACTTTATGTCTTACGATATGCAACGCTTGATCTACTGAAGGATATTGACTTTCAAATAAGTAGGTGGTTACAAAATTTTGAGTCATACCTTCCCAATCTGCAGTGATGAGGCGCAACTATGCTTGAAGGTACCAGTTGATAGGGGTTGTGTCTAGCGTGTTGATGAATATATGCACCCACTTCTCTTGAGGAGTGTCTCTCCAGGCCTCTTTGCAGTTTTGCACATGGTTCTTTGGGAATCTTCGACCTGTTTACCTTACTTTGCAGCCTTGTGCTTGTGCTGAGAACCGCGTTGTCATCAAAGTTTGACATTGTACCCAGTATGTAATGTTGTTTTTGTGTGTCCCCCACCATCTTGTTGGTGTTTCTTTCAAAGCGTCATCCATTGCCAACAAACGTTGTTGTGTTGGTACACTTTTTTCAAAGTCCGATAAGAAGGTTTCTAAAGGATTCAGACCATCAAAGGTCGGTAAGTTACTTATTTTTGTGTCAATCTAGCGAAATTCTATGGTTAATCTAGAACATATCCTTGTATATACTTCATACATTTTGTTTTTCCAGTTATCCAGTGCTTCTTTTGATTCTGATGAACACGTGTTGTCACTTCACCAGCTTAGGTTTCCATTGGCTGTAGGATTAATGTAATCCTGTTGTTTGGCTGTTAATTTGTATATGTTTTCCAGTTCATATGTGCGGTCTTCTTCTTTGATGGGTTCTGTGTATCACTGACCTTCATATGGATATAAAGGTGCAATGACCCTAAGGCCATCTCTTTCAAAAGTCATATCTCTTTTCTTGAAATAAACCACAGTGGAATTATTAAAAGTCCAATCAATTCCTAATAGTAGGGGGTAAGGACAAATATCATCAACTATCTCAATTACTTCAAAATCTACAAACATCCTTACTCCGTTGATGTCCATAGGGACATGTTCCAATCTGCCAAAGGGGCTTACTGCTTTTTGATTAGCCATCCTAAGCCTGATAGGGGAATATATCAACTTAGGTTTTCCCATCAGTTCCCAAGTCTTCTTTTTCATGACATTGACCTCCGACCCTAAGTCGAGGACGACATAGTCTATATCATACTCTTTGATTTGAGCATTCAAGTGTAATTCCTTATCTTTCCTTCTCTTCTTGGATAATTGATGTATTGCTTTATGCTGTAAGGGATCTATCCTTCCTATCTCATACTGTCTGATTAACTTTTGTAGATCTTGTACAATTTTCTCATCTTTAATTATCTATATAAACATATACAAGAAACTAACAAGTTTACTTGCCTCTTTTCCATCTCTGGGTGAATCAGACTGATTGAATGCCAGAGGAATTACATATTCTCTTAATTCTGGTCGTGTTTTTGATGAAGAAACTTGGTCTCCCCTAAATTATTTTCTTGCCTCCTCAAATATTTGTCTTTGTTTCCTTGCATCAAAAGTTTGGGTCTTCTCTACAGCTTTCCTGACTCCTGATTCTTCTGGAGTCTTTCATTCGATCACTCTGTCTTCTCCTATAGAATCACCTCCTATAGTAATAACAACAAATCTAGGATCTTCTCTGTGGGGTTCTGCTTTGATTAGTTGTATTTGTGGGTTCTTCTGAGGTCCTCGTCTTTCTTGAATCTTAGCTAACAACACAGGACAATATTCTATAACATGCTCGAAAGAGTTGCAATAGTTGCAAGTGGTACAAGGGTTCTGACAGTCCCTTTCCAAGTGTCCTGGTTGTGCACAATTATAATAGATTATTTGTCCTCGACCTCGACCCATACCTCTGCCTCATCCTCTTCCTCTAAATCCATCGCGAGGGTTGAAGTTTCCTTGTCCTGGAGAGTTATACTGCGTAGTTTTTCCTTCTTGGTGTACTTTTCCTTGAATTTTGTATATGTCCCTCGACCTTTCATGCATGAGGTCATAATCCCTACAATCCCTATCATCATGCCCTATAGACTTACAGAACATGCAATACAAATTTGTGGGTGTCTGAACATATTTTTGCATGTAATAACACTCACCTGGGCAATGTCTATTTATGCATACCTCACACCAGGGTAGGGTGACTTGCTTCGGAGGGCTCGGAGCTCTAGAGGCCAAGTATTCGTGAAATAAAGGGAAGTGTTCCTTGTCGTGGTCTTCTAATTTGCATCTGACACAAAAGATGTCTTCTCTTTTATCTTTTCCCTTATCTTTCTTCATATCTTCGACCTGCAAAGACAAACTAGTTAGCTGACTCAAGATTTGGATCATACTTGAGCTAGATTCTCCCATAGGAGTTGATTCTAGCTTCATGGCGATCTCCAGCACCTCATCCTGTGAAGAAATCTTATGCTACATCAGAGGGACTCGGATATGTGGTAAAAGGGAAACGATGAACCATTCCTTGTTTTGTTCATCTGGGATCTAAAAAGTCAATCAACCTGTTAAGGTCTTGAATCTTTGATCGAATTCCCAAGCAGGTTCAACTATCTTCTGCTTGATCTCTTTCAACTATGTAATGCATTGTGATTCTAATTTAGGTTTCTTGAACTCTGCAAACAACGCATTCTTGATCTCATTCAAGGACTTAGGCTGTGCAAGTCCTTGGACAAGCTTCACGTACCATATCAGTGCGTGATCCCTTAGGGTAGTACTAAATTGAGTTATTTTAACATCTTTGTCAGTGACATTATTAATATTCTATATAGCTTCACATAGGAACTAGTATTGATCAGAATCTTCAGATCCATCTCCCTTAAAAATAGGGATCCTCATCTCATCTATGATAGATCTTCCTAGGGTTCCTGATTGAGTATGTGGTGGAATACTAGTGACAGTGCTCTGAACGCTCTGGTGGATTAGATTACTCTGATTTCTTAATGTTACTGAATCAACAGGAGGGATAATAGTACTTAATTCAGCAGTCTGCGTAGTTCCTGAAGTTTTTGGCTCTTCCCGATGAGGTTCTTCATCTTTCCCTTCCTCTGTCCCAGTAGGTTCTGAATGCTCTTCGTCCATTAGATCTGCCTCTTCTCCACTATAGAAACCCGCATCCCCATAGTTATCCTTAAACAGGTTCGCAAGATGAACTTCTATGAACACTCTCCCACTGCGCATATGTCCAACCTCTCTGTCGTTGTCGTTGTCCGAATTCTTGAACATTAGATTTTCCAAATCCAACGAATCTATTGTATCTTCAAGATGTTCTTCTCATGTAATATCATCTTGATTCTCAACTTTAGAAAATGTAAAAAAATTCCCCTGGGTCCCTTGAAGAAATATCTCTCAGCTTGGCTATATTACTCTACTCTATCAACAACAAACTCAATGATGTACCCTCCAATGGTGTTATCGAACAAATGATCTACTACTCTTGACACAACGTTATCAAATCTCTTGACCTTCTGGATTAGCGTCGACATCCAAACCATAGGAGGTCTAGATGTGATCTCAAACTGGGTATCTTCTAACCTAGCTAAACACTCATATAGCTCCTGATGAATCCTCTGAAGAAAATCTCGTGTATATCACTAAATATATATCTTCCTAACCAATCCTATGTACTAATATTAGGGTTCTTGTTCTGAGCTTTAGTGAAGTCCTTTTCTTGATCTTCTATCCACTTCTAAAACTCTATCTTTGATGGAAACCACCTTGACATTCCCTCAAAAAGATTCTTGTCCCAACAACGGAACCATTTGTTGGCATAGGGGCAGACCCAAGGTTCAGATCCAAGAGTGAACCAACAAGCCCTGGATATTGGCCCTTTCGACAACACCTGCGAGGCATATGTACTCTCACCCAAAGCAACTATGAGGGGGTTGCAACATAGAGATGTCTACAACCAAAGGGAATATCAAGTGGATCAATTACTAGAACCACGCAACATTTATATATCATTTAACTTCTTAGCTCTACTCCACATACTATTTATTAGATCTAACATAGAAATGCAATAACAATATATCAAAAGACCAAAAACAGAGTATCTATCACAAACAATAAAATATATACGTGGTTCACCCTCTCTTTAGGGCTATGTCAACAAAACTGTGCTTATAATATATTATGATGAAGCATATAGTTCTTGTTTGCGCTCTTAGCTAGAAGATCTTCTTTCTTCTCCTCTCCGTCTCTCCCCTTCCTGCACACCCAGCTACAAGATTGATCTCCACACCCAACTGGAGATCTTACAATACCAAAAGGCTCTCACACTTAGCACTTCTCTCTCACAAAACAATAATTACTCGCATCAATAAAAAAACTAGAACGAACCCCCTTTCCTCATCTAGGTTATTATTTATACATTACAATAGCTCACCAACATCCTTAGGCTGAAACCTAAGCTTCAAAACCCTAGATACCAGAACCCTAGGTATCTAAAACTGTAGGTCAACTTGACCCACGTTTTTAGGGCTTCGCCAGCTTCTCTTTCCTTCCTTCTCGCACGGTGCTCCAAAGCATCCAACTGTGGCTTTTTCTGCTTGCTGAGTTGTCCATGATCCTTCTTCCTTGCTGATCTATCCTCCTTGATCTCCTCATCCAACGACTTGCTTTCTTGGACTTCACTCTATCTTTTCTTATATGTTTCTCACTTTGACCCAGTAACAGTCAGTGTGTGTTCCACGCAGTTCACATTTTGGCTTTTCTTCCTTGATATTCACTTACTTCCACACCTAAGGGCCAACACACATGCCAGGGGGTGGTTGTAGCATATTCTTCAAATTGAAAAAGCCCATATTTCTTAATGACCTTGGCAGGATTGCTAGTATATTGAATATGGATTTGATGACTATAGATACTACCAATCATAGATGAAGCAGAAGGCTTTGAGGAGGTAGAACTTCTGATACCACTACCACTATCCGAGGAAATCATATTGAAGGTGAAAGGTATGGGAGGTGAAGTTGAACTAGCAGAATCAAATAGGGTTCACCTAAGATCACTTTGTTGTGTATGTAAAACAAACTTTCTCCTCCCTATTTAAGAAATAGGAGTAACTTTAGGGGAAAATCATCTTGTTCAAGAAATACGAGAATTCAAGCACATGAAACAAAAATATTAAACAGGTAAGAGGAAAGGTTACTCTTGATTTCTAGGCTGCCTTTGCGTGGATTCCCAAAGTTCATGAATATTTATGTCCCTTTGAATTACTTCCCAAGAGTGTTCAAGTTCAACACGAGTACTAGCAATTTCTCACTATCTTGAATGATTTATTTAAAGATTGATTTTTTGAACTCCTGCAACTTCAATATTTGTTCCCAAACCTATCACAATTGTAACATCTCATTGTATGAAATTTTGTTGTTGTTTTCCCAACAAAATTGCATTTCCAACATCTAATTGAGTGTTTGGATTTCCCTAAATATCGTTTCTCTAGTTTCTCGCAGTCCATTTCTTTATGGCCAAATTTATGAAAAGAAAAGCAATAGCCATTGAAGGTGTTTCCATTCTTGAATTTATTTTGTCTTGTGAGATCTATCTTTTTATTTTCTTCTACATTTTTACTTCTATAGCTTCCTTCCTTAACAAAGTTCATGGCTTGTAATTGGTTTTTGATTGCAATGTTTCCTTTTGAGAAGGATGATCCTTTCCCATGTTTGTAAATGGTGTTCCACTTGTCACTATCTTATTTCTTATTGTATCCAATGTTGGACACACATACCACACTTAGAGGGGGGGTGAATGAGTGTGGGGTTCTTTTTACCAAAACTTCCCTCTTACATAAAAGTCCTTAGTTAAAAATCACCATTAACACATTATTCATTGGTGTCATTTATAATGAGTTAGATGTGAACATATATCAACAATATATCATCAACAAATCACTTCCACAAAGAACACAAGATGTATGTACAATTTTCCTTTTATTACAGACTTCAATCCATGGGGTTTATCAGCAACAACTAAATAGAATACAACTCTACAAGAACACCAACTCTATATGCAACATTCATCTTACACCCTCAGCACCAACTGAGACAAGGCAACAATCCTCCATAGATATCATTCTGTCACAGGTACGTGACCTGTCAGTAGTGCAACCCGCGTGTGTACGTGCTATGGCTCACTACAGCCCACGTATGTACACGGCCAGTGTATACAACAACCTGAGTATACCTTCTGAGATATTAGGGCTTATCCTTTTCATCACTTACTCAGAACCTATACAACCTGTAAACACATTCTCTTTTGTCTTCCACTGTCCAAAATGAGTCACAGCTAGTCACAAAACATCCAAGCTCTCCAATATCTTGCTCATGCTCCACAACCAATCAATATGAATTCTAACTCAATCATGTATAAGAAACTAGTATACCATAGCAATCATATCACAATGAATCACAAGAGAGCTGCTCACTCCATCAACCAACATAAACCACATCATAACAGCCATAACAAGAATGCCTTAAACATTCATCAAATAATAAGAAAGAGTATCCATAAAGATAACCATGTAACCATACCTTTTTAACCAATGCATAGATATGATGTATCTGAGCACTATGGAACTTCCTAGGAGCTTAATCTCAGAATCTAGAACCTCTGCATCTTCATCATCTCAAGTTTCCATGGCTTTACCAACATGTACTCACCCTATACACAACCATCCCTCATACATACCCTCCCTATACATAGACAACCCGCGTACTGTATGCACCCTATTCATAGATAACCCACGTATGCCTCAGAAAATAGGATTTCCGAACTTCCGAAACTTTCATCGTCAAGATCTCAGACATTGCCGAAAATTTGATGTGTCCATGAGATCCTCCTCAGGCTCTCTTTCTCATAATAGATCTTCAATCATTCTCAAGAGATCTTCAACAAGTACATTTTACAAGATACCCTAGCCTCTTATTTATACTCTTCATCTTCTAGGTCACTTAACCCATATCTAGGTCACTTCCTTATTTTAGGGTTAACCACTTTCTATAAATAGAAAGTTCTCCATTATTTTATTAAAGTAATCCTTCTTGATTTTGTCATTTTACTTTATCATTAAAATAATTATTTCTTCTTTTCAATCACTTTGACTTCTTTGACCATTTGGGGATTCAAGTCATCATATGTGGGCCCTTCAACTTCGTAAGGTCATAACTCTCAAACCATGAGGAGTTATGTGGCATTCCACATACCATGAGAAATGTCATGAAAAGAACTATACATCTAGGATAGTTTCACCAAAAACGTCATTGATCTTCATCTCATTATTCCACATACAAGCATGGGTTCTATCAACCACAACACAACCACAAAGCATCTTCCTGTGAGGGATTTCACCATAAGGGGACCACTTTGGAGTTCATCCATTTGTAATTATTATCAATCATGACAAGACAATAATGAGTCATCTTTACATCAAACAAACTATGCATAATATATAAAATAATCCATCTTCATCCTGTATCAATGACAACTCATTGATCCATATTTATCTATGCATCTTGATCCATCTTCATCGGTTGGTTTTCACTTGACATCTATCATTCTCATCAAGGACAATACATATTACATTGTTCATCAATCATACCATTGACATCAATCGAACAATCAAACCATCGACATCAATGACAACATGATCCAACAATCTCACTCTTTGGCATTGATGACAATACCAACATTGATGTCAACACCACAACACCAATCATTGATGTCAACATGTAGACAAGGCATGCTCTACATAAATAGTCATCAATCATAACCATGTGACTATCTCTCCCCATTTGATATCATCATGATCCAACAATCTCCCCCTTTGGCATTGATGGCAATACCAACATTGATGTCAACACCACAACACCAATCATTGATTTCAACATGTAGACAAGGCATGCTCTACATCAATAGTCATCAATCATAACCATGTGACTATCTCTCCCCATTTTATATCATAACGGTGTGACTATTTCTTTCTATTAATAAACATCAATCAAATCAATGTGACTATCTCTCCCCCTTTGAATGGCAAAGGGCAATTCCCCTCTTGGGGCTGCTCCCCTTGTCTAGATTCCTCTGAATGATCTCTCCCCTTTTGAACAAGGGATATCAATCTGATGTAATCCTGAAAATACATTACTCATGCTTCCCCTAAGATCATTGCTCCCCCTGGAATTATGCCTCTATGCTCTTCCTTCATATATAGGGATCTTTTCTAGGTATGAATATGATAAGTATTTCCTCCTAGAATCATAAGAAGAATGACTCCCCCTATCGGTATGTATCCCCCTATCTTCAGTCGGATCATAGATCAAAAAATCTCTATGACGATCCTTGGGCCTATCCAATGCATCAAACTTGTGCCATACCATACATCATGAAAAAGATATGTCAATAATGAAAAAGAAAATCATGAATAAAATATCAACCAAGTACATCATGTACCAAAATGTGACCACCATGCACATCACCCATGTACATCAACATCATACAATGTGCCAAAAGATATCAGCCATGAAATCTATCCACCATATGCCAACATGTGCATCTACTAATATGTACCATCATGCATCATAATTTTCACCAAGAAAGTACATCAACCATGCATCAACAAGCTATGAATCCCAAAAATGTACAACATGAATATCAACTCAGCTCACCAACTACATGTCCCAATATGTAGTCCAACCACATGAAAAATGCATGCACCATGATATCCAACAATATTCCAATGCATGTACCAAATATGCTTCCAATAATACATCATAAGATATATCAATGAAACTCAAATATGTACCAACCATGTACCCCAACAGATCATCATCAATCCATACTCATGGGTTAGTGCCATGCACCCAAGATTTATTTTTTATCGTCACCTTACATGATCTAACATAGAACCATGAAAACCTACAACAAACAGTGTCAAACCCTGCCTCACAGAGTTATACCATCACATCAAACTTCAATCCCTGTGCATATCCCTTTTCCTTAGGCTTCACCACATATACGTGGCCTACTGTATAGACAGATCATGTATGTACGTGACCTATACAAGGTCAGCCTACATATGTATGTGACTGATACCATTGTCACCTGCGTATGCCTTAGTAGATGACACTTTTGAACTTCCCTTCAGTCTTTCATTTTGTTCTGGCTGCTCTGTCTTCATCACTCATTTCTATATATGTCTCTGCTCCTCAAAACTTGAGCTCTGAGCATCCATATTTTCAAATATGTCTCCCTTCCTTACTTCATTCCTTCTTCTAGTCATGCTATTTGAGGTGCTCATCATGGAATTTCTTCTTGTATTCCAACACTCCTGGGATTTGTGGCCAAATCCACTACAACTGTAACATCTAGTGGTGTTACAGTGAACAACAATGTATCCTACTTGATCACATCTCCAACACCTCATGGTGTTATAAAATCTTCCATTATATCTCTTTTCATAATATATACATTCAAAATCTTTGTGACCATATCCTTTACATGAATAACAGTGCCCATGAAAATTACTTTCATACCTTTTATTTTGTGTCCCAAAAATAACTTCTTGATGTCTTCCTTGCTTTTTTCCTTTGAGATTTTCTTTTCCTTGTGTAGATGGTTGTTTTGCAACATCGTCTTCCTTCTTTGATGGACCTACCTCATGCTTCTTTCAGGTTCTTACTTCAACATGTGTGGCTTCCTTTTTGTATCCAAGACCTGATTTATCACATGGTGATCTTTGACTTTCCAATATCTCATCCAATATTTTTGAGATATTCAAGAATTTGTTTGACTTCTCCACCTTCTTTCTAATATCAACAATTTCAGCTTCTAACTTACAACATGACTCTTCCTTTTCATTTATTTGATTCTTCAATAGTTCCTCTATTCTTTTGGCTTCTTCAATTTGGGTTTTGAGATGGACAATAGCTTCAAAACTTTTGCTATTCTCATCATCTACCTTCATATTTTCTTTTTCATTCTTTAGTCTTGTGATATATTCTTCCTTTTCTTCTAGTTGAGTCTTATTGCTCTCCTTGAGCATTTCCTTTAACATCAAGATGTACCTTTGACTCCTCCTAAGAAACTTCTTAGTGTTATCCGAAATATAGTTGTAGTGTGTATAATAATGATCACTCCTATACCTATATAAACCCTCTTCAATTTACTTTTGAAGTTCTAATAGATTTTCTTCTATTCTTTCCATGGGATAACTAATATCAACCTTTACACAAACGGTTTCTAGATCATCTTATTCACTTGAGAAAAAATCAACATCATCACATTTTGAATCATTGCAATCAAGAGTCCTTGGATATTCTTTACCTTCATTTGAAGTATCTTCAAGATCTTCCTTTTTGCCAACATTGTCACATGATTCTTTGTTCCCTTTTGAAGTGTCTTCAAGATCTTCATTTGTGCTAACATCATCACTTGATTCTTTGTCTTTACTTGAAATGTTTTCAAGATCAAATTTAGAAATAATGCATTCAAGGATTTTTGGAGATTCTTTACCTTTGATAATCTTGATGGAGTGGTATTCAACATCTTCTTTTTCTTTCTTGCTTTGATATGTATCCTATAGCTTTAGCCATAGATGCTTGGCAAAAGTTCATTTTCCCATGATTTCTTTGATAGGGCTTGAGAGTCAACTAAGAATAGCCTTGAGAGCCAATGCATCATTCTTCTTTCCTTCCCTTTGAGCTGCAAACTTTGACTTGTTCTTCAATGGAATTGATCCACCAATGGCTGCCTTCCAAATAGATGATCCCATTGTTTTTAAATACACTCTCATCTCTAATATCCAAGTAGAATATTTTTCCTCATCAAGGATTGGAACTTCATCATCCATTTGTGTGTCTATGGATCTCCTTCAATCTTGTTAAGGCTTGTAGTGAAGGCCTTCTCTGATACCAATTGTTGAACACACCTACCACACTTAGAGGGGGGGTGAATGAGTGTGGGGCTCTTTTTACCAAAACTTCCCTCTTACATAAAAGTACTTAGTTAATAATCACCATTAACACATTATTCATTGTTGTCATTTATAACCAGTTAGATGTGAACATATATTAGCAATATATCATCAACAAATCACTTCCACAAAGAACACAAGATGTATGTACAATTTTCTTTTTATTACGGACTTCAATCCTTGGGGTTTATCAACAACAACTAAATAGAGTACAACTCTACAAGAGTACTAGATCTATATGTAAGACTCAACTTACACCCTCAACACCAACTAAGATGAGGCAACAATCCTCCACAGATATCAATCTATCATAGGTACGCGATCTATCAGTAGTGTAGCCCGCATGTGTATGCTCTCTGGCTCACTACAGCCCACGTATGTACATGACTAGTGTATACAACAACCTGAGTATACCTTATGAGATATTAGGGTTTATCCTTTTCATTACATACTCAGAACCTCTACAATCTGTAAACACATTATCTTATGTCTTCCACTGTCCAAACTGAGTCACAGCTAGTCACAACACATCCAAGCTCTCCAATATCTTCCTCATGCTCCACAACCAATCAATATGAATTCTAACTCAATCATGTATAAGAAACTAGTATACCATAGCAATCATATCACAATAAATCACAAGAGCACTGCTCACTCCATCAACCAACATAAACCACATCATAAAATCCATACCAAGAATGCCTTAAGAATTCATCAAACAATAAGAAAGAGTATCCATCAAGACAACCATGTAATGATACCTTTTGAACCAATGCATAGATCTGATGTATCTGAGCATTGTGGACCTTCTTGGGAGCTTAATCTCAGAATCTGGAACCTTTGCATCTTCATCTCCTCAAGTTTCCATGGCGTTACCAACATGTACTCACCCTATACATAGCCAACCCGCATATGTACCCTTCCAATACACACAAATCTTGTGTATTGTATGCACCCTATTCACAGACAGCCCGCGTATGCCTTAGAAAATAGGGTTTCTAAACATCCGAAACATTCGTCGTCAAGATCTTAGACATTGTCGAAACTTTGATGCGTCCATGAGATCCTCCTCACGCTCTCTTTCTCATAATAGATCTTCAATCATGATCAAGAGAAATTCAACAAGTACATTTTACAAGAGACCCTAGCCTCTTATTTATACTCTTCATCTTCTAGGTCACTTAACCCATATCTAGGTCACTTCCTTACTCTAGGGTTACCACTTTCTATAAATAGAAAGTTCTCCATTATTTTATTAAAATAATCCTTCTTGATTTTGTCATTTTACTTTATCATTAAAATAATAATTTATTATTTTCAATCATTTTGACTTGTTTGACCATTTGGGGGTTCAAGCCATCATATGGGGGTCCTTCAACTTCGTAAGGTCATAAATCCCAAACCGTGAGGAGTTATGTGACATTGTACATACCATGGGAAATTTCATGAAAAGAAATATCCATCTAGGATAGTTTCACCAACAAAGTCATTGATCTTAATCTCATTATTCCACATACAAGCATGGGTTCTCTCAACCACAACACAACCACAAAGTGTCTTCCCGTGAGGGCTTTCAGCATAAGGGGACCACTTTGGAGTTCATCCATTTGTTTTTCTTATCAATCATGACAAGAAAATAATGAGTCATATTTACATCAAACAAACTATGCATAATATATCAAAGCATCCATCTTCATCATGTATCAATGACAACTCATTAATCCATCTTTATCTATGCATCTTGATCCATATTCATCGATTGGTTTCCACTTGACATCTATCATTCTCATCAAGGACATTACATATTACATTGTTCATCAATCATACCATTGTCATCAATCAAACACTTGACATCAATCAAACAATCAAACCATTGGCATCAATGACAACATGATCCAACATCCAAGACCATTTTTGTCATCAACTGATCTTTGATTGTTCCAAATCTTATCTAGGATAATTGAGCTATTCTGGAAATTGACAGTTTTTTTTGTCTTTTCATTCATCTTTTTGAGATTGACTATTTCTAATTTCAACATGTGATGTAATTATTCTCTTTTGGGTGATTGCATCCTTTGGGCTTCTTCATTTTTCTTGGACTCCTTGAGTTGAATATTTATATTTGCATTACTGTATTCATTTTTCTTCTTGAGGTTGATCATTTTTTATTTCAACTTGTGACATGTCTCTTTCTTTTTAGTCAACTGAATCTTCAGGGCTTCTTCTACTTCCTTAGCATGTTCAAGTTGAGTATTTAGATTGATGACTATTTCTCTTGTCTCATCCAAGAATTATTTGCATTTAATAGTTTTTTCATATGTCTTCAATTCTTCCATATCCTTTGTTGGACCAAAAAATTTAGTTTTCAATATTTTGATTTCTTCCTCGTATTCTAGCTGAATCCTTTTGAGGTTGATGGCTTCCAATTCAAACATTTGGCATGATTCTTCCTTTTTAGTTATTTGGATCTTCTAGGATTATTCATTTTTCTCAAGTTATTCAATTTGAGTCATTAGATCTGCATTCACTACTACATTGGGCGGAAATTACGACAAAATATCACAACGGTTTAAAATTTCGTCGTAATTTTTTTGCTTTTTTTGGACTAAATTTACTTTTTTTTTTGGGTTCCAACTATTCGTCGCTCTAGCGACCAATATTCCATGTTGGTCGTTATAGCGACAAAATTTCATCCGTAGAGAGACCAACCATGAGTTAGTCGCTATAGCGACGAACTTTAGTCGTTATAACAACCAACTATGGCACGTGTGAGAATCAAACAGTCATTGAATTATTGTTTGGTCAATTTGACTGAATTCGTCGGAAGACCGACAAAATCAATCCTATATATATCTTAGTTATGAAAAATTTTCTATAGTTGCGACAATCATTTTCTATAGTTGCAAAAATCATTTTCTACAGTTGTGACAATCATTCGGGTGTTCTGATGCAATGGTGTTCTGGTTTTTTATGAAATCTTGATTTCAATTCTCTTTCAAGAAGAGAAACATTGAATTGATCAGACTCAACATATCTGAGATTTTGAAGGTCAACACTTAAAAATTTTTGTGTGGTTTAGTAATTTGGTGGTATTGAACTATTTTATGGTTTATTTTCACTCCTTAAATCAGATTTTATTGTTTATTTTATCTCCTTAGAAAGATTTTATGGTTTATCCACTTTTGATAGAGTAAAAAGATTACTGATTCATCTACAATCACTCTAATTAGATTCAATCACTCTAATTTTGTTCTTATATTTCATGGAACTTCTTGAATATCTAAGTATCCTTGCCTTAGTAAATTTACATTTAGGGATTCCTCCTTGAGTTGGAAAAGAACCAACTAGAAGTGAAGAGCGATGGCTTTTGTGGTGATATTGGGCATCGGTACTCTTGTGTATCCCTAAATTTACCCTAATTTTTATTAGGGACATAATATTATATAGTGTGATTTTGGGTGATAATATATCCACCTCCTCTTATTAATGGAATATTGTGATTTTGGGGATGAATCAAAGTATGACACTTTAAACTTGGACAGTAAAAGATGTATAGTGTACCATTTATCATTACCATGCCAAGGAATTGCTTGCCAGCTTTGATTGGTTGTATTCAAATTAATTTTCTTTACATCATCATTTTTTATGAGAATTAAAGTTGCCTTTATGCTTCTTATGTGATGATTTATTTTTTCTCCCCAAACTCTTTCTTTCACTTCTATCAATTTTGTTCCTCAATTTTGACAACATAATAGTAGGTCGATCGCAACAAAGAGATTCTTAGAAGATTCATTTATGCTTGGATGTTTATGTGTAGGTCAATGTGTTGTTTTAGAACCAAGTGTCATTTAGATTCCCAAATAGCCAGTGTTGTACGTTGGATATGAAATGCATTGGTTTCATGATTTGTTCCTTATTTTTTCTAGCTGATTTTAGGTTTCATGCTTTGTCCCTTATTTTTTCTGAACATGCTGTATAATTTTCATTACAAATATCAAAATATATACCAAATTATTTGAATAGATTTGTATATTGTACTTATAATGTTTCAATGGATTTGTTGTAATAGGTAATTACAATGTCAACTCCAGACGAGAAAAGAGATCTTGTTATGTTAAAGTGGCAAATGGTGATTCATGGTGATGGGAAATGTTATTGCCCTTGTTGTGAATGCAAGGGTTTTAATGGAAGAAGCTTACCTTTAAAAATAGTTGAAAAACATTGTAGGGAGAATGGGAACGTTGAAGGGGGCAATGAATATCATCCCATGGTAAGTAATTAGTTATTATAGATCTTTAAGGGTG
>JASDQU010101022.1:422111-448640 GCA_032191745.1 Picea mariana
TTAAATGATCTTAAAACTTTGTCCATTGATCAACTTCTAGGAACTCTAACCGCATATGAAATGAGAATTAACAAAGATAAATCCAGTACTAGAGAAGCATCTTTTAAAGAAGACAAGAATATTGATTCAGAATTAGATGATATTGAGGCAAAATTTGTGAGAACGTTAAAGAAAGGATCAGGAAAATATCAAGGGAAGTTGCCCTTCAAATGCTTTAAATGTGGTAAGATAGGTCATTTTTCATATAAGTGTCCCCATCAGAAAAAGGACCAGAACTCTGATGATGAAAAGAAGTACAAATACAAGAAATATAATAAGAAGAAATTGGTTGCAAATAATGACAATTCCTCAAAAGACACCGACAATGACTCATCCTGTGAAGATAAGGCAAATGACTTCATGCTTATGGCCAAGGAGGATTATGATAATAAAAGCACGGGCAGTGATAATAATGATGAAGAAGCTGTGGTTGATTTGGAAGGAGAACTGATCAGTGCACTGGAAGAAATTGATAGACTCAGAACTAAGAACAAAAAGCAAAAACAATTGTTGACACAGTTCGAGAAAGACAGTAAAAAACCTGATGAAGAATTTGCTCTGCTGAAAGTGGATTTAGAAGAGGAAAAGAAAATAGAAGACATACTGAAACAACAATTGTCAGAGAAGAAAGTCAGATGTGAAGCCTTAGAAGAAGAGATAGTAAAAACTAGAAAAGAAATGGAGAAATTTAAAGGATTGTATCATCAAAATCTACCAAGTATTAAAGCCTCAGAAGAATTAACTTCCATTCTAAATCAGCAAAGAAATTCAAAGTTGAAAGCTGGATTGGGATATGAAGAAGGATCAAGTAGTGATCATCCAAGCAAATACATAATCTATCAAGTTTGTCAAATCCTCAAACAATGACAATAGTCACTCTGCAGAAACAAAGAAGGAAAATCATCTACCAAGAAGAAATGAAAGAAAAAGCCCCAGAACTGAATTTGTAGACCAGAAAGATTATTGGCATGACATAAGTCGACCTCCTCAAAGAAGATAGATTTTTTCAAGGTACAAAGATTTTTTCTATGGCTATTGTTTTCTCTGCTCTAATTTTCGTCACAAAGCTATAAATTGTTCTTTAAGATTTATATATGAACAATCAAGATATTCAATGAATAACTATCTTCCACAACAAAGATTGAGACAGCCAAGCAACAAACAATTACAGATTATAAATCATGTGATGACTGGGAGAAGGACACAGGTGAAACACAACAACAGATATGTGCATAACAATCATTATGATCTTTTATTCAGTGAGCCAGAATGTTGCAACTGTCATAATTATGGTCATAAAGCTGCAGACTATCACTTCAGGAAATAAGTCAGATTTGATCCCCACTACTGAAAATGTCAAAGTCTGGAAGAAGAGAGTAGATGACAAGTGTGGACTAGTGCTATCATCCCAAAATAAAAAGAATCTCTCGTATATTGACAAGGGATGCTCCAAACACATGACTGGAGACAGAAGTAAGTTTCTAACTCTAAATGATAGCAAATCAGGGAATGTAAATTTT
Organism: Picea mariana; assembly: GCA_032191745.1. Lineage (NCBI taxonomy): Eukaryota > Viridiplantae > Streptophyta > Pinopsida > Pinales > Pinaceae > Picea > Picea mariana. The sequence continues at coordinate 423,671 of JASDQU010101022.1, forward strand.
GGAAATGATGCACCTGGAAAGATAAAAGGTAAAGGAATTGTAAATTTGTGTAACAGAAAAAGAAAATCTCAAGATGTGTTGCTTGTAAAAGATTTGAAACATAATCTGCTTAGTGTCAGTCAAGTCTGTGATCGAGGGTGTGAAGTTTGTTTTACCTCTAAAGACTGTAGAATAAAAACTATGGATTTATGTCATCTAGTTGTAAAAGGTATAAGAACAAAAAACAATGTCTATGTTTTAAAACAAGAAGAAGAAGACTTCAACTTAAGCAAATATGATGAAATTTGGATATGGCATAGGAGACTTGGTCACCTAAATTTTGATCACATAATCAAACTCAGAAACAATGGGGCGGTAAAAGATCTTCCGAAGATATCAAAGCCATATGACTCTATTTGTAAATCATGTCAGAAAGGAAAGCTTACTCGCACTCAGTTCAAATCTAAAAACTTTCCTTCAACAGAAAAACCTCTCCAGTTAGTACATATGGATCTATGTGGACCATTAAGGAAAGAAGGTACAGGAAAAGAAAATTACTTTATGTTGATTATTGATGACTATTCTAGACTAACTTGGGTTGCCTTTTTGAAATAAAAATCTGAAGCATTTGAAAAATTCAAAGTATTTAAGGCTCTAACTGAGAATCAAACAGGAAAAAGATTAAAGGCAGTAAGGTCTGGTAGAGGAGGAGAGTTTAGTTCTGGGAACTTCAAAGAGTTCTGTGATAAACATGGGATCAAAAGAGAGTACACAATTCCATGGACTCCACAGCAGAATGGAGTTGTTGAGAGGTAGAATAGGTTAGTACAGCAAATGGAAAGATCAATGATGAATGAAAAGAACATACCTCAGACATATTGGGTGGAAGCAATTCATACAGTTGTTCATATCCTTAACAAATCTCATCTCACACCACACAGTAACAAGACTCCTTATGAACTTTGGTTTGGAAGACCTGCTTCAATCAAGCATTTTAAAGTTTTCGGGAGTACATGTTATATAAAGAACAATGATGAAAATATTGTCAAATATGATGATAGGGATGATGAAGGTATATTATTGGGTTATGCTACAAATAGTAAAGGGTACAGATGTTACAATAAGAGACTACACAAACTAGTTGATTGTATAGATATAAAAGTTGATGAAGAAATCCCAGTCAGAAATGTAAGCAGTGCTAAACCAAGAACAAAAGATACAATTGAAGATGAAGATGAACAGGTCCAAGGATCAGAAAGAGAAGAGTCTGGATCAAATGAAGATATGAATATTCAAACTGACACAGATAAGCAGAAAGAAGCAAAATCACCTCTCAGAATTATTAGAAAGAATCATCCTGAAAATCAGATAAGTGGGGATATAAATGAAGGAGTTCAGACAAGAAGGAAATTGATTAAAGACTCAGAANAGAATAAAATGAATGAAAAAGGACAAGTTGTTAGAAATAAAGCCAGATTGGTCTATAAGGGATATGCACAAGTTGAAGGTCAGGACTTTGATGAAACTTTTGCACCAATGGCAAGATTGGAAGCTATCAGAATATTTCTTGTTTATTCATGTCATAAGAACTTCAAAGTTTATCAGATGGATGTTAAGTCAACATTTCTTAATGGAGATCTAGAGGAAGAAGTATATATGGAGCAACCTGAAGGATTTTCTTTGAAAAATAATCCTAATTATGTTTGTAAGCTCAAGAAGGCCTTATATGGACTAAAACAAGTACCATGAGCTTGGTATTACAGGCTAGACAAATTTCTACAAGAAAAAGGGTTCAAGAAAGGTACTGTTGACAGTAACCTTTACATTAAGTCTGAAGATGATAATTTACTTGTTGTTTTGGTTTATGTAGATGATATTATTTTTGGTTGTACTAATGAATCATCTGTCCAGTGGTTTGCTAATTCTATGAAAATAGAATTTGAAATGTCCATGATAGGAGAACTGTCATACTTTCTTGGCCTACAAGTAAAACAAAGCTCTGCAAGAATTTTTATTTCTCAAGAAAAATATTTGAAAGAGATATTGAAGAAATTTCAGATGGAAGATTCTTCTATAGTTAGCACGCCTATGGTGGTTGGTTGCAAGCTGAGTAAAGATGATATCTCACCTGATGTTGATCAAAGGACATATCGCTCTATGATAGGCAGTCTTCTATACATCATAGCATCCCGTCCTGATATAATGCAAGCTGTTGGAATGGTAGGTCATTTCCAGTCTGCTCCTAAACAAATTCATTTGGTAGCCATCAAAAGGATATTTAAATATTTGAAGGGAACAATGAATTATGGTCTGTGGTATCCTAGAAATCAGAATTTTCAGTTAACTGCTTATTCAGATGCAGATTGGGCAAACTATATTGATGAGAGAAAAAGCACCAGTGGAGGAGCATTTTTTCTGGGTGACTCATTAGTTGCATGGCTTAGTAAAAAACAAGGATCCATTTCACTATCCACTACAGAGGAAGAATACATTGCTGTTGCTACTTGTTGCACACAAATTTTGTGGATGATACAAACTCTTGCAGATCTGAAGGTAAATTACACTGATCCCATTCCAATTCATTGTGATAACACCAGTGCCATTAGTGTCTCCAAGAATCCTATTCTTCATTCCAAGACTAAGAATATTCCAATCAAGTACCATTTTCTCAGAGAACAAGTTACAAACAGAATTGTTCAGCTGAATTATATATCTTCTACAGAACATATTGTTGATATCTTTACTAAACCATTAGCAATGACCCCTTTTGGATATCTTCGTCAAAAGTTGGGGGTTATAATCTCTTGTGTCTAATCTGTTCACCTGGTCAGGGGGAGTACTTATTGAATATTTGGTGTATTTCCAAGATGCTTATAGTCGACAGGGGGAGTATGTTTGGCAGCAGATTAGGGGAAGAATGTTTCTTCTTTGACATTGATGTCAAAGGGGGAGAAAAGAGTTCAGGAGAGGAGATTTGAATGCATGTGGGTGCGAGGGGAGATCCGAATGCATGTGGGTGATTTTGTTTCCATCAATTCCAAATGGGGAGATTGTTGGCAAATATTTAACAGACAGCGAATGGAAAATATTTAACAGATATCGAATGCTTGTCATTGATGGAAAGTAGCATAAGTACAGGAAGAATGTATAGAGGATTGATGGCATGAGTACAGGAAATTTGTAACAGACGGGAAAACAGAAGATAAGTTCAGGAAGAACGAATGATCAAAGGCAACGCAACCAGGCAAACAAAAGACAAGTTTAGGTTGATCGAATGATCGAAGGCCCGTAAATATTGAGAAGCATTTCTGATCATTGGATCCATTCAAAATTCTTGAAAGAACGAGGGCCGGCAGATCAGAATATAGACAAGAAGAGCATTGAACAGGAGGACAAATCTCAGACGTTAGATCCAAGCGCAGGACCCGACCATCATTGGATGAAGGAGAACCTACACACCTTTTAAAGTATAACAAGGAGAAGCGGGCGTAATCACGATATGAAAAATCACGACTTAATCTGAGCCGTTAGATCGAGGATCACATGTTCAAGATGTCAAAGAAACAATGCAACAAGAATGTTGATTTCACGATATGCGAAATTGCGATTCAATCACAGCCGTTGAATCAAGCTCAGATATGGACCATTGATCTAACTCCATATCGGAGTTTTGGGGATCGCAACATGGAGAGGCAAGTAAACAATGCAACAAGAATGTCGATTTCGCGATATGTGAAATTGTGATTCAATCGCAGCCGTTGAATCAAGATCAGATCTGGACCGTTGATCTAACTCCATGTCGGAGTTACGAGGATCAAGAGTTGTAGATGTCAAAGTTTATTAACATTAGGAATCCCAATAACGCGATATGTGAAATCGCAATATGCGAAATCGCGATTTAATCTCAGCCGTTGAATAGAGATCAGATCTAGACCGTTGGCCTAACTCCATATCAGAGTTTCATGAATCGTGACATGGAGTGGCAAAGAACCCAATGCAACAAGAATTCTGAAATCGCGGTGTGTGAAATCCTGACTGAATCTGAACCGTCAGATCAAGATGTGATCTGGACTATTGATCTGACTTCTTTACAGAGTTTTGCGGATCAGGATTTGGAAGTGACAAAAACACTGAACATCAAAAGTGTCGAAATCGTGATGTGTGAAATCCTGACTGAATCTGAACCATCAGATCAAGATATGATCTGGACCATTGATCCAAATTCTTTACGAAGTTTCATGGATTGAGATTTGTAAGTGACAAGAACATTGAACATCAGGAATGTCAGGATATGCGAAATTGCGGAATGATCTGAACCGTCAGATCAAGTGTTGATCGGAGGGTTACTATTCTCTCTCAGAGTTAACTCCCCAGTGATGAATCCGTTAGAAAAATGGACTTATTATTACAAATCAGTTGGCATTTCAGTTGCTCGGATAGTTGTGTTTCATTTGCCGAAGGAGAAGGGAAGTTGAACCGCCGTGATTGTGTATAAAAGAGAATGAGACAGACAGCGTGAGGTTGGTTGTTCTGTATGAGAAAAGAATGAAATTGTAAGAAAAATAAAATGAGAGGATGCGTAGGAGGAGATTGAGCATATGTGCAATGTGAGATGAAACGCAAAGAAGAATAACAAAACAAGTTGAAGAAGAGCAGAATGACAGAACAAGTTGATGTAGAGCAGACCTACTGAACAGAAAGAGGAAGAAATGTATTGTAGTACAGTTAGAACCAGATGTTCAAAACAAAGAATGATTGGTAAGAATTGATGTATCTGTGTAGTTGAATGTTTTTATATTCATTTATGTTATAGGGAGGTTGGGAGGTGCTCGGGAGGACTATTTTCCTCAGAGATTCAAGTGGGAGCTTGAACATAGGAAGTTGTAGCTTCCATCTGGTTGCAGCCAGAGAAACTAGGGAGGTTGGGAGGTGCTCGGGAGGACTGTTTTCCTCAGAGATTCAAGTGGGAGCTTGAACACAGGAAGTTGTAGCTTCCATCTGGTTGTAGCCAGAGAAACCAGGGTGGCAGGGTGGTGCAAGGGAGAACAAATGTTCTTTGTTATACAGGTTAAAGCCTGTGTAACTGGAAGTTGGTGCTTCCATCCAGTTGGTGCTGGAACATATAGGGAGTTGGTGCTTCCTTCTAGTGGGTGCTAGAGAAACCAGGGTGTTGGTGCTTCCTTCTAGTGGGTGCTAGAGAAACCAGGGTGTTGGTGCTTCCTTCTAGTGGGTGCTAGAGAAACCAGGGAGTTGGTGTTTCCTTCTAGTGGGTGCTAGAGAAACCAGAGAGTTGTGCTCTCAAACAAGTTGCAGCTTGTAAAACAAAGATAGCAGCCTCACATTGAGTTGGTTCTCAATTAAAGATGATGTACAGAACTTAAAGAATGCCTATCATTTCGAAGAAGAAGAGGTTTTCTCCCTTTATGGGTTTCCTCGTGAAAATCTGTCTCTGTGTATACCTTGTGTGTGACTGATGCTTTTTACTTTTACTGTCCATATGTTGTATAATTTTGATGATCACTTGAAGAAAGATTAAGAATGTTTTAATAGACTTAATATTGTTTAAGCTCAAAGACAACTGATTCACCCCCCCCTCTCAGTTGTATTAGTATTTTCAACATCAAGCTGTTATGTAGTAGACCGCGTATATGTGGTAAAGCCTTGGGAAAAAGGCAATGGACAGTGGTTGCAGTTTGATGTGATGGTAGAACTCTGTGATGTAGGGTCTGACATGGTTTATTGCAGGTTCTGACACTGTTTGTTGTAGGTTTCCATCGTTCTATGTTAGATCATGTAAGGGGACAATGTAAAATAAATCTTTTGTGCATGGCACTAACCCGTGAGTATGGATTGATGTTGATATGTTGGGGTACATGGCTGGTACATATTTGAGTTTCATTGATATATATTATGATGTATTATTGGAAGCATATGTTGGATGTCATGGTGCATGCATTTTGCATGTGGTTGGGCTACATATTGAGACATGTAGTTGGTGAGTTTAGTTGATAGTCATGTTGTACATCATTGGTTAGTCATAGCTTGTTGATGCATGGTTGATATACTTGCTTGGTGCAAGTGATGATGCATGATGGCACACTTATAAATGCACATGGTTGGCATATTGGTAGATGCACATGTTGACATATGATGGATACATTCTGTGGATGATATCTATTGACGTACCTAGTTAATGCACATGGATTTTGTACATGATGTACTTGGTTGATATCCTGTTCATGATTCTCTATTTTCATTATTGACATATCTTTTGTTTCATGATGTATGGTATGGCACAAGTTTGATGCATGAATAGGTCCTAGGATCATCATAAAGAGAGTGGTTGATCTATGATCCATTTGAAAATAGGGGGAGACATACCCATAGGGGGATTCGTTCATCTTATGATTCTAGGAGGAAATTCTTATCAGATGCAAACCTAGAAAAAAGCTCTCTACTTGAGGAAAGAACACAAATGCATAATTCTAGGGGGAGAGATGGTCATAAAGGGAGAATGAGAAATGTATTTTCAGCATTACATCAGATTGATATCTCTTGTTCAAAAGGAGAGATATTATTCAGCAGCAACGAGATAGTGGGAGTATCCCCAAGGAGAGTTCAAGCAAGGGGAACCACCCCAAGAGGAGAATGGCCCTTTTCCATTGATGTCAAAAGGGGAGAAATGGTTAGATTGATGTGATTGAAGTTTAGTAATGGGGATAGATAGTCATATTGATATGTTTTATGACTATTGATGTAGATCATGCCTTATCTACATGTTGACATCAATAATTGGTAATTGGTGTTGACATCAATGTTGGTATTTCCATCAATGCCAAAGGGGAATATTGTTGGATCATGTTGTCATTGATATGAATGGTTTGATTGATTGATTTCAAGTGATTGTTTGATTGATTCATGATTGATATGTATTACCCTTGATGAGAATGATAGATGTCAAGTGGAAACCAATCGATGAAGATGGAATCTTTGATATATTATGCATAGTTTGATGACTCATTATTATCTTGTCATGATTAATAAGAAGTACAAATGGATGAACTCCAAAGTGGTCCCCTTATGGTGAAATCCCTCATGGGAAGACGCTTTGTGGTTGAGTTACAGTTGAAAGAACCCAGGATTGTATGTAGAATAATTAGATGCAGATCAATGACCTTGCTGGTGAAACTATCCAAGATGGATAATGCTTGTCATGCCATTTTTGGTTGTATGTGGAATGTCACATAACTCCTCATGGTTTGATAGTTATGGCCTTACGAAGTTGGAGGACCCCATATGAAGGCTTGAAGCCCCCAAGGTCAAAGACATAAAAGTGACCTAAAAGGAGAAATCATTATTTAAATGATAAAGTAAAGTGACAAAGTCACGATTGATTATTTAAATAATAAAGAGAAGTGACAAAATCAAGAAATAATATTTAAATGATAAAGTATTGAAGAAATTTCTATTTATGGAAAGTGGTTAACCCTAAAATAAGGAAAATAGTTTAAGTGACCTAGAGGATGAAAGTATAAATAAGATAGATATGGACACTTGCAAGACATCCTTTTTGTGGATCAATGGAGAGCTTCTTGTGATATTATCTTGTAGATCAATGGAGACCTTCTTGTGAGATTATCTTTTGGATTATTGATGGAGAGTTTCTTATGAGAGCTTCTTGTGAGAGATTATTTGGTGTGGATCTTTGTAGCATGATTGAAGATCTATTCTGAGAAAGAGAGCATGGGGAGGATCTCAGGGATGCATCAAAGTTTTAGCAATATCGAAGATCTTGACAACAAAAGTCTCGGAGCTTCAGAAACCTTAGTTTATAAGGTATAAGTGGGTTGTAATGGGCCAGGGTGCATACATACGTGGGTTGTAAGAGGATAGGGTGCGTATAGTGGATAAAATCACGAAGATTTGTGTTTGAGCTGATGAATGGCTATTGAAGACTATGGAAGGTTTCAGATCTGCTTTCTATTGGCTCATATCTATAACTGAGACATTGGTATGGTTGCATTATAGTGTTGATGGATAGTATTGTTTGTTGTGTTTTGAATGCTTAGGGAATTTTTGGTATGGTTGTTGTGATATGATTTATGATGGTTGATGGAGTGAGCAATACTCTTGTGATTCAGTGGTGACATGAATTCTATGGCATACTAGTTGTTTATACATGATTGAGATAGCATTCATATTGATTGGTTGTGGAGCATAAGTAAGCTATTAGAGAGATTGGATGCGCTGTGACTGGATGGTGCTTATATTGGACAGTAATACACAGAAAAGAAAGATAAATTGGTTCCAGAGGATCTGAGCTGGTATTTAAGGACAACCCCTAAGAAGCTCAGAAGGTATACGCAGGTTGTTGTATGCCCTGGCTGCGTGCATACGCGGGTTGTAGTGAGCCAGGGCACGTACACACGTGAGCTACACTACTGACAGGTTGCATACCTATTGACATATTGATATCTATTGAGGATTGTTGCCTCATCTCAGTTGATGCTGAGAATGTAAGTTGAGTCTTGGCTATAGAGCTGGTTCTCTTGTACAGTTGTACTCTATTCAATTGTTGTTGAAAAACCCCGAGATTGTTGTCCATAATAAAAAGAAAAATTGTACATACATCCTGTGTTCTTTGTGTTCATTGTGATGATGACTTGTTGATGATATATTGCGGATATATGTTGTTGATATATGTTCACATCTAATTGTTTATAAATCAAAGAAATGGGTAATGAGTAAATGTTGAATGTTAACTAAGGCATTTTGTGTAAGAGGGGATTTTTGGGAAAAAGAGTCTCACACTCATTCATCCCCCCCTTTAAGTATGGTAGGTGTGTCCAACAATTGGTGTCAGAGCAGACCTTCACTACAAGACTTGAAAATATTAAAGGAGATCCATAGACACACAAATTGATGATGAAGTTCCAATCCTTGATAAGGAAAACTATTCTACTTGGAGAATAGAGATGAGAATACATTTGAAGGAAATGGGAGCATCTATTTGGAAGTAAGCCATTGGTGGATCCGTTTCATTGAAGAACAAGTCAAAGTTTGCATCTCAAAGGGAAGGAAAGAAGAATGATGCATTGGCTCTCAAGACCATTTTTAGTGGACACTCAAGCCCAATAAAAGAGAGCATGGGACAATGCACTTCCTCAAAGGATCCATGGCTAAAGCTAGAGGATACATATCAAAGAAAGAAGGAGAAGGAAGATATTGAAGATCACTCCATCAAGATCATTAAAGGTAAAGAATCTCAAAAACCCCTTGATTGTATTATTTCTAAATGTGATCTTGAAAACATTTCAAGTGAAGATAAAGAATTAAGTGATGATAACACAAAGCAAGATCTTGAAGACATTTCAAATGAAGGAAATGAATTATTTGTTGATGTTGGCAAAAAGGAAGATCAAGAAGTTATTTCAAATGAAGTTAAAGAACCCTCAAAAACCCTTCATTGCAATGATGATGATGAATTTTTCTCTACAAGTGAAGAAGAAGATCTAGAAACAATTTGTGTAAAGTTTGATGGTAATTATCCCTTGAAAAGAATAGAAGAAAATCTATTAAAACTTCAAAAGGAAGTTGAAGAGAGTTTAAATAGATATAGAAGTGATCATTATTATATAGACTATAATGATCTTTAAGATAACACTAAGAAGTTTCTTAGGAAGAGTCTAAGGCACATCTTGAAATTAAAAGAAATGTTGAAGGAACAAGAAGAGAGAAATAAGACTCAATTAGAAGAAAAGGAAGAAGAGATCAGAAGACTAAAGAATGGAAAAGAAGATATAATTGTAGATGATGAGATTAGCAAAAATTTTGAAACCATTGTCGATCTCAAGACCCAAATTGAAGAAGCCAAAAGAATAGAGAAACTATTGAAGAATCAAATAAATGAAAAGGAAGAGTCATGTTGTAAGTTAGAAGCTGAAATTGTTGACCTTGGAAAGAAGGTAGAAAAGTCAAACAAATTCTTGAATATCTCACGAATCTTGGATGAGATCTTGGAAAGTCAAAGATCACCACTTGATAAATCAAGTCTTGGATACAAAGAAGAAACTACATATGCTGAAGCAAGCACCTCAAAGAAGCATGAGGTAAGTCCATCAAAGAAGGAATACAGCGTTGCAAAACAACCATCTACACAAGGAAAAGAAATTTTCAAAAGAAAAAAGCAAAGAATACCTCAAGAAGCTACTCTTGGGACACCAAAGAAAGGTATGAAAGTATTTTTCATGGGTATTGTTATTCATGTAATGGATATGGTCACAAACCTTTTTAATGTAGAGATTATGAAAGGAGATACAATGGAAGATTTTATAACACCATAAGGTGTTGGAGATGTGATCAAGTAGGACACATTGTTGTTCACTGTAACACCATGAGATGCTAGAGCTACAGTATATTTGGCCATAAATCCTAGGATTTCTGGAACACAAGAAGAAATTCCATGATGAGGAGTTCACATAGCATGGCTAGAAGAATGAATGAATTAAGGAAAGGAGACATCTTTGAAAATGTGGATGCTCAGAGCTCAAGCTCTAAAAAGAAGGGACACCTACAGAAGTTGGTGAAGAAGACAGAGCATCCAGAATACAACGAAAGACTGAAGGGAAGCTCAAGTCATTTACTGAAGCATATGCGAGTGACAGTGGTATCAGTCATGTACATACATAGGCTAACCTTGTATAGGTCCTGTACATATGCGAGTTGCTGTGCAGCAGACCACGTATATGTGGTAAAGCCTTGCGAAAAAGGCAATGCATAGTGGTTGCAATTTGATGTGATGGTATAACTCTGTGATGCAAGGTCTGACATGGTTTATTACAGGTTCTGACACTGTTTGCTGTAGGTTTTCATGGTTCTATGTTAGATCATGTAAGGTGACAATGTAAAATAGATCTTGGGTGGATGGCGCTAACCCATGAGTATGGATTGATGTTGATCTTTTGGGGTACATGGTTGGTACATATTTGAGTTTCATTGATATATCTTATAATGTATTATTGGAAGCATATGTTGGATGTCATGGTGCATGCTTTTTGCATGTGGTTGGGCTACATATTGAGACATGTAGTTTATGAGTTGAGTTGATAATCATGGTGTACATCATTGGGGAGTCATATCTTGTTGATGCATGGTTGATATACTTGCTTGGTGTAAGTGATGATGTATGATGCCACACTCAAAAATGCACATGGTTGGAATATTGGTAGATGCACATGGTTGGCATATTGGTAGATGCACATGTTGACATATGGTGGATACATTCTATGGATGATATCTGTTGACGTACATGGTTAATGCACATGGATTTTGTACATGATGTACTTGGTTGATATCTTGTTCGTGATTCTCTATTTTCATTATTGACATATCTTTTGTTTCATGATGTATGGTATGGAAAAAGTTTGATGCATGAACAGGTCCTAGGATATTCATAAAGAGAGTGGTTGATCTATGATCCTATTGAAAATAGGGGGAGACATACCCATAGGGGGATTCATTCTTCTTATGATTCTAGGAGGAAATTCTTATCAGATGCAAACCTAGAAAAAATCTCTCTACTTGAGGAAAGAACAMAGAGGCATAATTCCAAGGGGAGCGATGGTCATAAAGGGAGCACGAGCAATGCATTTTCAGAATTACATCAAATTGACATCCCTTGTTCAAAAGGGGAGAGATTATTTAATGGAAACAAGATAGGGGGAGCAGCCCCAAGGAGTGTTCAAGCAAGGGGAACAACCCCAAGAGGAGAATGGCCCTTTGCCATTGATGTCAAAGGGGGAGAAATGGTTAGATTGATGTGATTGATGTTTAGTAATTGGGAGAGATAGTCATATTGATATGTTTGATGACTATCGATGTAGAGCATGCCTTATCTACATGTTGACATCAATAATTGGTAATTGGTGTTGACATCAATGTTGGTATTTCCATCAATGCCAAAGGGGGAGATTGTTGGATCATGTTGTCATTGATGCCAATGGTTTGATTGATTGATGTCAAGTGATTGTTTGATTGATTGATTATTGATATGTATTACCCTTGATGAGAATGATAGATGTCAAGTGGAGACCAATCGATGAATATGGATCAATGAGTTGTCATTGATACATGATGAAGATAAATTCTTTGATATATTATGCATAGTTTGATGACTCATTATTGTATTGTCATGATTAATAAGAAGTACAAATGGATGAACTCCAAACTGGTCCCCTTATGGTGAAATACCTCATGGAAAGACACTTTGTGGTTGATTTGTCATTGAAAGAACCCATGCTTGTATGTATAATAATGAGATCAATATCAATGACCTTGTTGGTGAAACTACACTAGATGGATAATGATTGTCATTTCATTTCCGGTGGTATGTGGAATGTCACGTAACTCCTCACGGCTTGAGATTTGTGGCCTTGCAAAGTTGGAGGACCCCTATATGAAGGCTTGAAGCCCCCAAGGTCAAAGAAGTCAAAGTGACCTAAAAGAAGAAATCATTATTTAAATGATAAAGTAAAGTGACAAAGTCAAGGTGGATTATTTAAATAATAAAGAGAAGTGACAAAATCAAGAAAGAATATTTAAATGATAAAGTACTGGAGAAATTTATATTTATGGAAAGTGGTTAACCCTAAAATAAGGAAAATAGGTTAAGTGATATAGAAATGGGTTAAGTGACCTAGAAATGGGTTAAGTGACCTAGAAGATGAAAGTATAAATAAGATAGCTATGGACTCTTGCAAGACATCCTTTTTGTGGATCAATGGAGAGATTCTTGTGATATTATCTTGTAGATCAATGGAGAGCTTCTTGTGAGATTATTTTTTGGATTATTGATGGAGAGTTTCTTATGAGAGATTCTTGTGAGAGAATATTTGTTGTGGATATCTTGAGCATGATTGAATATCTATTCTGAGAAATAAAGTGTGATGAGGATCTCATGGATGCATCAAAGTTTCAGCAATGTCGGAGATCTTGACGACAAAAGTCTCGAAGCTTTAGAAACCCTAGTTTCTGAGGTGCACACGTGTTTTAATGGGCCAAGGCACGTACATACATGGGTTGTCTAAGGAAAAGGCGCGTACAGTGGATAAAATCATGAAGATTTGAGTTTGAGCTGATGATTGGCTATTGAATACTGTAGCAGGTTCTAGATATGCATTCTATGGGCTCAGATCTATAACTGAGACACTAGTATGGTTGCATTATAGTGTTGATGGATAGTATTGTTTGTTGTGTTGTGAATGCTTAGGGAATTCTTGGTATGGATGTTGTGATATGATTTATGTTGGTTGATGGAGTGAGAAGTACTCTTGTGATTCAGTGGTGACATGATTTCTATGGTATACTAGTTGTTTATACATGATTGAGATAACATTCACAATGATTGGTTGTGGAGCATAAGTAAGCTATTGGAGAGATTGGATGAGTTGTGACTGGCTGGTGGTTAGATTGGACAATAAGATACATAAAATAAAGATAAATTGGTTGCAAAGGATCTGAGTTGGTCTTTAAGGACAAACCCTAAGAAGCTCATAAGGTATACACAGGTTTCTATATACACTGGTCATGTGCATACGCAGGCTGTAGTGAGCCAGGGTGTGTACACATGTGGGTTGCACTACTTACAGGTTGCATACCAATTAATAGATTGATATCTGTTGAGGATTGTTGCCTCATCACAGTTGATGCTGAGAATGTAAGATGAGTCTTGCATATAGAGTTGGTGCTCTTGTAGAGTTGTACTCTATTCAGTTGTTGTTGAAACACCCCCGGATTGTTGTCCATAATAAAAAGAAAAATTGTACATACATCGTGTGTTCTTTGTGGTCCTTGTGGTGACGATTTGTTGATGATATATTGTTGATATATGCTTATGATATATCTTCACATCTAACTGGTTATAAATGGAAACAATGGGTAATGAGTAAATGTTGAATGTTAACTAAGGATATTTTGTGTAAGAGAGAAGTTTTGGGAAAAGGAGCCTCACACTCATTCACCCCCCCTCTAAGTGTGGTAGGTGTGTCCAACAACATGTAAAGGTATTGTTTTATGTAGCTGACCACACACTAATGTCAATGTGGTTGAAAGAGTGGCGATACAATTTCTTACATGGTGAATTATGATCAGAGGTGACATCTCACATACCTACATGGATCTATGTTGCACTACCTTAAGGTGAAGCTTACTCTAAAACAATTGACGGCTGGGATGGCCTCTTGATTTAATAGGATGGACAGGATATTGTGGAGAGATCATTTGTCGACGTCGAAATTGGTATTTCCCTCAACATATTTTTCTATGTAAATTTTTGGGCACTAACAACCGATGTAAACATCGGCCTCGACAAATGCCTCTATCCATTGTCTGTAGACACACACTTTTTCATTGGTATGATCGATGCTTGAGGTTTATCGGTGTTGGATTTTCCAAGGGGATATTATCTTATTTGGAACATATGTATGTTAGCACTACCAACACCCGACATTCATCGACGTCGACACTATTAAGAGGTGACTTTTGGACATTGGAAAATATAAATTTTGACAGGAAATTTGATAGTTTGAAAATGTCAAGTGTTGAAAACCTTCCTTTTCTTAGTGTCTAAACTATCTATCTTTTCCTCCATTCTAGTGATAATTCATACCAAGCTCGGGACTCATCTAAGACAATAGAAACAAAAGAAACAAACCCCAAACTTGTCATGGTCATGTGAAAATCAAAGCATATGGATGAAATTAAAAGAAAGTGGTACCCCAAAATTTTATGAAGTTTTGAGGGATTTTTTAGAGCTCAATACCTCCCTAACCCCTCACATAGGTATAATAACATGTTTGATATGTAATAAAGGTCAACATTAGTAAATAAGGTCTATATAATAATGTGGACAAGTCTAATGTAATAAGACTTAATAGAATCTTTCGCTTCTATAAAGATCTTCCTCTAGAATATTATTTAGAAGACAGAATTATTATAAATAAGAGTAAAAGGTATGGGAAAGTCTTGTGTTGAGAATTATTGTAATAGAAATTTTCTCTGTTGGAGGTTTCCCCCTCGAAGAGGAAAGTGAACATGGATTTATATCAATATAGGTATCATTGTTGGTGTTGTTATTCTCTATATTTTGTTGTTCCACTGGTATTTTTTGCAATATTTATGTTTTTATTTATTATATTACATATGGTACCTTAAAGGTGACATTATTGGCCTTGGATGCCTAAAATATTCCTTTAGGGCCTAACGCTAGGGTTTCCTCCCCCAACCATGTTCAAGGAAATGTGACCAAAATCTAGTGCTAAATAAATTCTAATATATCCCATATCCCCTCTTAAAGGATAAATATCCCATATAAAGGTCTTATGTGGTGGTTCAAGTGTTTTTTCATGTCCTTTCATCCTTAGAAGCTACCTTTATGGCTTGAGGTCTGAGTTTCCTCCCCAAACCATGGTCTAGGAAATGAGTTGCATACTTAGAGCTCAAAAACTTATAATGGTTCCCATATCCAAACTAAGAGGGAGATGATATTGTCAAGACATTACATGTGGTGGTTTGATGCATTTTTCTTGTAATTGTATGCCTGGAATCTTACTTTAAGTCCTAAGTCTCGATTTTTCTCCCTTGACCATGTATAATGCCCCATGACCTATGATTGGCACTCAAAACCTTTTATTGATGTCCATATTTCAACTCAAAGTACAAATATCCCACAAAAAGATCATTTATGATGGTATGAGGACTCATTGATGGCTCTTTAGCCCTTGAACCTACCTTTTATGCATAATGAGTAATTTTCATCACTTTACCTTGGTCCAAGTCCTTAGACCAATACCTACTTCTCCAAAACCCCTAATGGTGCCAATATTCCCACTAAGAGGTAAATCATACACTTGGGAGGTCATGTGTGTGGGTTCAAGGTGTTTTTGTTAGACTTGGATGCAAGAAATATTCCTTAAATTCATAAAGCATAGGTTTCTTCCTGCCACCATTTTGATGAACCCTTCACCTATAACTTGTGATAAAAAAAATGTAATGTTGTACATAACTCCACTTGGAAGCCAAATATCCCCTTAAGAGGTCATGTGTTCTTCATGGGCCTGAATTTCTATAATTCTTATTTATGGCTCGTGACTTGGGTTTTTTCCCCTAACCATCCTTGGAACCATGAGACCCATACCTAGTATTAAAAACTTCATAATATCATCAATATCCCACTTGAAGGGTAATGATATTCTTAAGAGGTCATGTGTAGTGGATCAAGGTGTCATTATTGAACCTTTATGCTTAGAATCTTCCTTTATGGTGTAATGACTATGTTTCCTCCTTCAAAGATGTACCTATTATAAAACATCACCTAATGTCACCCATATCCATAGTCAAATGAAGAAATAACCTTGAGAGGGCTTGTGTGGTGGTTCAAGGTGTTTTTCATAGTCATGCATTCCAAAAATATTTTGTTAGGGTCCAATCACCATGTTTCCTCCCATGACCATTTCAAGGACCTAGAGACTCATAAATAGTGCTCAAAATATTCTAACAGTGCTTGTATCCCTACTTGGAAGACAAGGATTCCCTCAAGATGTCATATGTGATAGTTTGAATCATTGTTTTTCACCTATATGTTTAGAATCTTCCTTTATGGATGAAGTCTTTGGATTCCTCTACAAACCATGTCTAAGGCCATACGATTAATAGATAGTGTTGAAATTTTCCTAATGTCATTAACATCCCCATTCATATTCCATTGATATAATTAGGAGGTCAAGTGTAGTGGTTTTAGGTGTTGGTTTGGTATCTTGATACTTAGAAGCAACCTCTATGGCCTAAGGCACAAGTTTACTTCCCTCACCATGTCAAGGACCCTAGTACCCATACTTAATTCTCAAATCCTCCCAATTTCATTGATATCCTCACTTGGAAGTGAAGGATATACATTGGGTAAAATAATTTAGTCATAAAAGCATGGACGAGTTATTAGGAACACATGCATGTTATTAATAATATGTGTGTGTTATTAGGAAAGAACACATTATTAGGAATGCAAGTATGTTATTATAAATGCATTTTCATATTAAGAATTCATGTGCACTTTATAATGCACACATGCTCCTTTCATTCAAATATTTTTGTGCAGTATTTACAAATTTAAAATATGTGTTTGCTAACTTGGTTTCTTCAGATTTAGGTTTGGAATGACGAACTTGGTGGTTTGGGATGGGCTACAAATACATCAAAACCTCCATTTTTTCTAAATGTCTCTCAATATCTCTATTTTTTATATTATGTTTGTATAGGCTACACAAATCCAATGTTAATAAAACTACACACACATATAGAGTCAACTATGTAGATGCCAAATATATAATTTTTAAATAAAATTAATATTGTTTACTATTTTTAATATATTTTTCTCTTGAAATATATCATAATCTTAAAACATATACATCTGTTATTCCTTCTCTAACCTTTTATTTCCTTAACAATTTTAGAATAAGTTATATGTTTTTTTTTCCTCGAAAAAGAGCACGGGAAACCCCCAAGTACTTCCCCACATTTCATGGATGGTAAGAGAGGTAAACCGTTCGGCATGATTACGGCCCTAACCCGATGTGGAAATCAAGTGAGACCCTATATAGGCTCTTGGTCGGGGATTCGACCCCCGAACCTTATTTGAGCAAACAAGGACACTCATCCACTTGAGCTAACCCACCGATCTCGAATAAGTTATATGTTGCACTAGTATAGACCGAGATCCATAGTATAAAAAAAAAAATTTGTTTATGTCAAGACCCTCATACCTTTCACTAACACAAGGCCTTGTAAATTCAAGGATATGATGACTTTCATAATTAAAAAAAAAAGCAATCAACATTATAAATTTTGAAAAATAACCTTACACACGAACAATGTTTTCTCTACAATTCTACTGTTATTTTAAGGAAATTACATCATTTAGGTACTCAACACTTGTACTAATCGAAACATATGCATTATATTTTACATGAAAATGTCATACCACTATTAGAAAAAACTCAAATTTCACACCGTGATACAAAATTTTTATAAATAAAAATTATATATTCAAAAAGATAATTCAATTTCCCACATTTCATATTTTTTCACCATATTCAAATTCATTTTGAAAGTACCTCGAATCGTCCCTCCAGGTTAACATATGGTTGTTTTTCATTTTTCCATGTTTTCATTGCCACTAACATGTCATGAGAGAACATCACTATCTTGCACCCACATGTGTGTGTGTGTGTGTGTGTGTGTGTAATTCATGATTTTAGTCACAAAGAACAACATTTCAATTTGGGTTCTCGAAAATAATAATAATATTGGTGAGAGTGTTGGAAATGAAGTTCATAATATGCCTGCTAATGGAAACCTTCAAGAAGACCAAAACATAATGGAATAGAATGATAATGATATATGAGTGAAAGATGAGATAAATAGCTCAATTCATGAAACTTTTAAACCCATGGATGAATATGTTACTATTTATGAGAACCCTCTTATTTATCTAGCTAATAAACCCCTATATGAAGGGTGGAAGACAAGTCTTCTCTCTTCCATTTTTTTTGTTACTGAACTTGAAGGTATTGAATTATGTGTCAAACAAATTTTTCACATAGATTATTGAAATTCTTTATAAATGTTTAAATTCATGATCATTTTCATTCACTATAATAAAGATGAAACCAGCAATATTTGAAAAAATATTTTTTGTTGTTGTTGTAGATTGTCAGTAACTTATTCTCCTGTTAGAGTTAAATAATATACCTCACAAATATAGAGGAGTGTGTTCCCTTATGAAATATATGAGAATGGAGTATCAAAAAACCGATGCATATTCTATTGATTATATGATATATTATGGAGAGTGGAAAGTATATTTGATGAAATTACCTAATGTAAAATTAGTATAGATTGCACTAATTAGGTGACAAAGAACATGCCCCAATAGGTTCTTCATCATATACTTGTTATTCCATGTATTTAATGATTTTTTAGTTGCAAGAACATATCATAGTTTATGGATTATCATGCTCAATCTAGGAGGCATAATGGTGTTATGAAAATGGCTATAAATGGTTTCACATTTAGGGACATCGAGGAAAAATGACCCATATTTAGAGATGAACATATTCATGTGAATATTTCATTATAATCTGATGGTGTCAATCCATTTGTGGATATGAGAGACATTCAATCAGTGTGTCCATTATTTTTTTTTATAAATAATCTTCCTCCTTGGATGTCGATAACCAAGGAGCACATAATGTTGTCATTTATAGTTCTGGGTATTTATTTTCCAACTATTTAGAACATAGCACACCATTCTAGTGTTTGTTACATATTATGATGTGTCTACAATATATTTAATACAATTGTTTTGAAATAAGTAAGAAAATATAAAGTTAGAGATATAGATGTGTATATTAATCCTCTTATTGACAAACTTCAAAAGCTATGGGATGGGATCACTATGTATGACATACCCAAACCAATAGGGAAAAATTGATTCTAATTTCATGGAATAATTACATAGATGATTCATGATGCACCTAATTTATCACATTTTTTTTGTACATAAAGTGCACTTGAACATTAACTAATATATTATTATTTTTTATTTTATTAATTAAATGTAGTTTACTAATAAAACTATTGTATATCTTATAGGGATTCCAAGAAAGGGTAAATATGGTATTACGAGGAAAATATTTTTATGGCATGGGGTAAACCACAACAGATGGAATGACACACATAAATCAACTCTAATCTCAAGTATGCTATCTAAATGAAATGCTAACAGGACAAGATCAAGAGCTTACCTCATCCGAACATTCGATGAAGATCACTGTTGACAACACAACTCAAAGCTTTATACTCGCAACTTGTACTCAACAACCAAGATACGCAAGCATATGGTGATAATAAATAATGTTAGCATATGAATTACCATAATCCATTAAAATACATGACAAATACACCCATGGAATAATAATTCAAATATTTGCAAGATATCAATTGGATGTGAAAAGAGTATTTATATTAAAAAAATCAACAGAAGTACATATGTGACAAATTTATTTACTAGCACACATCAGAACCGAGAAACTATGTCCCTCTAGTTGGGCCTCCACCACTTCAATCCTCCACCAAATGAAAGATCGTGTAAAGGGGAAAATGAGGTTCTCCATCAAAGAAGGAAGAGCTTGGGGGCTGAACAATGTGTTCGGACTTTCAAGGATAAAGGGATGCAGACTCAATGTGAAGTGAAATTTCTCCAGAGTATCTTTGCTCTCAAAATTTGAATTCCCTTCTCCCTGGCTTGGATATGGCCCAATATATAGTCTTCAAATGGAACTAAAGGGTCGATTTAGAATGTTTCCAATATATGGAAGGTCAAGGATCATGGATCCCATGACATGACATGGAAACTCAACACAATTTTTAATTTTGAGCACCAAACCCGATGTATGTTGGTTGTAATGGAGAAATCTGCGTATACGTATGGTTTCTAACTGGTAAGGCATGTATATGTGGAAAAATATTATTTTTTGGCTCTGGAAGGTACAAAAATGGGACTTCAAGTCTGCATAAGGAAATGGAAAGGCTATCCAAGAAAGTTGCATGGGGTGAGGAAAATATTTCTATAACAAAGGCCCGGTAATGTGTGAGGTCAAAGGAGTATCTGTGATGGTTGAAATACATTATAATTCCTAGAAGTGGAGTAATAGAGACTTAGTTGGAAGTGCTACTTGATCAAGAGAATATTACAATCCATAATGACTTTGTACACATGGCTGGAAATCTAAATTACACTGTAGAGCCATGTGTAAATATACTAAATAGTTGTTCATGGACATGAATAGGAAATAAAAAGTAGACACATGTCATAGGTTTTCATAGTCATGAACAAGGTCCAATGGAAACCAATCTCAAAATCAATCCAAAGATATTTGTATACAATGGAGTACAATCTGATCTCCCATGAACACTGAAGTCATAAAGGTATTGGTCCAATGAAAGACAACAACATAATAGGAATGTTTCTATTGTAAGTTGGAGGTGTTTTGCACTATCCTTTGAAGGTGCAAGTCTACATCATGTGAATAGAGGAGTTTATGTCGAACATAATGAGACTTCATTTTATTATCGGTCATTAAATTATACCATTAACAAACTCGAGACAACCTATCAACAATGAAAGTAGGTATCAAAGCACCGAGTACATTCTTACAAGTGTGAATAAGGGTTTTGAAGTCGAACACTTAAATAATCCATCAATCATGAGACATTGATGTATTCCCAATTGTTGGTGGCAGGAGAACCTTCCATTAATGATTGCAAGCCTCTAGGTACTCATAGGACTCTATGTCTTATTTCCAAAATAGATGAGCTAAATTCGATGGAGAGAATTAGGGCATCTCTCATCAGCCAACATGAGGTACAAATCAATATCTTGATGACTTGGAGGAGCTCGGATGAATGGGATGTTCATGAACCAACAACCCCGTGCATCTTTTACATGCAACAAATGCAAGTAGTGCATGAAAAAGACCCTCTGAATAGCAACCAATAAGGAAGATTTCTGACAAAGGAAAGGAAACCACCAATAAGGCTAATGGCATCCAAGAAACTTCATGAATCCTAATGTGTGAATATATTTATTGTTTTCAAACATAAGGGAAGCCCCCGAGTCACTGACAAATAAGGAGATGTTGATTTTTGGGTTCAAGGTTACCTACCCATAATGAAAGTAGGA
Source organism: Picea mariana (assembly GCA_032191745.1). NCBI lineage: Eukaryota > Viridiplantae > Streptophyta > Pinopsida > Pinales > Pinaceae > Picea > Picea mariana. Next base: position 445,443 of record JASDQU010101022.1, read on the forward strand.
CCAGGGTGCACGATAGGACTAAAAATTCATGTGATTTTGAGACACATTGAGGGTATGGACGACATGAAAATTCAAGAGTTCTGAGGAATGACAGACACAAGATTATAGACATCCTTTGAACAATAGAATGAGACATATGGATAACTTAGGCAACATAGACTTGATGATAAAGCTTCGTGATGCAGGAGGAATCAACAAACTCTCCATAGGGGATAGAAGAATAACTAATCGAAGGAGTAAACTCTAAGTAATGAGATCATATTCCTAAGGTCATACTAAACCCAAACTTTGGATGACAATGGACTCAAAATTTTGTGTTGTATTCAAAGGCAACATGACTATTGCCAATATGAGATAATATTATTTTCTCGCTCGTCTTTTTTTGTTTTTTCATAGGCAAATAAATGATATGATACAAGAGATGAAATGAGTGTCGCAAGTAAGAAACTAGCTCTAAATAGTGGAACATACCTATTCTCAATGCAAGACAGTGCATGTGGGGCATGGAAACTCAAGGGGATGTTTCCTCTTAGGGTACAGGGTGTCAAGCAACAAAGGATATAAACAAGGCTCTTCTTTTCTAGTGATGAAAATTGTTGAGGTAAGAGGCTTATAATGAGAAATAGGGAACTGGAAATAGGCTCAATACTACAAGAAAGATGATGGAATTCAATTAAAAATTAACTCCAAAGAATGTCTTTTTTCGTAGATTTAGCCCCCTAGGCCCGAAAAAGTATAAAACAATACCCAGAAGAACTCTTCTAGCCAATATCGATTAGAGTGTTCCTTTTTCGTAATTATTCTACTTGGTTCAAAAAAGGGTTAAACTTACACCAAATAGACGTCCTTTCAAATCCATTTAATGAGTGTGAAAGAGACAAGTTCACTCGACAATCTTTTCTGTTTTTTAGAGAGTCAAAAAAGAGATTAAATAAGACTCGGGGGGAGTCCCATAGGTATAGGTCAAAATTATTGTGAGTAAGAATACGGGGTTAGAACGGAAAGTCATATTGAAACTATAAGGGACTCCCGGTCCTATGGAATAACTTCTACATGGGCACCAAATGACACAAAGGTTCTAACTAGGGCACCCATGTTTGCTAAGCCTCTACCACTTAATAACGACACTTCTAGTAGCAGTAAGAAGTTTTTGTGTCACTAATAAATGGGTTTGTACCTAAGGCATATGGATCACAGTCATAGGAAAATGCAAGAATGAAAAATGGGGTGACAACCTATCCTATATGTTGGTAAAAGAAAATACATGTTGAAGTCACAAACAGGTGGTATGATGCTAGAAACCACAAAAATACCTAGACAAAACAACCAAAACCAACTCTTTCCACTGTACTATTAGTCCATAAGATAAAAAACTAGCTCAAACTATATGAAGTGGGTAAAAAAATTCTACTAATAGTAAAAAAATAGACTATTTTCCATACCATTTGAGCTTTTTTACCCACATAGTGCATATTAGGCCATTTTCCCCACGATACTCAAGTTTCTATTGCAAGAGCTATGATCAATGGAATTGACAAATCTCTGGACCAAGTATGTGCCCTTCCCCTCCTCTTCACTTTTAGTGGTTTTAAATTCCAATTTAGTCCTTATTTTTTGAGTTTTAGAGGGAAAAACATGTAAACTAGGGTGTACGCAGGTGATGGTTCATCGGTTCATGTACCTATAGGTATGTATGTGTGCAAATCAAATCCTACACATGTATATGCATCCCTACATGTGATTGTTAACATTACAACCCGCGTACAAGTCCACAAACAATGTTTTTATAAAATTTGACTCAAAAATGAATTTCCTTTGGCATGATGGTGCTTGAATGGAGGGAGAGGGAGAATGAAGAGGTAGATGCAGTAGTGGAAAGGGATGTAGGGGCCCAACTATCTTTAAAAATATGTGGCCTTTATAAATTTTGGGCTCTCAAAGGAATGAGGGCTCAGGTGAGGTTACTCCAAATGCTCGTAAACTATTGGATCTGGAGATAGAGGCATTCAATCTCAATGGGAAACCATTGAGGGTTGAAGTAGATGAAATCTATTTTATCATAGGATTGTCTCTTTTGGGCAAGGTAATGAATATCAAGGCTTAGGGGGATGGGGGTGGTATTCCCATGGAAGAATACATTACCACCCATTGTCTTGCAAGCACATATAAAGTAGGGAGACAACTCCCCATCAGGGAAATCGAGAACCTGAGCCTAAATATTGTTGTAATTGCTCTTACACGAATCTCGAGGTTGACCTCGTTGTTAACTCCCAAAATGAAACCGTCCTTTTGGCCGAGTTTGGGTGGATATCATAGCTTTCAGTAGTAGCTTCAAGTCATTTTCGAGTTTTTTCGGTTCAGAAAATTTTTGGTTTTTGTGGTAGGTCTTAGGAAATAATAGAAAATAAAGTCTTCCATTTCAAAAAATGATTGTTTGTTTTCAACAGCTAACCTCATGTTTTAGGACCTATTGTGTGTTGAGGAAAGCGCTAGCTTTCAACAGCTAAGCGCATCGCTTCACCAATTCAAAATGCTGTGGAAAGTGACAAGGCACGAAAAGCCTGACAGACGACCCACACGTGGCACGCTGTGGAAAGTACCTGCTTTCGCGCCAAGGAATGATTTTTTAAAAAAAAGGGGGTATGGTACATTGTTTTTCTTTCCGCGGCTAACACGAACTTCCTATCAAATGCCGAGCTGTGGAAAGGGTTCACTTCCCGCAGCTAACCGAGTTTTCCGAGAAGACCGTACGCTGATGAAATTGGCAAGCGAGCTTGATGGTAAGAAAGTTCTTCAAACATCATAGCTGCGTGAAGCACGATCACGTGCTCATTACCCACGCACGCACGAAGTTATGATATGATCATCCCCACGTCACAACGAGATCCGACGCTTGCGCTGGAGGGTGCAAACCATAATGGCAGTTTAAGTTTGTATCACTGGATATGACAGGGATTTGAAATCTTTCACAACCAATGCGCAACCATTATCACACCCGAAATGGTAAGATCGCATCCGGGGGTGCAGGTACAGGTGAGGTTCAGAAAATATGACACCATCAAATCGGGTAAGTCGGCATCACAGGTTTATCCCAGAATGCGTTCAAGATTTGCATTCCACCCAACTCACAAGGAGAAGCCGAGACTGCTTTCCACAGCACGAAACAAAGGGTCAACCAGGAAAAGTTGCAGAAGTCAG
>JASDQU010101023.1:17775-30115 GCA_032191745.1 Picea mariana
TCAAATGGATGAAGTAACTAAGTTGCTAAAATAAATCTCAACTAGGATGGAAAGGTTGGAAGTATAGAAGAAGATGACATACAAAAACCCTCAAAATATTGATAACAGAGGAAACTTTAGAAGGAATATTAACAACGCCCCTCAGATGATGCAAAGGGAATGAAGTAATAGAGATAGGGATGATCAGAAAATTCAAACCCATCTCCAAAATAACCTCGTGACTGATGAGGAAGGGGATGAATAAGAGCTTGAACCTGAAATCCATTGCCTTGGAGGCACATCCCCATTTACCCATATGACTAAAGCTTCATACGAGGAGTCCCTCATGGACAACCAAATAAATGAGTTGACTAAAGGGGAGAAGGCCAATAATAGTCCCCATAAATATAACCTCGGGTCAAGGAATAAATAAGAGAAGTTTGGGATTCCTGAGAATCCTCCCAGAGTAGTTAAACCTGCCAAAGATGCAGCGAACAGAAGCAAAGAAAATAAATCTCAAGCCCCTTTATCAGTAGATAAAAACCCTATCTCAGAAGCGAAGGAAATCCTGAAACCCCCTTCCTCTTTCAACTTTGACCTTGAAATTAAGAAAATTAGAATCCCTGTACCCCTCTCAGAGCTGGTCAAGCATGAATATTTTAAAAGAAGCCTCTCTAAAATTTTGATGCCTGAATCCCCAAATAATTCCACAGACTCAGTAAATGTCCAATATGAGAAGCCAACAATCATCCTAGGTCCTATGGTAGAATATAGATATGATCCATCCCCTCCCTTATATACATCCCTAAATATACACAACAAGGTGTTGCATCACTGCTTGATGGACTCAGGGGCATCTCATAATCTCATGCCCAAAATTGTCATGGATGAACTGGGGCTAGAAGTCACAAAGGCCTATCATGATCTGCATTCTTTTGATTCAAGGAGGGTGCAATGCCTTAGGGTCATCAAAGATTTGGTTGTGACCCTGTTTCAACTGCCCATGAAAAATGTGTTCATGGATGTCGTGGTGACTGATGTTCCTCCCAAGTTTGGCATGCTCTTGTAAAGATATTGAATTAAAAGGCTTGGGGGAACCTTGCAGATGGACCTGACATATGCTACCATTCCTGTGTTTGGAGGGGAGCATAAAAGACTATATAGAGAAGATCAATTGGCCTATATTATTAGTGATGATTCTGACCGCACCAACCATCCTATCTTTTCCCTTGATACCGATTTAGGATCTAGCTTGTTGCAAATCATTGATGCCCCTGAACCTCCTCTTGAGATCAGAAAGTCCATTACTCTATGTGGAGATTTTACACCAATTACCTCTATATGGAAAATGTTTTTTGATGGGGCCTCTTATAGAGAATGTGTTGGTGCCAGAGTAGTCCTTGTTTCCCTTGCTCAGGAAACCATATCTCTGTCCTACAAGTTAGAATTTGAAATTACCAACAATGTGGCATAATATGAAGCCCTTGCTTTGGGTTTAAGGGATGCAAAAGACATGGGGATTGAAGAGATATCAGTGTTTGGAGATGCATAATTGATCGTTAATCAAATCAGAAATCTATATCAAGCTAAGCATCCTAGGCTCAGAACCTATAGAAGTGAAGTGTGGGACCTAATTGATAGTTCCTTCTTGGCCTTCAACATTTCATTCATTCCGAGAGAGGAAAATACATTAGCTGATTCTCACGCTGTCTCAGCAAGCAATTTCAGAGTTCCTCTGCCACCCAAGCTCATATATGATGTAGAAGTAAAGTATAGACCCTCCATACTTGACAATTTCAAGCATTGGAAAATGTTTGAGGATGATCTCAAAATCAAAATATTCCTTGAGATTTTTGATGAGTTTTCAAAATTACATATTGAACAAGATCCTAATTTTGACATGGATCCCCATGTTGATGTTTTTATGAACAAAATTCCTAATCATCATATTTTGCAGTTACCGAGTAATCACATTCCAAAGGGACTGGTTCCTCTGGAAGTGATTTTTGAAAGAAATGACATGGCAGTAAAAACTAAGAGGCCATATGAGGATGATGATGTATCTGAGTGAAATATTTGCACAGAGGAGGATCCAAAGTTTGTCAAGTTGTCTAATAGCTTGTCAAAGGAGAAGAGGGCCGAGTATACTGAGCTATTAAAAGAATTTTCTGATGTGTTTTCCTGGACTTATGAAGACCTAAAAACATATGACATCAAAGTTACTGAGCACAATATCCCATTGAAGGAAGAAGCCAAACCATTTAGGCATAAGTTGAGACAGATAAATCCTATGTTGCTGCCTATTATGGAGAAGGATGTAAACAAGTTGTTGGATGCCAAAATCATTGTCCCCCTGAGATATTCAGAATGGGTAGCCAACCTAGTCTCAGTGAGAAATAAGAGTGGAGAGATCAAGCTCTATGTCGATTTTAAAAATATGAACAAGATCTCAAGGAAGGACAATTACCCGTTGCCAAAGATGGAACACATATTGCAAAGGGTAACTAGTGCATCCAGGATTTCTATGATTGATTGATCTGGATTTTATGAGCAGAACGAAATGAATACATATTATTAACATATCCTTAGCACAAAATAATAGAGATATAGTAAAACTGGTTTTCTATTCAATAATGAAATAACCTGAAACTGTAAAATGCAGCGGAAACAAGCTTGCTGGAATGGTGGCGGATTATCTCTGAGAAGAGATGTGACGGCTGCACTCATTCGCAAGAAGAACCTTACAATGAGTCTCTAAAGTCCCTTTTAAAATAAACAAGAATGTCAAAAACCCTAGACATCCAAAAACCTAACCCCAGGAGATGAAATGCCAAAAGTCATGTGGGCCTCATTTTGGTAAGTTAGTACATCAACTTCTCGGGGTCGTAACTTTTGCATACGATCTCCATTTTAGGTGTGTGACAGACCGTTGGAAAGGTATCATCAATAGGATTCATTTTGGCGGCTCAATTATGCCTTTGAATATCATTGAGGATCTCTATCCCAAAAAACTTTCATTTAGGCCCTCAAAATGGCCCCGAAAGTTAAAACTGCTAAAAATAGTAAATTGCCAAAATTGTCAGAAAACTATCTTGAGCCAGTTGGAAAAGGTGGGTGGCCATGGATGTAAATATGGATCAATCCTCCATACTTAGGAAGCAATGGTCTCCATTGCATTGAGGTCCCCCATTAGATGAGGAAATTTCTGCTGAATTTGGCCCTGGGTGAGCCACTTGCCTTGGTGCAGGAGTTGCCTTGCTTTGATGACTCGATAAAGTTGGATCCTTTGTTGTCGAGTGCCCTTGATTTGTGTGTCCACAATATGATCATTGGATGCTTTTGGTATGTATTCGGGGTTGATATTTGTTGGTTTTGGCTGTTCTGCTACTTCTGAGGTGTCCAATAATGGTGGGAAATAAGGGCAAAGAAGATCCACATTGAACACTGGGTGCAAGCCAAGGAAAGGAGGAATGTTGAGCTCAAAAGCATTATCCCCCATGGTCTTGGTGATAGTGTATGGACCATAATGGAGTGGGATAAGCTTCCGATGGGGCCCTGTAAGGCGTTCTTTCTTCAAGTGCAACCAAACTTTATCGCCCACCTGGAACTTATGTGGCACCTGATGTTGATCATGGTATTGTTTGTACTTGTCATTGGACTTTTGTAGGATATATTGAACTTGTTGGTGGATGTGCTGGATCCACTCAATGAAATGGGTAGATTTGTTAGCTTCAGTTGGAGTAGGAGATGAGTCGATCGAGATGACTGCAAGGGGAAGTGCAACATCTATGGGACCCAATGGTTGGAATCCCAACCCCACCTGAAAGGGGTTGTTTCCGGTTGAGCTATGTAGGGCTCGATTGTAGCTATGTTGGACATAGGGAAGGCTCTCATCCCATGTGCGAGGGTGATTTGAATTATACATGCGAAGGATATGCACAATCGTTCGATTTAAAACCTCGGTTTGGCTATCTGTCTGGGGGTGGAAGGTCGTGGATTTGGTGAGCTTGGTGTCCAACAATGACCAGAGGCTAGACCAAAATGTGTTGAGAAATATACTATCCCAATCTAAGACAATGGTTTGTGGGATTCCAAAATGTACCCAGACTCATTCAAAGAAGAGCTTGGTAGTGGCCTCTGCTGTGATGCTCTTCTTATAGGCAACCAGAATCACCATCTTAGAAAAGCGATCAACAACCACAAAAACACAGTCATTTCCCCGCTTGGTGGACGGGAGGTCCGACATGTAATGTATTGAGATAGATTCCCATGGCCTGTTAGGAGTAGAAAGAGGGGTGTATGGGCCCTGTTTCTTAGTGGTCGGTTTGGCAATAGCACAGGCAGTGCAAGACCTGATATACTTGTTGACCTCTTACCAAAGTTTCAGCCAATAGAAATGTTTCTGTAGCATCACCACTATCTTTTCAACGTCGAAGTGTCTTGCCACCCGACTATAGTGGGCTTCCCAGATTAGCTTCGCTCGCTCATTTGATGGAATACAGATATGGCCTAGACGACACAACAACCCATCCTGAAGTTGGAAATTATCGACAAATGCGTTCGCACCCAACATTTGGTAGGTGGTGGCAAAGTCAAGGTCTATCTCATAGAGTTGGGGCCATCCAGATGTCTCATGGCCATAAGAGTCTAGCACTGTGGTGAGTGTTGTGACTGGCGGTCTTCTAAGGTAATCCGCGACAGGATTGTTGCTTCCTGTTTTATACTTGATGTTGAGGTGGAATTGCTGCAAGTATGTGGAACACTTTTGATGGTAGTTATTATGCAATTTTCCTTCTGTTTGCATGAACTGCAGTGGCTTATGATTAGTGTGGATGACTGTCTCCTTCCCATGAATGTAATGTCTCCACTGGCGGTAGGCTTGCAGAATGGAGTACATTTCTTTGTCATAAGTAAGGTACTTACGAACAGTATATGACAGTGTCTCACTATGATAGGCCACAGGGTGGTCGTGTTGAGTGAGAATGGGGCCCACAACATAGTCTGAAGCATCTGTCTCGATCTCAAAGGGATGTTGCAGGTCTGGTAGTGAAAGTACTGGGGCTGAGCACAAGCGCTGCTTCAGATCATCGAATGCTTGTTGTTGGGACTGACCCCACGCAAATTTTTCCTTACCACCACCCCTGTTTATTTGGCTAAGTGCCCATGCAATATGGGAGAATCCCAACACGAACCTGCGATAGAAATTGGCAAGGCCCAAGAAGCTCTGGAGCTCAATGAGTGCTGTTGGGGCTGGCCAGTCACGGATGACTTGGATCTTGGTTGGATCCACATGTACACCATGTTGATCAATTATTTAGCCCAGGTAATGGACCTTGTCCATGCCGAAGGAGCATTTTTCCAAGTTGGCATATAGCTTGTGCTATCATAGGGTGTGCAAAACCTATTGAGTATGGTGCAAGTGTTTGAACCAAGTCTTTCTGTAAATTAGAATGTCATCCAGATACACCACTACAAAAGTATTGGTGAATGGTCGCAGGATATCGTCCATCATCCTCATGAAAAAGGTTGGAGCATTTGTCAAACCAAAGGGTATGAATAACTATTCAAAAACGCCTTCCTTTGACTTGAAAGCGACCTTCCATACATCTGTTTGTTCTATTGGGACTTGGTGGTAGCCAGACTTCAATTTAGTCTTACTGAAGTATTTGGCCCCCATGAGTTGATCAAGGAGGTCGTCGATTCGAGGAATCGGGTACTGTTTTCTTGTTGTGATTTTATTCAGAGCCCGATAATCAATACAGAGTCCCCAGGTTCCATCTTTCTTTTGTACCAGCATGATTGGGCTCCCGCAAGGTGATGAGCTGGAGCAAATGTGCCCCTTATGGAGCAGTTCTTGGATCTATTGCTTGATCTCCTCATTCTCTAACAAAGAGCGATGATAGACTGGCCCATTGGGAAGCGGTGCACTGGGGGTTAGATCGATGGGGTGCTTGACCTGGCAGTGCAGAGGTACCCCTATAGGTGAGGAGAAGATATCCGAGTATTCTTCCATAACCTTATCTACTTGCTCTTGCTATGTGGAGAGGTTGGATGTAGAGACCCTAGATGTGGCTGTGATCTTTCGCTTATTCTGAGAGAGAATAATGAAGAGGAAAAAATTCCCCATCTGAGAGATGACCTTCTTGCATTGCTTAGCAGAGATCAAGGAAATAACACTAGGTGGGACTGCCTCGGGTATCCTATACAATTTCCTGTTCAAAGTAATAATAACACTACGATGCCTAGACTCATATACAACATGACGTTTCCATAAATAAGGTTGTCCCAAAAGAACATCACAAACTTCAATAGGAGAAACATCACACAATACCTCATCTTTGAAGGGCTTGATGTCATACGACAGTCGACATTGTTGGCTGACGCTGAGATTCCTTGCTTGGCAGAGCCATCCGATGGTGTAGGGTTGTGCATGCGACATTGTTGGCAGGGCCAGCTGCTCGATGACCTCTGTTTAGATGAGGTTCTTATGGCTACTGCTATCAGGAATGAAGTGTAGTGGGGTGCCTTTTACCCACTTCTGTGAATGGAAGAGGCATTCTCCTTCTTCTGGCTCATCTGGTTCACCAGGCTAGAGCTTGGTGGTAGCAATGGTGGCACTGGGTTCTGCATCAATGATCCATATTTCCCTTTCTGGTTTTGGCTCAAAGTCAGAATCCACATCTGATTCAGAGGCTTTCACTTCGGCCACCAATGACTGCTTCGAGTGACAGTCAGCAATGTTATTCCAAGGGCTCTGATGGAAGTCACACCACTTCCTAGTATCTTTCTTTGTCTTTCTGGTGTCCTTCTTTGTTTGCGGCTTGGAATGGCAGTCTTGATACTGTCCCTCTTTTCTTTGTCCCTTATTCTGTGGGTTGGGGCCACCCTTTCCTGGATTTTGTTGTGAGGGGTTCCCAGGCCCAAATTGCCGCATCTTTTGTTTGAGCTTCTTCTCTATTTTGACGGCATATCGGTAGGCCGCGCCCAAGGATGAGATGTCTAGAAATTTCATTTTGGTCTGGATGTATCTATGCAGAGCACTGCAATACTTGAGCACCAGATGTCACTCTGAATCTTTGATACCTAGCTTGGTGTGCAAGGTATGGACGATTTTTGTGAAATCTGGCACTACTTGGTCTCATTCTTGACGCAATGTGGTCCATTTGGTATACAAGTCTTTGTAACTTCCAATAGGGTAGTATTGTTCCTTAATAGTGTCCCTGAAGGATTCCCAGGTGGTCGTGATTGAAAATAATGAGGTTTCCTCTGTTTCCTGTTGCTGAGAGAAGGTTTCCCACCAATCTTTGACATGGGGAACGACTTTGAGGAGCGCAAAAGTAAAATTTTATCTATTCGAGAAGTTATGGATATAAAATACCCTTCTAACATATTCAACCACTTGTCTACAACATCTGCATCTATTTGACCTTCAAATATAGTAATATCAAAGTTTATTTCTACCTTGAAGGGGGTGGTGCCTCCGTTCGAAGAAGATGTGTCGCCTGTTGGTAGCCGCCGAAGGATTTGCACAAAACTATCCATCATCTCGTTCCTCTGTTGCATGAGGGATCCCTCAATCAATAGTTTGAAAAAATCTCCCATCCCATCATCTTTCTTTTCTCCTACCATGAGAGGTCGCTTGGTCATGCAAGAGCTTTTTTCCTCAAAAGAAACAAGCTCAAGACCCAACTCTTTGTACTCTAACCTTGTTGGGGACATGCATTAAGATGACAAGAAGCGGACTGCTCTGATACCACTGATCCAGATTTTATGAAAAGAATGAAATGAATATATATTATTAATAGATCCTTAGCACAAAATAATAGAGATACAGTAAAACTAGTTTTCTATTCAATAATGAAATAAGCTGAAACTGTAAAATGCAGCGGAAACAAGCTTGATGGAATGGTGGTGGCTTATCTCTGAGAAGAGATGTGACGGTTGTGCTCATGGCAAGAAGAACCTTACAATGAGGCTCTAAAGGCATTTTTACAATAATCAAGAATGCCTAAAAACCCTATACATCCAAAAACCTAACCCTAGGAGATGAAGCGCCAAAAGTCATGTGGGCCCCATTTGGGTAAGTTAGTACATCAACTTCCCAAGATCATAACTTTTGCATACGATCTCCGTTTTAGGTGTGTGATAGCCTGTTGGAAAGGTATCATTGAGGGAATTCATTTTGGGGGCTCAATTATTCCTTCGACTATAATTGAGGAGTTCAATCTCAAAAAACCTTCATTTAGGCCCTCAAAATGGCCCCGGAAGTTAAATCTGCTAAAAATAGTAAATTTCCAAAATTGTCAAAAAACTATCTTGAGCCAGTTGGAAAAGGTGGGTGGCCACCGATATCCATCTAGATCATTGATGGATTTTCTGGCTACAATAAGATCTTTGTCTTGTATGAGGATGGATAAAATACAACCTTCACCACTCCTTGGGGCACATTCATGTATGCCAAAATGCCTTTTGGGTTAATAAATGCAGGAGCAAACTTTCAACGAGCCATGGACATTGCCTTCATTGGGGAGAAGGATAAATTTTTGGTCATTTATCTGGATGACATAACAGTCTTTTCTATATCTAATAGAGAACATTGCGTCCATCTGAGGAAAGCTTTCTTGAAATGCCGAAGGTTCGGTCTTTCCCTAAATCCTAAGAAATCATTATTTTCTATGAAGGAGGGGAAGTTACTGGGGAATATTATGTCTGCTGAGGGAGTCAGAATTGATTCAATATGGGTAGAGGATATAAAAACCTTATCACTTCCTCGATTCGGGAAGGAAGTTTAGTCCTTCCTAGGAAAAATTAATTTTTTGAGAAGGTTTGTTTCAAATTTCATGAATTGGTGAAGCATATCACTGCCATGTTCAGGAAGGGAAATGGATTAAAATGGATTGTTGAGTCCTGAGAATCCTTCAGCCACGTCAAGAAGGCATTGACTGAGGCACCTGTGCTTATCAGTCCCGATTACTCCAAGGATTTTTTTATTTTTTCTTTCTCTTCTTTTGATACGGTGGCAGTTGTTTTATTGCAGAAGAATGTTGAAGGGCTAGAGTAGCCAATTTCATTTTTTAGCAGGGTATTGAGAGATGTAGAGGAAAAATATGACATCATGGAGAAGCAAACCTATGCATTGGTGAAATCCCTCAAGGCTTTCAAGATTTATGTCCTTCATTAAAGGGTTATTGCATATGTCTCTTCAGCTGCTGTGAAGGACATTCTCATTTAGCCTAACATAGATGTAAGAAGGAGCAAGTGGATTGCCAAAATCCTTGAGTTTGATCTGGAAATAAAGCCCAACAAGATGGTTAAAGGCCAAGGTTTAGCCAAGTTGTTGGTTGAATCTAATTGCAGATATTTGGGGGAAAAATTCATCAACACCTTCTCAAAAGGTCAGCAAGATGAGTTCGTTAATAAAAATCCTCAGGGAAGCCCTCCATTGGCAGAATGCATCTGGTATAAATATGTTATATATTTTCTGCAAGAACTAAGACCCCCTAATGGTATGAGAAAAAGAAAGGCAAGAGGTTTAAAGCTCAAAGAAATTAGATATTGCCTTATTGAGCAAGTCTTGTATTGGAAATACCCTCTAGGTGTGCTTTTGAGATGCTTAGACCCACAAGAGGCCCAAAAGATTATGTTGGACTTTCATGAAAGCCTATGTGGGGGACATCATTTCTAGAGAACCATAGCCTATAAATTTATCAGGGCTAGGTACTTCCGGCCTACTCTATTCACTGATGTCTGTGCGAAAGTTAGGGCTTGCATCAAATGTTAGAAATTTGCTAGGAAACAATAGCTCAAGTCTCTTCCATTAAAACCTGTGGTAGCTTCAAGACCCTTTCAGCAGTGGGGCCTAGACTTCATTGGAGAAATCTACCTTGTTTCAAGCGGTCAACACAAGTGGATCTTAACTGCAACAAATTTTTTCACCAAGTGGATAGAAGTTATTCCCACAAGGAGTGCTTCTCACAAAGTGATCATTGGTTTCCTTGAAGATATTATGGAAAGGTTTGGTTGTCTGAACAAAATCATCACTGGAAATGTTGCATCCTTCAAGGTTCAGCCATTGGTCAAATTCTATGAGCATTTCATAATTTCATTGATCCACTCTACCCCCTACTACCCCCAAGGCAATGGACTAGTAGAGTCCTCTAACAAAAGCATGATAAATATCATCAAAAGACTTCTAGAGGATAATAAGAAAGCATGGGATTCAAAGCTTAAGTTTTCCATGTGGGATGATAGAGTGATAACGAAGATATCCCTAGGCCGCTCCTCTTTCCATCTTGTCTATGGGGCTAAAGCAGGTTTTCCTTCTCACCTTGTCCTGCCTGTAGCAAAATTCTTCCAGGACTGCCAAGAAGAACCTGATGATATGATTAGAAGGATTCTGCAGCTAGTAGAAGTCCAAAAGACTAGAGAATAGGTGAGGGCCAGAGCTCACGAGCATCAATAGAGAATCAAGAAAGCCTTTAATAGAAAGGCGAGAAAAGAGGATTTCCAGCTGGGAGATTTGGTGCTTAAATGAAATGTGCCCAGACAGGACAAAGGCAAGCACAAAAAATTTGAAACCCTGTGGATCGAGCTCTTCAAAACCTCTGAGACAGGTCAAAATAACACCTATAGGTTGTAGAATTTGGAGGGAGATAAAGTTTTTGGTGGCCTTTTAAATGGGAATTTTCTCAAGAAGTTCTTTATTTGAGCCACAAGTGGCTCTCATGATTTTGTAAATATTGTTTTTCTTTTTATTTATCGGTCTTGTAGGTGAATTCATAGCCCAACAGTAAGGCAACATAAATGCAGAAGAGTCCTTGGCATCTCATAGGGATCAAGCCATCCCCCATGGAGCCTAATGTTATCACATTTATTTGCAAAGAAGGGCTGTTTTCCTAAGAAGTTGGCCCCTTGGCAAAATGATTAAAGTAGGCGGGAAAACAACTCACATTTTGGCTTATATCCTAAGTTGGAGGAGTGATGAGACATTTTGGCATGACATGATAAGGCATGTGAAGATCTGGACGGTCGAGAGATGAGCATCCCAGATCAATTGTCAATGGACATATCGGGGATTTAACATGCACACAGGATAAAAAAGGTAGAGCGGTCCAGGGAAAACCACCATGGTTTGTGAAGGTGCTACGTGTCGGCCAAAGATTCACATCAGGCCGAAAAGAGGGGAGGTTCCAAACCAATTTTCGGCTCGATGTACGTCTTTGGCCGACACGTAGCACCTTCACAAATCATGGTTGTTTTCCCTGACCCACTCTACCTTTTTTATCCTATGCGCATGTTGAGGCCCCGATATTTCCATTGACCGTTGATCTGGGGTGCTCAATTCTCGACCACCCAGATTTGCACGCACCTTATCATGCCACACCAAAACGTCTCATCACTCCTCCGACTTAGGATATAAGCCAAAATGTGGGATTTTTTCCCACTTCCTTTAATCATTTTTCCAAGGGGACAAATTCTTAGGAAAACACCCCTTCTTTGCAAATAAATGTGATAACAATAACCTTCCTCGGGGTTTTCTTGTGTCATAGTCATTCTGTCAAGCTTAGCAATCATTCTATGGAAATCTATAACTTCATGATCCATAGATTTACAACAAAGACAACTAGGTCTTATACTAGGGCATTCCTTAGCAAGATGTCTCAGTCTTCTGTAACTTTAACAAAGGGTTAGACTTATTTTTCTTTGAAAGGATCGCCATCCTTTCTTGTACTGTGCACTAGGATAGTAGCTAACCTACAAAAAATTCTTTCTAGGATCTTGCATCCATTTGTTAGTCCAAACATTCTTTCTATGCATAGGAATAACATATCTTTCACTATTTTGGTCATATCTACTCATATCAAACCTTCTTTCATCTAGTTGTGCCCTATGTTTCAATCTAGGACAAATTTTATCAAACATACCTAGATCCATATGAAATTGAGACCATGGAAGAACCCCAGAAAGAATCAGAGAATGTATTACTACAAATGAAAGAAACCCTAAATGATCACAGAAATATCAACTTATCAGAGATCTTCAAAGAAAAAGAATGCATAGAAGTAAGAATATGAGACTTCGACATTGACTGTGTTCTGTATGAAGAAACATAGGTGAATATCATGATAGAAAGAACTTGGGAAACTTTAGGAAATCCCGCTGTGATTCCTTCATTGGGAGGAATAGGATTATTTAGAGGAAAGTTGATAACCCTATGTGGAAGACTCACCCAGATATCTACGAGTGCTCATGGAACTTCGACAGAGGAATATTTTGAGATTGTTAAATTTATTGAGAACAACGCCCCATTTTCTATATTACTAGGAAAACCTTGGATTAAAAAGGATCAGGCTAGAAGAAA
>JASDQU010101023.1:80311-102174 GCA_032191745.1 Picea mariana
CACGCGCTCGCAAGCACGTCCGCACACAAGATCTTCTCTTTTCACGCGGCCCGAAGAACTCAAATGTTCTTCTATTTTCCTATCGGGAAATCTGCACCCACAGAACTCTTCATGCGATCCCCTTCTTTGCACTCGGAGGATCGGACTTCGCGACTTCGCGAGGTCATTGGTCGAGCACTATACCTTCAAGTCCCCGAGACCCGACGATAGTCAACGCTGACCTTCTCCTATCAGGGTTTTCTCTGTCGCTATTTCGCCACTCGCGATATCAAACAATTCACTTTACCGACTCCCGACTCACGATATGCCGAAACTCCGATGAGCTCGCTGCTTTGAATTTTCAACGGTCCCTTATCTCGTCAGGACTTCAGACTTCACGGTATCACGAATCCAAATGCAATGTTTTCGAGACTTCTCGCTGCGATACCCCGATAAGGCATGCCACCTATCCACGGCACAAACTCCTATGGCCCCACACTGTTTACGTAGCCGTCAGGATATCACATATCGTGATTTCACGATTCCCATTGCAATACTACGGAGTTTCGACCCACGAAACCCCGATATGCGAATCCACGCGTAAATCCAATGATCCTCGAGACTTGGATCTACGGTCCTGCCCCTTCTGAGCTTTGAACCTTTTGGGAATACGTCGTCGTATCTCCCCTGCACCTCTGTGAGATCTAACGGCTCACGAAATTTTGTGAAATCTCCTCAGAGAATTCTGATCGTTCGTCCTTCCTTGGTGATTCCTGCGAAATGAACCAAGTATTCCTCCTGAAGACTTGTTCGCCTACACACAAATCTACGACGCCTACTTAAACACTTCATGGCACAAACTTCCTGTGCTTCTCTTGACAATTACTCGAAGGTTCTATACCTCCTGAGCTTTTATAAAAGACCCTTTGCGTGCACTCCTTGCGACAACCTTTAAACACCTCAAGTGCTTGAATTCTTTGGACTCTGTGCACACCTGCAGCAACAGTCCTTCAACTCTTGATCAGGTTCACAACCCTGAATTTCACTCGGCCTGCGCACTCCTTGCACGGCTCCTGTGCCCAACTGCACTTCTTGGAAAATGAGAAAAAAAGTAAAACTATCTGAGCTTCAGAGATGCAACCCTGAATTCTTGTCGACGCACTCCTTGCGGACACTTCAACTGCACTCCTTGCAGGAATTCTTACTCAGATAGAGAAACAATTGAAACTCATTCCATTTTCTTCTCAGACTTCAAAACTCAAAGCATGAAATCATATACACAACATATAAAGAAAATGTATAACAGGAAGCAAACATTCATGAGCATATCATTCAACATCAATACACAGAGAACAGACACAAAACCATGAATTTGAATCAAACTCTTCTATTAATTCAAATATCTGTACATGGGTGTTCTTACACAGCTCTTTGCATGCTCGTTCTCTCTTCAACAACGTTGCTTCATAATGTTACAATGCACAATGAGGGTGTCTATATCCCGTTTCCCTCTTGCGCTCTCAACTGTCTAGTTTAGAATTAAATTCTATCTACCTGCATTAACTACTTTAAATGTTGTCTACCTACTAAGGACGAGAGCAATCCGCTCAAGGTCCGTTTACAATATACAAGTACGCTTCATTAAATTTCTACATTTATGTTCGCGCAACAATTCCAAGGTAAATTTCAAAATTTGTGCTGGCGCTCGTCCAACTGTCTCTTGCCTTCCACGCTGGCTAGCTTGATGTGGGAGATTCTCCTGCATCAAGAAGCTAGATATCCTCGGAGGCTATAATCCCATAGTGACATGGCATGCTTGCATGTATCTGTTGACGTGGCACTAGTTAAGTGGTTTCCATGTGTCACCTTGATTCATGTCTTTCGTATACCTTATATGAAAAATGATCCTTGACACTTGTCACAAGTTGATTGGGCCATGTGTCATCTTTTTCTTCTGCCACATGTCTCCCTCCTTGATCATGGCTTTGCACTTCATGGCTTCGGTACTTCATGGCTTTAGGAGTTTTAGTTCCTTGGGAATCCTCGTAATCCCAGAGTAGTCAACGCCGGGCTGACTATTCCTTCCCTCACACAATGATTGTTTGGATTTTGTGACTTCAGGGCTTCGGTCTTCGGGTATTCTTGGTTTATCTGAAATTCTTGTCGTCAGAGTACATCAATGCCAGATTTGACCACCTGATCCAACAACTTGCATTACCCCCGAGGTGATCTTAGATCAACGGTCTGAATGAGTTCATTTAATCCGAGACTCTGGGATATTGTGGCTTACCCTATCCTTCCACTAAACTTGATCGGATGGTCAAGAATTCATCCAAATTACCTCCTTTGATCTAACAACTGGCGAGATTTTGTGACTTCACGAGTTCGAGCCTTTTCCTTGTCTCTAATGTTTGTCGAAGTGGTGAAGTTCTGGAGGTATTGATCTATGGTTGAGGAGTGACCCGAATTTTCTCCACGAGATCTGACGATCGGCATTCACTTCACTATTTAGTAGGTTTCAAGACTTCATGTCTTATGGGGTCCACTTATCCTGTCCTTCCACTTGGTTCTATATGACGACCAAGATAGATCCCAAACTGATCTAACAATTGTGATTACTCCCAAATTTTGAATGGACGATTAGGATTCCACGATATTTCACAAGGGATTTTTCTGTGTAGGATGTAGATTCTGCGTGATCTGACGATCCAGGATTGTCCCGAGAACTACATCAACGGACATGATTCTTCCTTGGCTCTTTTGGAATTTACTGTGGGGATTTTGATCCCTATAGCACTTCTGCAATGCACTCTCCCTTCTAAGATTTCCTTCATCCTTTCCAAAGACCTTAACATTGCATGCTCTGATTATGTGTGTGTATTATTTTTATAATATCCCCACTATCTCTCCTGAGCTTTAGGAACATAGGATCACTGTTAATCCTATTGTGATCAATAGTGATCATGAATTGCCTCTGCCCCAAGGTGATATTCATCTTCCCGAATGTGATCTTCCTTTTTCTCTGATTAATGTACATGTTCAACTCATGTTGACATCAATGACAACACAAAATCAATAATGTCAACAATCTCCCCCTTTGGCATTGAGGGCAACATATGTGTAAAAAAATTACTTTTGCTCCCCCTATTATTGATCTCATTTCAAGTTGGAGGATTGAACTTTTACTTATCCCCACTATCTCTCATGAGCTTTAGGAACATAAGATCATTATCGATCCTATCATGATCAATAGTGATCATGAATTGCTTCTACCTCAAGGTGATCTTCCTTTTTCTGTGATTAATGTACATGTTTGACTCATGTTGACATCAATGACAACACACAATCAATAATGCCAACAATCTCCCCCTTTTGCATTGAGGGCAACATATGTGTAAAACAAATACTTATTCTCCCCCTATCATTGATCTCATTTCAAGTTGGAGGATTGAAATTTTACTTATACCAAACACTAATACCAAATTTGTTTTACTATTTTTCTCCCCCTTTGACATCAATGAGAAAGAGTTAAACTTTTACTACTTTTATCCCCCTGTGAATGTGTCAGTTGTTATCTCAATCTCTTGGGATTTTGTGTTCAAAAAGGTAGTTTTGTTGATACCAATTTTGTATTGATCAAGTATTTTAAACCTAATCCAGTGACTTCCTCATTTGATGACCAAATTAAATACTCCCCTTGGTTTTTTATTGTTTCATAGGGTTTTATTGTCTTCTTCTTTGTCATAAAGGACAAGGGTGTGAATCTTACTAATCTTCTTGATCTGTTTCTCCTTCTTCTTGATATTTCGATTTTTGCAAGAGTACCAATTGACACCAGTTGATACTAATTGATCATATATAGTGATACCAAATGAACATTACCAATTGATCATTTTCCATTTATAATCAACTCTTAAAGTATGTTATCACTTTTAGTTCTTTGATTCCAAGAGATCTTTACTATTATTTGATACCATTAAATAACTGTCTTATGTTCATACTATGTATTTGTATATTTTGAACTCCTTTCTTGCTTTCATCTTTAGATATTATTTGTTTTATTCATCATACAATTCTATAGACTGATTTTCTTTTGAGAGTTCATCATCATCACCACTGTTTTGTGCACCCAAAACTTTCTTCATCTTCTTCTTTTTGCATTTTTGTTTCATTAGCTAATGGACTATTGATTTTCATGATATTGTTAGGATCTGCTATTGTGTCATCTCCTTCTTTAGGAACTCTCCTTTATTGAGATAGATCCATTTAATTTTCAAATCTCTGAATTTCACTTTCCTTATTAGGAACTTCACCCATCATTTTCTTGTTATCAATTTCTTCATTTTCAGGTGCCAGATCATCGGACATGATTCTTCCTTGGTTCTTTGGAGTTTACTGTGGGGATTTCGATCCCTATAGAACTTCTACAATGCGCTCTCCCTTCTGATATTTTCTTCATCCTTTCCAAAGACCTCAACATTGTGTGCTCTAATTATGTGTGCGTATTTTTTGTAGAATCTCCTCGCTATCTCTCTTGAGATTTAGGAACATAGGATCATTGTTGATCCTATCGTGATCAACAGTGATCACGAATTGCTTCTTCCCCAAGGTGATCTTCCTCTACCCCAAGGTGATCTTCATTTTTCTTTGATTATTGTACATGTTTGACTCATGTTTCCATCAATGACAACACACAATCAATAATGCCAACAATTACAACCTCTCTTATATGGGTGTTACACAAAAACCTTTGATTGTGTGGTTGTGTCTAAAGTTTTATATTGTTAATTTTAACAGTTTGAAATTCCTCCAAAAAAAGCGTGGTTCAATGGTTATGATTTTTTATTATTATTAATGTATATTTACCCATCAAAAGGTTATATTTGAAATTACAAGGTATGTTTATTTATTACTTTCTATTGAAATTTCAACTTATCTATCTAGTTGATTGTTAAATTTTAACATTTTAAATAATTGGAAGGGAAATCTAGTTTATTCTTGTTAATTGAAGTACAACTTATTTTTCAACTTTTCATCATAGAAGATTTGAATGGATATATACCCTTTAACTTGAAATTAAGAGTATCCCTTCAAATTTTATCATTGATAGTTACCTTTTCTTTGCATGTGATTCCCATGGTTTGGGAAAAAAAATGCATCGTGCTTATACACCCCGCCTATGATGTCAAGGTTCTGGGAAAATATTTGTCCACTAAGCACCATCCAAATTTCCATAGTTACAACTTCCCTACTTGTCAAACAAGGCTCTAGACAAAAACTATTATGGTAAAATTACATTATTTTCCTTATTATCTCAAGCATCCATGTTGAATTCTACATGAAATTTTGCATGGTGCTTGCACTCCCTTATTTTTCATGTCAAGGTTCCAGGAAAGGCTCTTGGAAAACAATCTACATGATGCTTATGTGGCCACCTATATGAAATCAATGTCAAAGTTACACTACAATATTTTTCATGTTAAGTTTTGTGTCATGTTATAATGCCCTCTCCTCTCATGTTAAGTGTCTCCCTATCATGTCAAACATTGTCATGTCAACATCACAAATGGCTTCATCCCTTGTCACATCAAGGTTCTTGTCACATTACAATTTCTTTCTTATCACGTCAGAACTCTTGTCATGTCAATGTCACAAATGGTTATGTTAGCTTCAAGTCAAAGTTCAAGTCATGTTACATTGTCATGTGCTCCCTATCACCTCAAGATGAAATGACAAGGGAGAAAATATAACATCATACACACCCCCACCTATCACATCAAGGTCCTTGTCATGTTACACTACCCTCCTATCATGTCATCCTATCATGTTACACTACCCTACTTGTGATGATACACTACCCTCCCTATGATGTCACCTTGTCATGTTACTTTATATCCCCCATAATGTTACTCTACCATACTTCTTAAGCATCCTATAATGTTACATTTCCCACCTATCATGTCACATTGATGTCACAAGAGAGTGGTTCATATCATGTTACATTAGGCTTATTGACATGCCATTTTGAGGTGAGATGCAGACTGGGTAGTTTGACGTGACAAGCAAAGCAATGTAATATGACAAGAGCCTTACATGAAAGGCAAGAAACCATTTGTGACATTGGTGTGATAGGGATCATAATGTAGCATTATAGGGACTTTGACGTGATAAACATGAAACTATTTTGACATCAACAAAACAGAGGCTTTTGTGACATTAATGTGACAATTATTGTACTATAACATAACAAGTACCTTGACATGACATGAAAGGAACCATCTCTGTGTTGATGTGACAAGACCTTAACATGCATGAAGCTCATTGTAAACACCATGTAATTTTTATTTTCATAACCTTCTCTGAGTATTAAGGTAGGTTGATCCATGCACATTTGAAAGGTTATAGGAATAGTTAAAGGGGAATTGTGGACTATGCACTTTCTACTTGAAACCTTGTAAATGTAACTATCAACTCTCCTTGGAACGTTTCAAAAGGAACCATGCACCATGCACACTCTAGTCAAAACCTTGTGAATATGTAGGGTTCCACCTAAGCTATGTTGCACAAAAATATCACAAATGTGCATGGTTGTGTATGGTTCATCCTTATCCATGTGGGATTAGAACGGGGTAGGCTAAACATGTAGCAATCAAACCCCATTTTTAGACATAAATTTAAGATAATGGCCAAATTTTCAAGCATAGTTAGATTTCCACCATGACCCAAGTTCCATGCATGTTGGAGCTTCACCCCTAAGGATTTTTCCCCATTCTAAACCAATCGAAAAATCGATTAAATTTTCAGATCAGTTGGAACTCTAACTTATTGGGTCAATGGGATCTAACTAAAGAAGAGAATATTTCTACATGACTTCTATGTGTCACAATTACACGGTTCTTATAACAAAGTTCTAAATAGATATTGTGCTTGATACACCATATAAACCTTTTTCTAGAAGTATTGATGTCACAAGTATTTATCCCAAAACAATTCCAAAGTCCTTTATTAAGAGGAAAGTCCATGTGATACTTATAATTTGCAAGGCAACATCTATCAAGAGAAGTACAATTTTGAGAAAAACTATTCATGTGATTAAAAAAACATTGGCATCCCATTCCATATACATCATCATCCTCCTACCCATGTTTAATTTCAAAGTGAGATCAAAACATCTAAAACATGTCATCGTGAGATTCTAGAGTGAATCCCATACATAAACAAGTGGAAAATCAAACATGTTGTGGTAGATCCCACCAACATAGGGCTAGACTACAACCCAACTCATTGTCCTAGATCCTATTTTCCATTGACTCTGAAGATCAAGATTTTCATTAATGGAATCATGATCCCTATTATTGTTGTAGCACAAGCTTATTGTCATCTATCTTGTATTTGATTATGGAATTTCATGAAAGTTTTAGAATTGCTAAAAGAGTAATATTTGGCCATAGATCAAGTTCAAATCCAATAAGAAAGAAAGATAGATATGAGAAAACTTGGTTAGGGTCAAGCCCAAATATTTCTAAAAGGTATAGTGAAATGGAGTGGAAAAAGTAGGTGTTGGATTGCATAAGGGACATTCACTTAGACTAAGGGAAGAAGCCTAAGTTTAATGAATCTCTTCCATGCATTTGTGTTCAATTCCTCCAAGTTTTGTACTATAGTGCCATTGATCCAGGATCTTTCCATCGATGTGACTTATTAAAGAATTGTATTAAATGAACATAAAATGAAGTGCACCATAAAGAAGGAAAATCTCAATAATGAAGAGACATAAGCATCAAATCTGAACACAAAAAAAATTGATAACGGAGTTCGTCCCTGGGTCCTGCTCTGAAATGGGTAGGCCTTTTTATTAACTCAGCAAAAGAATTTGGAAAAATACATAAGTATACCTCATTCTAAAATTAAGCTACAAAAAATTTTCTCAGATCAAAAAACAGAGAACACCATTCTACTATTATCAAATTATGTATAATTAAGCTCTGTCTGTTTTTTACCCAAAACAGAAAACACCATTAAGCTCTCAAAAATTCTACTATTATCAATTTATCACATAAGGGAAGCACTTGCTCAACATGGGAGATTCATATGACCTTGTTATTCTTAATGGTACATAACACTTTTCCAAGACCAATGGATATGCTTGTTTTTGTTAAGTACCAAAGATCTATGAATACAATCACCACACAAGATCCATAGAGAAATGTAGAAAACCCACACTTTGTTATTATGAAAACCTATAGGGTAGGGAAACACCATATAATAGATCCTATTATGGAAGGGATCCACTCCTATTCACTTGCCTCTTCAAGGGGGAAACCTCCTAATGAGCTACAAATATAATACTTTTTGACTTCCCATTACATTGTGTGAACCCATTTATATAGTCCTACCAACCACCTAAGAACATTCTAGAGGAGGAACCTTCTAGAAGTGGAACCTTCTAGTAAGTCCTCTTACATTTATCGCTTTCACACTAGGCCTTATTTATTAAAAGTGACATTTATACATACCAATACTTATCTACTATTATTCCCCTTGGGTACCTCCCTAGGTACCCCATATTATTCCCCCTAGCTACACTACAATTTTCCCCACCCTTGTTTCAATACTTCAAAGAAAAATGCATTGACAACCACCCAAGATAGAGCCTATAAATATCCTTGGATACATTTCCTGACTTTATCCCCACTCTTTGGTATGATCAACTTCATTCCATGAATAATGGGCAACAATTTATGTCTCAATTTAGTATTTGATGAAAAATGCATCAATATCGATAACCTTAAGATCAATCTCTTAAGAATTTTTGAGACTGAAGACCTTATTGATAACACATATAAAAAACCTTGGGTGCATTTTGCCACTCTATCCCCACTCATTATAATGTTCTCAACTTCATTCCCTTAGGATTGAAGTATAATTTAAGTATTGTATTTTTTTGTTTATTCCAATTCTCTGTAAACTCACAACATTGCTAAGTTATTGACACAATTTTTGCAAACCAACAAAGAAAACAGTATATGCAAGGTGATACCTATGTGTGGAACAATTTTTGGAATTGAAATTAAAATACTTATATTTCATCGTATACAATTAACATAAAAGCATTGGAGAGATGCTTAACATAATTTGACCATGGTAATAGTTGTTAACAGAGCATTCACCACCCAACAACAGGTGTTTCTACTTGAATTCCACCCTTCAAGTAGTACTACTAGATGACAAAGGTTGTAATACCCCTAGGTCGAACCCCAATTGAAATATGATTACAAATATGTGCATAGGCGGGTGAGCCAAACACTTCTTTTGGCCAGTAAGCTAGTTTTGTATTATGTATTTTCATTTTGAAATTAATGGAAAAATACAATTGCATGCCGGCCATCCTAACAAGAAAAGTTGGGGGGGATAACCTTCACTAGATGGGAAAAGAGGGCTAAAGGACTAGGAAGAGAGATAAACCAAGGAAATATTAATAAAATATTTACAACAAAGATAAAATGCATAAGAATGATTTTATCCTAAGTTACCAAGAGGGAAGGAAAGAATCACCAAGTGGGTTCAATGGAGAGTTCAAGGGGTGACAAGTGGCACTCCATAAGCATGAAAAAAAATAGCAAACCTTAGTGTATTTTTTTCATGCGACCCAGCCATTCGAGGGATCTGTTATGCTCTCCATGTTTGGTACCATATTCCTGTTGTTGCAAGTGTTGATGATAGATTTTCCATTTTTACTGAATAATGCTTAAGGGGGATTTGTTGGGAGTTAAGTTGAAGAGGCGAGTTGTCAGGTCCATGTGCATATTCTCCAGGTGAGAGAATTGCAGGGAATTTGATTCCCATAGGTTCCAAGTTGCAGTTACAGAACTCTGAATCTTCTTGTTTGGCTTGTTGTTGAATCCTGGTAGGGAAGTGGGGCAACCATAGGGGGCATACTTCCTGGGTGGTACAAGCATGTGGGGAAATTAGAGACTGTAGACTGGCTATTGAACTTGGTGCCTGAATTGAAATATTGTTGTTGCTAGGAGACCTTCTGGGATAGAATTTCCTTTCCCAGGTGGAGTTTAAGCCCCAACTTGGGGGTGACCTGTTGTCAGTCTGTGGGCAACAAAGTCTAAGGTTGGGAGAAAATTTAGAGGTCTGCATGTAGTTTGTGGCTCATTTCTACCAAATAAGTATTCACTATGTGCAAGTTTTATTTATTGTTGAATGAGAATGTATGAAATCATGTTCTAGGTATTACTATGAAATTATTATAAGTTCATGTCATGAATAATTGATATTCTTCACTTGCTTTAGTAAATTCTTTATTGGAATTGTTCAAGAGTTGTAATCAAATAATTCTGCCATGGGTTTTTACAACTGTAATTATCCTGAGCATTTTGGCAATTAGACTTGTCTAGCACTGTAGTGTTGTAGCTGTAATACCCAGAAATTGTAAATTACATGTTCTGTATACATTTCCAATTGTTTATATATATGTTCTGTATACATTTCCAAGTGGGGTAATTACCCATATTTTTTCACAAGAAGAGTTTATCTATTGGTAATACTATGTATGAGAATCCAGGGAAGGCCAATAACCATATGTTTTTCCCTTTTGATAAATTGGAAAGGTCGCAAGACTTTGGATCCTCATTTGAGTGTTCAGTAGTAGGTTTGTGGCTCGCTAGTTAATGCATTAAAAGAGCCCAAGGAAATTGAGAAATTCATTCTATAAACCAATGTAGCGCAAGAGTACATAATTACCAAGACTCAAATATCAACTAAACCTATTTAAAAACATATGTGAGTAGGTGAGAAACAACAACCATCGTATCTGGTAAGCCAACATATCTCGATCGTCAATCTCATAGTAAGCTCAGGAGGGAGATCGACACCGGGGTACTGGAGTACCGGGCCCCGAAAGGTTTCTAATTCTATAGTTGTTTGGATGTTCCCGACATGCCGATAACCGGTCGGCAAGGTTCCCACATGGGGTTCCAACTCTCTATTTCATGCATAAGCATGAGAGAAAGTGATGTTGGCATGATGTGTCATGCCAGCAGGATGGCCAACATGTCTAGGGAATGGAAAGTGTCAGTATTTGGTTTGTCGAGAGGGAAAATAATAGGTCCCTATTAGGATTAAGCCTTTGGATGAGCACCTTAAAACTGAATCGTCATATCTAGGAATGACTTGATCTACACCATTGATCTTGTTCAAGTAGGGTGAATCGGATCCCAAACCCCTAGAAGTTTTCCCAACCTCAAAGTGTTTGGCATGGGTCAGTGGGTAGGGTTCCCACACGGGGTTCCAAATCCCTTTATTATGTATATGCATGAACATGAAGTTGACATCACACGTGATGTGGAAGCTACATAGGCAGACAATGCAGTCAATGATGCTATGTAGTGAAGGTTAATTTGACCACGAGTTGCGTGTAGGGACAAGTTGGGCCCAAAACCCTGTGTTGGCACCTTTAAACGATGACCATCATATCTACCAACCAAGATATCTCAACTGTAAATCTTGTGTGTAAGCTTGGGAGTTGTTGTTAGGGACCTAGCCTCCCTAACCCCTCACATAGGTAGGATAATATTATTCCATGTAATAAAGGCCAATATTAATAAGGCTTAGCAATAAGGAAGAATAATTCAAATGTAAGAAGACCTAATAGAAGCTTCCACTTCTAGAAGGATCTTCCTCTAGATTGTTCTTTTGGATAGATAGATTTAGTATAAATAGAAGTAGAGGGTATGGGAAATCTTTTCTTGGATATTATTGTAATAGAGCTCTGCTCTACTAGAGGTTTCCCCCTCGAAGAGGCAAGTGAACATTGCTCTCAGTTATCAAAGTGCTCTTTATGGTGTTATTCAGGTATTATTTTGGTATTATTGTGGTATTTTTTTGGTTATATCATTGTTTCTTTGTCATTTCTAGCTAATTATTTTTTTTCTACATACTATTCTATATCTAAAACACTACAAGTGGTATCAGAGCACCTTCCTCAACAAAAATTTGTGGGTTAATTTTTTTTTCAGGGTAGAGTCGTATTCCAGCGTCTTAAAGCTACAAAGATCTATCGTTACACACATAAACCCACGGTTGGGGATTCATACACACAAAAAATACAAGTGGTACTTAAGCGCACATATGTTGGACACCCTTGTAACCCTTGTTGGTACCCCTTCGAGTGGTAGCGCATCAAACAACACTTGTATATGGATTGGCCCAGATCTCCTGAATCCCTCCATAGATAAACCGATCAGTCACCTGACTGTTATAGTGCAACCAAGAACAACACTCGGGAAGATACTCTCTAGTACCTGGGTAGTTGAGTAGTACGACTAAGGGCACGGTCTAGCTTCCTTAGTTGGTGCCCTGAGATATTGGTTTGAGTACTATTGTTGGACCCCACACATATATCAGAGAGCTATAACACAAGGAAAACCGTTGTCTATAGAACCCTTGAATACCCTAACCCTTGGGACGAAAACAAAACCAAAACAGACTAGATCTGTTGTCGTGCAACTATGTCTTCTGCACAACACACTTATCTGAGACCTATCCCACTATGATCCTCTCTTTGCCCTGATTCCAGTGATACCTATCATTTTTAACCCAATTTTTTTTGTATACCTAACCCGTCACCGACACCCTTATTTGGATCCTATCCCTTTGGATCTTCCTTGTCACCCTGATCGCATTGGTACCTATCATTTGACACCCTTTTTTCTCTGTGGTCCCACCCACCCCTTCAGACCCCTTTTGTTTCCCCTATACCATTTTCCTTCTTTTTTGTCCGAATGACTACCACACGAGACCAAGACCTCAATGCCTTGATTGTTGACAACCATCAAAACAAGGATGCCATCAAGCAACTCACTTCCAACATTAGCTCCATCAATTCAACTATTGACCTCCTCAAGGATGAATCTTCCCACATCAAATACCTCAAGGAACAATGTTCTCACATGAAAGACCTCAAGGAACAATGTTCCTACCTCAAAGACCTCAAATAACTTCCTAATCCATTCCCAGAACCCTTCCACTTCTGAAAAACCATTTTATCAGGATGACCATGACTCTTCACATTACCAAGGCCCTCATACTACCCACTTTTCCCGAGACCTTCGTCATCCTAGAATTGAGGTGAACAAATTTGATGGATCAGATCCTACAGGGTGGGTCACCCAAATGGAACATTATTTCTCTTTGCATGGAATTATTGATGATTTAGCCAAGCTTCATTATGGTGTCCTACATCTGGATCCAGAATGAAGGCAATGGTGGAAATGGTAAAAAAAGGCACGCCAAGGGTATCCTGCTTGGACACAGTTTGTGGCCAAAATTTATGACCTCTTTGACTCCGACACCCACCATTAAGGTTGTTTGACCAAGTTAAAGCAGTATGGGATAGTGGAAGACTTTATTTCCGCATTTGAGCACTTGGCTTTCAGAATGAAGGGCATGTCAGATGATTTCTTTAGGGAATGCTTTATTAGTGGCCTCAAAGATGAAATTTGTGCCCATGTTCTCATGGCACACCCCCCAACTTAGTTGGAAGATACTCAATGAGCCAAGGAAGCCCAACAAATTGTGTCCTCCTAGACTCACAAACCCTCCTTTCCTCCTCTCCCTAAACCCACCCATTTTTCCCCTTATGCACCTCCCCTCAAGATTCAAAAATTAACCAACACTGAACTGGTTGAACACCAACTCAAGGGTGTTTTTTATAATTATGATGACAAATATTTTCCCGGGAACAAGTGTAAGGAACAAAATCTTTTTATGGCTGTCACTGAGGATATTTTTGAAGAATATGTTGTTGTTCCACCCGTGGAGGAACTACCACCATCATTTGACCTCACCCCACTCTCTAACCCACCCGAAGTTGATTAAGTGATTTCACTTAATTCCCGCATTGGCTTCTCTGCTCCCCATACTCTCAAATTAATTGGTTACATCAAAAATAGGAAATTCATCATCCTTGTGGATAGTGGTAGCGCCCATAACTCTATCCATCACCGCATTGCCAAAGAAGTCAATTGTTACATCCGTGCAGTCAATAATTTTCAAATCATGATTGCCAATTGTGGTTCCATGAAATGTGGGGGACGATGTGAAAATGTGTGACTCCAAATTGGTCAGTATCACCTGAAATCCCATATGTTTTCTATAGACATGGGTGGTTGTGACATTGTTCTTGGTGTCAAATGGTTACATACTCTCGGCCCCATTCTCATGAATTTTAAGGAATTAACCATGCAATTCCAACAGGAGGGAAAACAATATAAGTTCCAAGGCATCACAACAGACTCCCTTGAGACCATTAGTTCCCATCGCATGGAAGAGCTCCTCAAAAAAGGTCATTCAGGAATTATCACCCAAATCCAGTCCATTCATGTTGTTGAGACACCTTTTGTGCATCCCGACCTCCAATCTATCCTCTCACGCCACCAAGTTGTTTTTACCACCCCCAAATAACTTCCCCTTTCCTCTGGCATCCATGATCATTCCATCCCTCTCATCCCAGGCAGTCTTCCTCGAAATGTTCAGCCTTATAGTCATCCCTTTTCCCAGAAGAATGAAATTGAGAAAATTGTTCATGAATTACTCGAAGCCGGTGTTATCCGTCCCAGTACTAGCCCCTATTCTTCCCCTGTGGTCATGGTGCTCAATAAAGAAGGTACTTAGCACATGTGTCCCGATTTCCAAGCCCTCAACAGACTCACAATAAAAGACAAATTCTCCATTCCTGTCATTGATGACCTCTTGGATGAATTGATTAGTGCTCAGTACTTCACCAAATTGGATCTACGTTTTGTCTACCACCAAATCCACATGAAATACGTATACATTCCCAACATGACATTTTTCACTCATGAGGGTCATTATGAATTCTTGGTAATGCCCTTTGGATTTTGTAATGCTCCTTCCACTTTCCAAAGTCTTACAAATCATGTCTTTCATCCTTTTCTCCATCATTTTGTCTTAGTTTTCTTTGATGATATTCTCATCTATAGTAAAACTTGTTCATCTCATCTCTCCCATGTGAATCAAGTTCTCCATCTTCTCTCTAAGCACCAACTTTTCCTCAAACAATCTAAATGTGCCTTTGGTGCCTCAGAAGTGGAATACTTGGGTCATATTGTTGGCAAGGATGGTGTCTGAGTGGATCCTAAGAAAATTGAAGCTATGCAAGATTGGCCTCGCCCTAAAACTCTTAAGATCTTGCGTGGTTTTCTAGGTTTAATGGGATAGTATAGGAAGTTTGTTTAGAATTATGGAAAGATTGTAGCTCCTCTCACTTCCCTCCTTAAAAAGAATGCTTTCACTTGGACTTCAGATGTGGATCATGCCTTCAAAGCCTTAAAATGTGTTATGTGCTTGACCCCTTTCTTAGCACTCCCAGACTTCACAAAGACATTCGTATTAGAATGTGATGCTTCTGGGAAAGGAATTGGAGTCGTTCTCATGCAACATGGAAGGCCCTTGGCCTTCACTAGAAAACAACTTTCAGAGTGACATTTGGTCCAATCCATTTATGAAAAGGAAATGGTATCTATTATGCATGTTGTGGATCTCTAGCACCCTTACTTATTGGGTCAACGATTCCAAATCAAAATTGATATCAAAGTCTCAAGTATTTCCTAGAACAACAAATTTCATCCCCGACGTAGCAAAAATGGGTGACCAATATATTTGGATATGATTATGAGATCATTTACAAGAAGGCCAAGGAAAATGTAGTGGTTGATGCTCTGTCCCCGAAATATGAAGAAGATGGGTCCCTTTCTCCCTCTCCTTCATTGTACCAGATTGGCTTCAAGATGTTTGTCAGGAATGGTTGCAAGATCCAAAAATTTCTAGCCTGCTCCACCAATAGCAACACAATTCTTCGGTTTATCTAGGTTACTCTTGGCATAATGAAGAGCTTTGCTACAAAGGCCATTTGTATTTATGAAAGAAATCCCAACTTAAATCTACAGTTCTTTCTGAACTTCATGACTCACCCACAACAGTGCATTCTAGATTTACCAAAACATATGAAAGGGTCAAATGTTCTTTTATCTGGGAGGGTATGAAACAGGATGTACACACCTTTATGGCTGAATGTGAGGTCTATCAACGCAACAAGGGAGAAATTTTCAAATCTCTGGGCATACTTCAACCACTTCCGATTCCCCCTGCTATTTGGAGAGATATTTATATGGAATTCATTGTAGGCTTACCTAAATCAAGCAACAAGTCAGTCATCATGGTGATCGTTGATCGTCTCTCCAAATATGCTCATTTTTGTTCTCTTCAACACCCATTGAGAACTGCCACAATGGCTCAACTCTTCATGAATAATATCTTCAAGCTTCCTAGCATGCCTAATTCTATTGTCTATGACAGAGACCCCACTTTCACTAGCAATTTTTGGCAAGATTGTTTCAAGCTACAGGGCACCCAATTGCATCTCAGCACTGCCTA
The DNA here is from genome assembly GCA_032191745.1 of Picea mariana. Taxonomy (NCBI): domain Eukaryota; kingdom Viridiplantae; phylum Streptophyta; class Pinopsida; order Pinales; family Pinaceae; genus Picea; species Picea mariana. Next base: position 96,755 of record JASDQU010101023.1, read on the forward strand.
TCGCCCCCAGATGGATGGGCGATACGGAAGTTGCCAACAAGCGTTTGGAAACATATTTGAGGTGTTTTGCATCTGAGTGGAAAAATCAATGGGCTCAATGGTTACCCCTAGTTGAATGGTGGTACAACACATCTTACCATACAGCTACTCACATGACTTCTTTTGAAGCAGTCTACGGCCAAAATCCCCCATCAATTCTCTCCTATATTCTAGGGGTCTCGAAGGTTTAGGAGGTTGACACAAATCTTATAATCCGGGAATATATTCTCTGTGCCCTCAAAGACAATTTGGTCATGGCTCAGAATCACATGAAGCAACAAGCAGATCAAGGTCTTTCTAAACGCCATTTTGTTGAAGGGGACTAGGTATTTCTTTGACTACAACCTTATAAGCAGACTTCACTCAAATCTCACCACTGTAAGAAACTTGCACCCAAATTTTATGGTCCTTATCAAGTGCTCAAGCATGTTGGATCAGTGGCCTATCAATTAGCTCTACCCAGTCAGTCGAAGCTCCATCCTCTTTTCATGTTTTTTGCTTAAAGAAGGTGATTGGAAATAAGTGCCAAATTCAAACTAGTCTTCCTGAGTTGGATGAAGAAGGTTCCATATGGTTTCATCCAAAAGTAGTATTGGCCTAGCGAGAGTGTCTTCTCCATCAACGCACCATCCAGGAAGTGTTAGTTCAATGGAAAGACACACTTCCAGAAGATGCCACCTGGGAGTCAGCCACCATTCTACAACAATTCCCTCATCTGAAGCCTTGATGACAAGGTTGTTCTTCAAGGGGGAGGGCATGTTAGGTACCTAACCTCCCTAACCCCTCACGTAGGAAGAATAATATAATTCCATGTAAAAAAGGCCAATATTAATAAGGCCTAGCAATAAGGAAGAATAATTCAAATGTAAGAAGGCCTAATAGAAGCTTCCGCTTCTAGAAGGATCTTCCTCTAGATTGTTCTTTTGCATAGATAGATTTAATATAAATAGAAGTAGAGAGTATGAGAAATCTTGTCTTGGATATTATTTTAATAGAGCTCTACTCTATTGGATGTTTCCCCCTCGAAGAGGCAAGTGAACATTGCTCTCAGTAATCAAAGTGCTCTTTTTGGTGTTATTATGGTATTATTCTGGTATTATTGTGGTATTGTTCTGGTTATATCATTGTTTCTCTGCCATTTCTAGCTAATTATTTATGTTTTTCATATTATTCTATATTTGGAATACTACAGTTGTTAATATTGAGATTAACTTAATCAGCCATCTCTTAATCACCGAGACATCAGATATTTGTAGTATACAAAGTTACACCATGCCAGGAAAGTATCAATATCCGATGTCTCGAGCTACGTGTCAAAAGAGGTTCATCCACCTGGCATCCAGTGAGTGGTCCATGTGTCACAACAGAGGAATTCCATTTGTCAACCCACGATGGTGCCATGTGTCATGTGGCTTTGGCCGAATTGGACAGGTATTCGTGGAGAAAATGAGTTCCACGTGTTATGTTACATGTTGTGCCATGTGTCTCACTACGTGTCATACCACATGGAAATAGGGGATTCATTGATGAGTCAATGTGAATCAAACAGCCCCTGGACCACCGGGGAGTTTTGTTACCTAGATGTGTTTGGAAGTCCGATGGCCCAGTGATCCAGTGTGATGCTAGAGGATGTCACACAACCAATCACCTATGGAAAGATGTCATCACATGAATGGTCAAGTCAAGCACCCTATAGTGATGTGCACTTCATGTCAGGAGGCCATGTGTCAGGGGGTAATAGGACCACAAGGGGATGTTGCATGACATATCATGGAAACGCCACATGTCAGAGACATAGTTCGACCACCAGATTGGGCCTTGAGTTTAGACTGGATGCTTGCCTCGATGGGTCGATAATCCATAATCTGATGGTTACGTGTCGTTATATGGTGAAGGTCGGTTGGATAGGACACGTGTTCAAGGTGCCAACTCATACTAGATCGGGCATCTAGGGATGAGGTTTATTAAGGCACTTTCGGTGATCCAATGGTATGGTAACTCAGTGGGATGTCGAATGACATCACCTAACCGATGCTCAATGGAAAAGTGGCACAGTATGATAGGGCCATGTACCTTGAGCGCCAAATGATGTCGAATCGGGCCTTTGGGCATATAAGAATTTGGAAATTGGCTGAGGTCTCGGGACCTAATAGGTCAAGAGTCCAAAATAATAGGTGGAAAGTGCCACATCAATAGCCACACTTCTGTTAGAGGGTGACATGGAGCCATGTGGGTTCCACATGGAATTATTATGGAAGAAGACTTAAAAAATTTAAGAGGCCATATATTTTGATCCAAAACTTGGATTGGGACAAATTTATAATCGTTGGAAAACTCTGGATGGTCAGAACCAATTTATGAAGTCTAATTGAAGAAATGAATAGTTGGAAAAATAGAAATATTTGACACCCCATCCCTTAGAAGATACTTAAGGGTTTGATTATGTTACAAAGTGGTATCAGAACTCCGGGTTCAACACTAGGCCTAGATGGGATAAAGATTAGTTATAGGATCAATGTATTAACGTTAAGAAGAGATAGTAATTACAAAGTTGTTATATATTATTTTTGTCTAATAAATATTACTAACTACACATTTTGCAGAATTCATAATATATAGACTGAAACAAAGACCAACATCATGGAAGAGAGGGAAGAGACACAAAGGATTTCCAGCCATGAGGAGGAAGTCAAGTGACAATGGATTGAAATGAGTATTGAAAGAACAAAATCTAATGGACATGAATAAGGTAAGGGGGAAAGCATAAATTTGATGGAAACTATCAATAATATGCATAAAGATGTTCAAAGTTATAAATTAGATAATGAGAGGCTCAAGAAAGCCAAGGAACAAAAATATGATTTCAACATCAAGTTGTTACGAAGCCTGAATAGAATAGAGAGGAAAATGGACAAAGAGTCAGAGTCTAGCAAGGGAAGGGAACATAAGTTTGGTGAAAGAATAAGTGAGACAAGGAATGATGATATACGCCATCAATAATCACCTAAACATTCATCTAGGAGGCCACACAATAGTTCAATCATGTCCCCTATCAGGAAACATAAGAGGAAAACTTGGGCAGATGAGCTAAAGGGAGAAATGAATAAGATCAAGCCTCCTACTTTTGACGTTGAGCAAAACAAGGATGAGGATGATGAGACTTGGCTATTGGGAATGGGGAAATATTTTTAGCTACATAACTATTCTTCTCAGGTAGAAGGGAGAATAAAACTTTATTAGCTTAAAGGAAAAACATCAATGTGGTGGGATCATTTTGTACAAGTGCAAAACATTGATGAGAAGAATGGTACTTGGGAGGAGTTTAAGAGATATTTTGAAAATAAATATTTAACCAAATGTTACTATGATAGGAAATTGAAAGAGCTATTTGAACTCAAGATTGGGAGCATGACCATAGACAAGTATGAGAGAATATTTTTAGAACTGTTGAAATACGTGTCTTTTATCAAAGATGAACAAGTGAAGATTCAAATATATTTAAGTGGGATACCATCATTCATGAGTGATAAACTACACTATGATGATCCTAAGACACTAGAAGAAGCCATAAGAAGAGATAAATGTCTATATGATCAGCATAAAGGAAGAACAACTTTCCAAAAGGATTGGGAATATGAAAAGACAAATAAGATGGAGAAGAGGAAGAAGGGAAACAAACCCCCATTTTTCAGAAAAAATACTCAAAGACAACTAGTTTCCAAAGATCCTAGGATGTCTGAAACCGTGGGACAAAAACCAAGACAACAACCCATAAAGTTTCGGGGTTGTAATGGAGACTGTATTTACCAAGAATGTCCTCTCGTAGCTAAAACAACAAAGGGTTATTCACAATGTACAACAAGATGAAACAATTGAAGAAATGGGCAAGGATATACCAAGAATTTATGCAGCCCTGGACAACAAGCATGAAGAATTTCAGTCTCACATGATTGAAGTAAAAGGTAAGATCAACAACCAACCTATTGCTATTTTAATTGATTTAGGAGCTAGTCATATTTATCTAGATCCTAATATGGTAGAAAGGTTTCATTTTCCAAAAATCAAACTTGGAAAACCTTGGTTGGTACAACTAGCTACAGGGACTAAAAGGAAGATTAATGAAATGGTTAAGGCATCCCAATGGATATGAATGGACTAAGTATCAAAGCAGATATGAATATCATACTTTTGAGATCATATGACTATATCATTGGTATGGACTGACTGGACAAGCACCATGTTATTTTAGACTTTACAACAAAGCCTTTACTTGCTTATATGAGGAAGGAAACTTGAAGAAAGTACAAGGGATCCCAAGAGTTGTGACTATCAGAGAAGTTTCAACCCTACAACTAAAGAAAAGTTTTAGAAAAGGATGTCAACTATTTGTATCACATATGGAGGAAAATCCTAAGGACAAGGTTCCCAACATCGAGGACTATGCATTTCTAAAATAATTTGAAGATGTGTTTGGAGAAATTCCTGGATTACCACCCAAAAGGGATATTGATTTTTCAATTAATTTAATGTCTGGAGAAGCCCTTGTATCCATCACTCCTTACAAAATGAGCATACTTGAGTTGAAGGATTTATAAATGTATCTTCAAGAACTCTTGAAGAAGGGATATATACATCGAAGTGTGTAACCTTGGGGTGCACTAATGTTATTCATGAAAAAGAAGGATGGAATTGTTAGCACTGAGATTCACCCTCAGACTACTAGAGGATAAGCCCAATACCCATCAAAATGTAAATGGATTAAAATGGTTTGAGTAGGTGGATCAGAAAGACTTTAAAGAAAGGAAAATACAACATATATCATTGCATATCAGTGATGGACCATTGGGATATGGATTCCTAAACGGTCTTCTCATTGAAGTCATTTAAGCTCCCTATGAGACAAAATATTTTTATAATGATGAAGAGAAGAATAAGAGAATAACATAAAGAGGAATATTCACTAAGCAAATATCCTCTCTGCAAAGAGAATGAGATGTGTCTGAACAGTAAACAATGATAGATAGGCAAGCTTACAGTATATCCTCTCCTACATCGAGAATCTATTGATCAAAGGAAAATCTTAATCCTTAAAATCAGCAATACACTCAAACAAGATGAAGAATAGAACTGAGATGTGTTTGAACAGTAAACAAAGATAGATAGGCAAGCTTACAATAGATCCTCTACTGCATCAAGAATCTATCAATCAAAGGAAAATTTTAATCCTTAAAATAAGAAATTGCATTTAGACAAGATGAAGAATAGAATATAGAACATAGGAGACAAATCTGATGAAACATCTCATATGAGTCTTCAATAACAATACAATTTATAGCTACATGCCCCTTTGACTTTCAAACTGAAATATATAGTCATAAAAA
>JASDQU010101023.1:104051-130354 GCA_032191745.1 Picea mariana
TATGCACTGTTGATATGTTGATCTAGCAAGATCAACGATCCTGAGCGATTGCAGGCTCACAACTTGCAAAAACTTTAAATTTCTTCCTGATCCCTGCAATGCCTCCCCACGATCGATCTCTCTCCACTGAGATCCGACGGTTTCGACTTAATCCTTACGTTATTTGATGGTTGATCTTGCTCTCGCTTAGATCTTATGGATGAAAATTGAACCCGCTTGTTTTCTTGTATTTCAAACCTAAAATGGAATTCTCTGAATGTTTCATTTTTCTCATAGTTTTTCCCTACGCAACCATCATACTTGACTGGCCTGACTTTATCAACTAGAAGAGGAAAAACTTATAGGAAGGCATGCAAAAAAGAGAGAGACTCACAAGAGGTGTAGACCTAGGTCTTAATAATAACTGCATATGACCTATGACAACTTTATGTGATAACATTTAACTCCACAGGGTATGGCATGCTCCCTGTGAGCTGCCAAGAACAAGCAGCTTCAATGTCTTATCCTAGGGATATGGGGTCACTTATTTAAATACTAAAAGCAAACTGAAAACTGAAAATCTCACACACAATCTTATTTATATACAAGACCCTACTCTAACTGACTTTTACAATAGGCTAGGTGACGACAAACTTCCATGAGAGCCACTCAAGTAACTTACTAACGAAAAAAATTTTTACTCTGCCACTCATCGGCAAGAGATAATAAAATCATGACAGAAAATTAATTACATTCTTCAGATTACCTCCCAATGTTGAAGGTATGACAAAGCTTGAAGGATTCAATACATTGAGGAAATGCAACTCCATGTACTCCCCTATAGGGTCATAAAATAGGTGATAAAACTTACTGGGTTGGTAACAGAAGGCCTTCTCTGCTTTACAACTGCTAACATATGGTTGAATGTCTCTAGAAAGCACAGGTGAGTGAATGGATGATGCAGGATACTGATCCACTTCTCTTTTATGTTCTTTGATAACATCTGCTAGTTGATGGCAATAAATCTCCTCATGTATATCAATGAATGGCTCTTTCTCTTTATCATGCTTGTCTTTGTAAAAGATTTTGTTTTCAGTAGAAGGTTGGCCTCTAATGCTTTCTACTTCTAAGATAAAAAAACACCTCATCATCTTCATCATTGTCTCCATAACGATCAAATAAAGGAGGAGTCTCGAATGACATACCAAGAGGTATCTTCTGCCCAATATGAAAAAATTGTTCTTCGTCATTAAACATAGGTTGCCTTTCAAGATTCAATCCATGAAGCAATATATTATCATCACTATATGACTCAAAAATAGGTTGCTCATATCTAGGTTTTTTAGAGATAGGGCTACAAAGAGTATCAACTTCCAGAATAGACTCAATTTTTTCACTTTCCTTATTGAGACAACAAACAAAGTTTTCATTTGATGCAGATGAACAAGGAAGATAAAGAGTTGATTCCTCATCCAAGGCATCTTATTAATTCTCACAGCCTTCATAAGAATCACTTATATCCTGAAAATAGTCTTTATACTCCTCACAACAGCTATGACAAATTAACTCAGAGTAATAAAACTTTTGACAATGAATATTGAAAGCTACATGAAAATATTCGAGTGAAGAAACACTAGAAATCTCAAGAGAGTGATACCAAATACGAGCATCTCCTTGAAGAGAGTACATAAACAACTTCATACGTATGTATTCATGTTGGCTGTCAAGTTGTTGCATCAAAGAATTAAATTCTAGAACATGCTCAACAGGGTTGTCATTCTCACCTTCATAAAATCTTGGCAGCAGATCTTCCCATTCATCAATTTGAGGCACAGGATGTGGATAACCAACTATGAATGAGAAATTGAGTGGGGCAAACCTCCTAGTCAAGATAGCCTCTATAACCATTTAATTTGTCTCAAATCAGTGGAGTCGCCATGGTGAAAGATGAGCAATCAGAACAATGTGTCCCACTTCAGTTCACCATCTAAAACTGGATCTCTTCAATATCGTTCTCCCAGGGGAGATATCTTCACTTCCATCCCTGGTAGTGGCGCCATTAATGTTAGCACTGAGAGTCACCCTCAGACAACTAGAGGATAAGCCCAATACCCATCAAAATGTAAATGGATTAAAATGGTTTCAGTAGGTGGATCAACAAGACTTTAAATAAAGGAAAAGACAATAGATATCACTACATATCAATGATGGACCATTGGGCTATGGAGTCTTAAAAAGTCTTCTAATTGAAGGTATTTAAGCGCCCGATCAGACAAAAGATTTGTATAATGATGACGAGAAGAATAAGAGAATAACATAAAGATGAATATTCGTTAATCATATATCCTCTCTGCAAAGAGAATGAGATGTGTTTGAACAGTAAACAATGATAGATACAAAAGATTACAACAGATCCTCTACTGATTCAAGAATCTATCGATCAAAGGAAAATCTTAATCCTTAAAATCAAAAATACATTCAAACAAGATGAATAATAGAACTGAGATGTGTTTGAACAGTAAATAATGATAGATAGGCAAGCTTACAACATATCCTCTACCACATCAGGAATCTATCAATCAAAGGCACATTTTAATCCTTAAAATCAACAATTACATTCAGACAAGATGAAGAATAAAATAGAGAACATCAAAGACAAATCTGATGAAACAACTGATATGAGTCTTCAATAATAATACAATTTATAGCTACATGCCCCTCCTACTTACAAACTGAAATATACATTCATAAAAATTTCTCAAAACTTTCTCCCAGTCTGGGCTGAACCCCCCCTTTCTACATATCATTCATCTTATGTATTTATAGTCAAAACAGTAGACATGTCTTGTTGCTTGGGTGCCTCTTCTCTAGTGCCATATATCTTCTCTTGTCTGTCATGTTCCTTGTGTCAAAAGGAAACTCTGGTCAATATGGGCCTGCAGGAAAATATGCCCTTTGTGGTACTTTGGGCTAACAGTTTTATGTCTCCTCGAAAAGACCCCCCATGCTTCCATTTAAGAGGGGTAGTCGATTGTTCAACCACCAGTTATTCTTTCATTGACTGATTTCTCCTTGGGATCGGGACGAGGCCTTACTCCTAGTTTGTCTCCACGCGCTACTTCTCTAAGATTGGGTCCTACATAAGCACATGATTGTGGAAGTTGCCAAGAGCGGTTTGGATCCACACTGCTTCAACCCCCGCAATCCACCACCAACTGCCACATACCTCCTTAGCTATACCGTGGTTTCGATTGTGGGACCGCTCTAATATTTTAGTGCTTGATCACTTTCTATCCCCACAATGAAGTGTGGTCGTCGATCTTGTTGTGATCCGCGATCTGGGAACACCATACTTTTGTTGCCATGTGCCGCTCTTGGATTTGAGATCAACGGTCCACAATTACTTCGGGAGTTCGGGCTTCAAGCCTTTTCAATGCATAGCTCCTACAATCCTCCAGAGCGTCGTATCTACAAAGTGAGAGATATGCCTCCACGTGGCCTCTTGATTTGGACAACTAGATTTACTTCAAGAGTTCAAGCTTCAAGAGTTTTCTTCTGCTTGCTCTCCTAATCCTCCGAAGTGTCGTATTTCCGAAGTGTTGGATCTGTTTGCACGTGGCCTCTTTTTTGGACGACCGAGATTCACTTCGGGAGTTCGGCCTTCAGGCCTCTTCAATGCATAGCTCTTACAATCCTCCGAAGTGTCGTATCTCTAAAATGAGAGATCTGCCTCCACGTGTCCTCTTGCTTTGGACAACTAAGATTCATTTCAGGAGTTCAGGCTTCGAGAGTTTTCTTCTGCTTGCTCGCACAATCCTCCGAAGTGCCATATTTTCGAAGTGTTATATCTGTTGATGCGTGTCCTTAGCCTTCAATGGCTCAGATTTACTTCAAGACTTCAGGTCTTCCGGTGATATTGCTGCAAAAATCCATGGTTCTTGTTGATTTGAGATCAACGGTCCACAATTACTTCGGGAGTTCAAGCTTCGGGCCTTCAGGAGTCCTTTACTCACTTAGCTTCTACTTTCTTACTCCCGGAGTACGAGATCGCATGACACATGTCCCTTGCTTGAATATCAATGATCTTGAGAGATTGTGGGCTCACAACTTGCACATACTTCAATTTCCTTCCCAATCCCCACAATGCAAAGATGCATGTTCGTAGAGGGATCGATATGCACCATTGATATGTTGATCTAGCAAGATCAATGATCCTGAGCGATTGCGGGCTCACAACTTGCATAGACTTTAATTTCCTTCTTGATCCCCGCAATGCGAAGATGCTCGTCCGTAGGGGGATCGATATGCATCGTTGATTTATTGATCTAGCAAGATCAACGATCCTAAGCGATTGTGGGCTCACAATTTACATAAACTTTAATTTACTTCGCGATCCCCGCAATGCCTCCCCGCCATCGATATCTCTCCAATGAGATCTGACAGTTGTGACTTAATCCTTGCATGATTTGACGGTTGATATTGCTCTCGCTCAGATATTACGATTGAAAATTGAACCCTCTTGTTTGCTTGTATTTTAAACCTGAAATGGACTCCTCTGAATGTTGCATTTTGCTCATAGTTTTTCCTTATGCATCCAACATACTTGATCGACCTGACTTTATCAACCAGAAGAGGAAAAACTTAGAGGAAGGCATGCAAGAAGAGAGATACTTGGAAGAGGTGTATACCTAGGTCTTAACAATAACTACATATGACCTATGAAAACTTTATGTGATAGCATGCACCTTGAGACTTTGCATTGATTTCAGGAAGCTAAATGAGGTAACTGTAAAGAAACATTATCCTCTACCGAGGATAGATGACCTCTTTGATCAGTTGAAAGATGCAAAGATATTTTCCAAGATTGATCTAGAACTGGATATCACTAAGTGAGGATTAATAAAGAAGAGGACATTAGCAAGACTTCTTTCAAAACAAGGTATGGCCATTATGAGTTCACAGTGGTGCCATTTAGATTGTCAATTGCACCAATTGTTTTCATGTGTTTAATTAATGGTATTTTCGGAGAATACTTGGATAAGTTTGTCATTTTCTTTCTGGATGAGATCCTTGTTTATTCCAAATCTAATGAAGAACATGAAAAACACTTGAGGATGGTGCTTCAAGTGTTGAGAAAATGTCAGCTATATGATAAGCTGAGTAAATTCTCTTTCTACTAAAGGCAGATTCATTACTGAGGCCATATCATATTAGAGAAAGGTATAGTTGTAGATCCTGAAAAGATAAAATCCATCACAGAATGGCGAGCACCAAGAAATGTCTCTGAGGTGAGGTCCTTCATGGGACTTGCAGGTTATTATTGGAGGTTCATTGAAGGATTTTTCTGAATTGCACACCCAATCACATCTCTACATAAGAAATATGTGAAATTTGAGTGGACACCTAAATGTGAAAGAAACTTTCAACATTTGAAAAGCTTATTTCCAAGTGCACCTATTATGAAAATTGTTGATCCTAATGAAGATTTTGTTGTATGCACCAATGCATGCAAAGAAGGTCTTGGTGGGGTCCTTAGTCAGAATGGCCATGTGGTGTGTTATGAATCAAGAAAATTGAAGGAACATGAGAGGTTGTATTCCACTCATGATTTAGGGTTGGTCACTATTGTTCATTCCTTAAAAATGCAGAGGCACTACCTTATGGGTAGAATATTTGAGTTGAGAACAGATCACAACAGACTGAAATACTTATTTGGACAACCAACCCTGAACAACAGGAAAATCTTAGGGTTAGAATTCCTTAATGAATACAACTTTGATATTAAACACATCAAAAGTAAAGAGAACAAGGTGGTTGATGCACTCAACAGAAGAGTACATGAAATACATGCTTCAGCCATCAACATGTGCAAATATGACTTACAAAACAAAATTTTAGAGGCCGCAAAGTTAGATCATAGGTATGAGGAAATGAAAAAAAATCTGCAACAAGGAAAAATGCAGTAGAAAAGTGAGAATTATGAGCTGAGGGAAGAAGGAATTTGTATGTACAAGAACACATTTTATGTTCCAATTAATCATGAGTTGAAGAACCTGCTCTTATAAAAAATGCATAAGGTACCTTATGGTGGACACCCAGGCTACCAAAAGACAATTGCAACTGTCAAAAAGATATATTATTGGCTAGGTATGAAAAACGAGGTCGCAGATTTAATTTCTAAGTGTCGTGAATGTCAAAAGGTTAAGGCTAAGAATAGACACCCAGTTGCTTTACTACAACCTTTGCCCATTCCTAAATGGAAATGGGAAGTGGTAACCATGACCTTCATTACTAAAATTCCCAGGACTTCCAAACAACATGATTCAATTATGGTAGTTGTGGACAAGCTCACCAAAGCTACCCATTTTATTCCTATGAAGATAACTCACAAGGAAGCCAACATTTTTTATATCTACTTGAAGGAAATAGCCAAACTTCATGGGATACCAAAAATGATTGTATATGATAGAGATCCCAAGTTCACCTCAAATTTTTGGAAGGGCCCGGTTGTTCAAAGGATTTGGAACAGATTTGAATTTCAATACAACTTACCATCCCTATTCAGATGGAAAAATAGAGAGATTCAACCAGATAATAGAGGACATGAAGAGAATGTATGTCATGGAAAGCCTTCAAAGTGGGAGGATTATTTACACCTGGTTGAATTTTCTTATAACAATGGATATGGAGCATCTATAAAGATGAGTCCATTTGAGGCACTTGAAAAAAGGAAATGAAATTGATGCGGATTTATGAGTAGAACAAAATGAACAACATACTGAATACAATAACATAGAGATATAGAGAACAACAACAAATATCCAATGAACAAAAACTTCTATTGAATAAATAAAATAGGTTGAAACTGTAAAACTGTAGAACTGAGAACAACTTGCTCGAATGGCGGTAGCTATCTCTGAGAAGAGATGTGGCTGCTATGCGCATCCGTCTGAGCAGAATGATTACAATGAGGCTCCAGAGGAATTTTTAACTTACTCATGAATGCCAAAACCCTAGACATCCAAAAACCTAACCTTAGGAGATGAAACGCCAAAAATTATGTGGGCTTCGATGGGTAAGTTGGTACCTTAACTTCCCAGGGTCATAAGGTTTGCATACGACCTCTGTTTTAGGCACGTGATAGCCCGTTGGAAAGATATTTTTGAGAGATACACATTATGGTGTCAAACTTTGATTTTGTCTATAGTTTGACTATAGAAATCCAAAAAAACATTGTTTAGGGCCCCAAAACGGCCCTAGAAGTGCAGAAAGATGTACTGACATGAAAAATTCTGAAATAAGCCAGTTGGTTTAGGTGGGCGGCCACAAATATCCACATGGAAGATATGTAGGGCTTTAGACACCCCCGAATGTGTAGAACCCACAATTACAAAGAATTACAAACGAATGTGCTGAACTAAAAATTGTCAAAATGAGCCAATTGGAATAGGTGGGTGGCCACCAATATCCACCTGGATCAATCCTCCCCACTTAGGAAGCACTGGTCTCCATTTCGTTGATTCCCCCATCAGGTGAGGAAATTTCTGCTGAATTTGGACCCAGGTGAGCCACTTAACTTGGTGCAGGAGCTGCCCTGCCTTGACAACCCGATAAAGTTGGATCCCCTATTGGTGAGCACCCTTGACCTGTGTGTCCACTATCTTATCAGTGGATGATTGTTCCATGCAGTCAAGGTTGAGCTCTGCTGGTGTCAACTATTCTGCAATCTCTGAGGTGTCCAATAATGGTGGAAAATATGGCCATAGAAGGTCCACATTGAACATTGGGTGCAAGCCAAGGAAGGGGTGAGTGTTAAGCTCAAAATCATTGTCACCCACAACCTTGGTGATAGTGTTAGGCCCATAATGAAGTGGACAGATCTTCTGATGGGGCCTTGTAAGGTGTTCTTTCTGTAAATGTAACTAGATCTTGTCTCCCACCTAAAACTTGTGTGATACTTGGTGTTGATCATGACGTTGATTGTACTTAGCATTGGCTTTCTACAAAATATCATGGACCTGTTGGCAGATATGTTGAATCCACTCAATGAATCTAGTGGCATTGTTAGCCTCAGACTGAACATGGGAAGATTTTATTTGTGTGGCTTCAAGAGGTAGTACAACATCAATGGGACCCAAGGGTTGGAATCCCAACCCCACCTGAAATGGGCTATGGCCGGTGGAGATATGGAGATCCCTGTTGTAGTTGTGTTGAACATAGAGAAGACTCTCATCCCATGTACATAGATTCTTAGAGTTATACATGCATAGGATGTGCACAATCATCTGATTGACGACCTTTGTTTGGCCATTGGTTTGAGGGAGGAAGGAAGTGGATTTAGTGAGCTTGGTGTCCAACAGTGACCAGAGACTCAACCAAAATGTGATGAGGAACCTGTTATCACGATCGGAGATGATGGTATGTGGTATCCCAAAATGGACCCACACTCGTTTGAAGAAGAGCTTGGAAGTGTCTGCCACTATGATGCTCTTCATGCAATCTATGAGAATGGCCATCTTTGAAAATTGATCAACCACCACAAATACATAAGCATTTCCTTGCTTGGTGGATGGAAGGTCAGACATGTAATCCATCGAGATGGATTCCCAAGGCCTCTCAGGAGTAGGAAGAGGGGTGTATAATCCTTTCTTATTTATGGTTGGCTTGGCAATGGCACAGGCAGTGAAAGATCTGATATACTTGTTGACATCCTGTCAAAGTTTTGGCCAATAAAAATGTTTATGTATAACGACCACAGTTTTCTCCATGCCAAAATGTCCTACAATTCGACTGTAGTGATCCTCCCAAATCAGCTTTGCATTCTCACTTGCAGGAACATAGAGGTGGGCTAGATGGCATAGCATTCCATCCTGAATGTGAAAATCATTGACATTTGCGCCTATAGCTAAGATCTGATAGGTGGTGGCAAAGTCAGGATATCGCTAATAAAGTTGGGGCCACTCAAATGCCTCATGCCCTCATGAATGGAGCACGGTGGTGAGTGCAGCCATGGGAGGTCGACTGAGGTAGTCAATGACGCAATTTGTGCTCCATGTCTTGATGTTTATATGGAACTGCTACAAGTATGTGGGCCACTTTTGATGGTGGTCATTATGCAACTTCCCTTTTGTCTGTATGAAATGCAGAGGCTTGTGATTAGTGTGGATGATTGTCTCCTTTCCCAGAATGTAATGTTTCCATTGACGACATGATTTTACAATGGAATACATTTCCTTGTCATAGGTGGGGTATTTTGGATGGTATCTGAGAGTGTCTCACTATGGTCTTCTACTAGATGACCATGTTGAGTGAGAATTACACCTACAACATAGTTAGATGCATCAATCTCAATCTTGAACGGTTGTTTCATATCAGGTAAGGAGAATAATGGAGCTTCGCACAAGCGATGCTTCATATCATCAAATGCTCATTGTTTTGTCATCCCCATGCAGACTTTTCACTTCCACCTCCCTTGGTCACTTGGCTGAGGGCCCATGCAATATGGGAGAATCCCAACATGAACCATCGGTAGAAGTTGGAAAGTCCCAAGAAGCTTCGAATCTCAGTTAGTGTGGTCGGGGATGTCCAGTCACAAATGACTTGGATCTTAGCTATATCCACATGTACCCCATGCTCATCAACAATGTAGCCCAAGTATTGCACCTTTTTCATGCCAAAAGAGCATTTTTCCAATTTGGCATATAGCTTGTTCTTCCGCAGAGTGCTCAAAACCCATTGAATATGTTGCATGTGCTCCTCCCAAGTTCTGTTGAAGATGAGGATGTCATCTAGATATACCACCAAAAAAGAGTTGGTGAAGGGTCTCAATGCATCATCCATCATCCTCATGAAAGTTGTTGGTGTATTTGGTAAGCTAAAGGGAATGACCAACCATTCAAAGAGACCTTCTTTAGATTTGAAAGTTGTCTTCCATACATCAGTTGGTTTGATGGGAACTTGGTGTTGCCAAACTTTAGGTCAATATTGTTGAAGAACTTTTCCCCCTTGATTTGGTCAAGAAGGCCATCAATTTGGGGAATTGGGTACCGACTCCTGAATGTGATTTTGTTTAATGCTCTATAATCAATGCAGAGCTACCAGGTCCCGTATTTTTTCTGCACCAGTACAATCGGGCTTCCACAAGGGGAGGAGTTGGGTCTGATGTGCCCCTTTTGAAGTAGCTCTTGGATATGACGCTTGATTTCGTCATTTTATATCAGCGAGTCATGATAGACTGGTCCATTAGGCAGATGTGCACCAGAGGTTAGATCAATTAGATGCTTGACCTGATAGTGTGTCGGCACCCTGGTGGGTGAGGAGAAGATGTCTTTGTACTCTTCCACAATCCAGTCCACTTGCTTCTATTGCAAAGAGAGGATCTGTGTAAAGGTCACGGATATGGCAACAACCTTCTACTTACTATGGGCATGGATCACAAAGAAGACGAACTTCCTAGTCTGTGAAATGACCTTACTGCATTTCTTAGCAGAGATTAAATAAATAGCGTTGGCGGCGCTACCTCTGGTATCTTGTACAATTGTCTACCCAAAGTAATAATAACACTACAAGGTCTAGACTCATACACAACATGTCACTTCCACAAATATGGTTTTCATAAAAGAGCATCACAAACTTCAAGGGGAGAAATATCACACAATACCTCATCTTTGAAGGGCTTGATGTCATAGGGAAAACAACAATGTTGGTTGACGCAAAGATCTCTTCCTTTATGAAGCCAACCAATGGTGTAGGGTTGTGGGTGCGGTGTCATCGACGGGTCTAGCCGCTTGACAACCTCTGTTGAGATTAGGTTCTTCTGACTTCTATTATCGACAATGAAATGAAGCAGATCCCCCTTTACCCACATATATGAGTGAAAGAGGCGTTCCCCTTCCTCTGGTTCTTCTGGTTCGCTTGGATGGACTTTGGTGGTAGAGACACTGGCACTAGGTTCAACATCGATAATTCGCTTCACTCCTTCTGGATTTGATTCGGAGTCAGAATCTACCTTTGAATCAGAGGCTTTCAACTCTACCACGAGTGACTGCTTGAAGTGACATTCTTCGGTGTTGGGCCAAGGGATTTTATGGTATTCACACCACTTTCCCGTGTTCTTCTTCAACTTCTCATTACCCTTCTTGGGTTACGGTTTGGACTGGTTGTCCTGAAAGTAGACATATTTTCTATGTCCCTTGTGTTATGGGTTGGGGCCTCCTTTTCCCTAATTTGGCTGTGAGGAGTTTGTAGATCCAAACTCTCTCCTCTTCTGCTTAAATTTATGCTCGATCTTGACAACATATCTATAAGTCGTGCCTAATGATGCGATGTTCAAAAACTCCATTTATGTTTGAATGTATCTATGTAGACAACCACAATATTTGAGCACCAGATGTCATTTAGAGTCTTTGATACCCAATTTGGTGCGTAGGGTATGGAAAATATTGGTGAAGTATGGAACTATCTGGTCCCTTTCAAGACGCATCGTGGTCCATCTTGTGTACTGGTCCTCATAGCTTCCAACATGGTATTAATGTTCTTTAATGGCATCCCTGAAGGAATCTCATGTAGGGGCAACCGAAAATATTGCAGATTCCTCTATGGATATTTTCTCATAGTAAGTATCCCACCAGTTCTTAACATGGGGGACAACCTTGCAGAGTGCAAAAGTAATATTTTCCCTGTCGAAAAAATTGTGGACCGAAAAGTACCCTTCGAGCAGATTCAACCATTTATCTACAACATCCGCATCTATCAGTCCTTCAAATAATGGAATATAAAAATTTATTTGTACCTTGAAGGGGGTTTCATGGCCGCTTGATGAAGATGTGTCTCCTGTGGGCAACCACCAAAGGATTTGTGCAAAGTTATCCATCATTTCGTTCCTTTGTTGTGAAAGGGATTCCTCGAGCAACAGTTTAAAAGGATCTCATGCTCCATCATCTTTCTTCTCCTCCCCCATGAGTTGTTGTCGGGCTTGGGGCGACCGATCTTGTGAAGGATCGACTAGTTCGAGTCCCAACTACTTGTACCCATATCTTGTCGGGGACATGCACGAAGAAAATAAATGAAGAGCATACTTCTCTGATACCACTGATCTAGATTTATGAGAGGAACAAAATGAATAACAGACTGAATACAATAACATAGAGATACAGAGAACAACAACATATATCTAGTGAACAATAACTTCTATTGAATAAATAAAATAGCCTGAAACTATAAATTTGCAAAACTGAAAAACAACTTGCTCAAATGGTGGTAGTTATCTCTAAGAAGAGATGTGGCTCCCACATGAATTCGTCTAAGCATAATGGTTACAATGAGGCTCCAAAGGCCTTTTTAACATTACTCATGAATTCCAAAACCCTAGACATCCAAAAACCTAACCCTAGGAGATGAAACTCCAAAAGTTATGTGGGCCCTAATGGGTATGTTGGTACCTCAACTTCCCGAGGTCGTAAATTTTGCATACGACCTTCGTTTTAGGCGTGTGATAGCCCATTGGAAAGGTATTTTCGAGAACTACACATTATTTCATCAAACTTTGTCTCTGTCTATAGTTTGACTGTGGAAAGTTAAAAAAACATTTTTTAGGGCCCCAAAACGACCCTGGAAGTACAGAAAGATGAACTGACATGAAAACTTCCAAAATAAGCCAGTTGGATTACGTGGGAAGCCACCAATCTCCCCGTAGAAGCTGTGCATAATTATAGAATAATGTGTTGAACTAAAAATTGTTAAGATGAGCCAGTTGGAATAGGTGGGTGGCCACCAATATCCAACTGGATCAGTAATACACCAATAAGCTAGGATAATCCAGCTGATAGGACGATAGTTGGACCATATTTACTCAGGGATATAGAGGATCAAATGACGAAGATAAAATAGAACTTGAAGGCTTCCCAAGACAAGAAGAAAATTTATGCTGATAAGCATAAAACCTCTAGATAATTTTCAGTAGATTACCATGTATTTTTTAAAGTAAAAGCAAGACAATGTTCCCTAAGTTTGGGAAGGTGCTCAAAACTAGTAGCTTGATACTATGGGCCATTCTAAGTTCTGGAAAGGATTGGTATCGTAGCATATATGTACCAACATCCATGTGTATTCATAATGTTTTTCATGTATCCTTACTCAAAAAGTATGTACGTGATACTAATCGTGTCATTGATTGGAATGTGATTCAGGTAGAGCCAGAGGATGAATTCCAGGTACAACCAGTATGTATTTTGGACCGAAAATCCAAACATCTCTGGAGTCAAGTCATAAATATGGTAAAGGTCCAATGGACCTCGTACGAACCTAAAGAAGTAACCTGGGAACATGAAGATGCTATGTGGGCATAATACCCACATCTTTTTGTAAACTTTTGAACTTTTGTTTGTACATATGTATATGTTACACTTAGGACAGTGCATAAATAAGGGCGAGGAGAATGTAATATCCCTAGGCCGAACCCTAGTTTAAATGAAATTATAAATATGTGCATAGGATGGTGAGCCATGAACTTCTTTTGGCCAGTGAGCCTGTTTTGTATTATGTATTTTCATTTTGAAATTAATGGAAAAACACAACTGCATGCAGACCATCCTAACAAGAAGATTTGGGGGGATAACCTCCACTAGATGGGAAAAGGGGGCTAAAGGTCTAGAAAGAGAGATAAACCAAGGAAATATTAATAAAATATTTCCAACAAAGCCAAAAGGCATAACCATGATTGTATCCTAAGTTCCCAAGGGGGAGGGAACAAATCACCATGTGGGTGCAAGGGAGAGTTCAAGGGGAGACAAGTGGCACTCTATAAGCATGCAAACAAAATAGAAAACATTAGTGCATTTTTCTCATTCTATCCATCCATTTGAGGGGACTGTTATTCTCTCCATGTTTGGTACCATATTCCTGCTGCTATAAGTATTGTTGCTAGATTTTCCATTTTTATTGAAGAACGCTTAAGGGGAATTTGTTGGGAGTTAAGCTAAAGAGGCAGGTTTTCAAGCCCATGTGCATTCTCTCCAGGTGAGATAATTGCAAGAAATTTGATTCCGAGAGGTGTCAAGTTGCAGTTAAAAAACTCTGAATCTTCCTATCTAGCTTGTTGTTGAAGCATGGTAGGGAAGTGGGGCAGCCATAGGGGGCACACTTCTTGGGTGGGACATGCATGTGGGGAAATTAGAGAATATAGATGATCTAGGAGGATCTAAAGAACATTTGCATAGGTCCACAAGGATCTGAAATGCTCATAGAGGTCTTAGGGGATCCATAAATGCTTAAAATTTGACTGTCTCAAATCGTCTCAAAAATGGCATCATTGTGTAGAGCTCGTTGTCAACTTTCCAACAATGCAAATGGAAAGTAAAACATAGTTCATATGCAAAAGTTATGAACATTCAAAGTTCAGGTCAAACATGCAAAGTCAAAGGTCAAATGATGACCTCATCATTGTACATGGTGATGTCAACAGGTGACGTGGAACATAAAACATCGACATGGCATGTCCACTTGGAAGTCATACCTCCAAGTTGACAAGTGTTCCAATTATTTGTTGACATGTAGCATGTACGAGCCAATGAGAGGCTACCACATGGTAGCCTCCCATTGGCCAATATTTGTGAGTGTTGTGTAAAATTTTGGGAGTCAACATTTGTTGAACCGATGACCTCCCAAAGCCTTAACATACCTGCCACAACCAATGCGCCACCATATAGTTCTTAACCTATTTATGTTTCACATTTTATTTAAGGTTTTGTAATGATTCATTTGGGGTTTAAAAGGGGTCAAGGACCTAGCCCTCAACCCCTAGCTAAAGGTTATATGTTATACCATATAACCCACACATGGTTTGCGGAGGGGCTAGTACATATGCCAATGGATATATCATATACCAATGGATTTAAAACATATATAGTATATTGTTATACTATATATAACAAATATCAAACAATATGCCATGGAATGGGATCAAGCCCGAGACCTCCGGGATATAATCCATAGGCCCAACCAACATGCCAACGCCTCCACATTTAGCGAGATTCCGTCCAGAAATATAATTAAGTTGCAACTAATGTAGACAAGAGGTTTTAGGACAAAGCCTATATATGGGCACGCATTCTAAGGTGTGTACACACTTCGAGGACACACATCCCTATGCACAGATCTCTAGGTGCACAAAATTTGAGATAGGGCATGATTTTCAAGTACGTGTAAAGTACAAGCTTAGTTTGTGTTGCACTGTAAAACGTGCCAAATGGTACTTTGATGGAATTTCAAGTATTTTATATCAATTTTGCATGATTTTTGCAAGGATCATGAATATGAGGTCCGTTTTGTGATTTGAGTTCATTTGTAAAACTATTTTCACATTTTTCATTAATGGGCATGTAATGCATTGTTTTGCGTGCCAATGAGCGTGAAATTGAGCTAGTTTGGAAATTGATCGAATTTATAGTCAAAATTCTCATAATTTCACGAGGATTTCAATGGTGAAGTTATTTTCTTGTTTTGAGTAATGGAATTTAAGAGCATCCATTAAATTGGCATATGTGAGTCATTTTACATGTAATTTTGATATTTGAGATGGAGAACACAATTTGCATTGGATTGAAGGGAACTTAAAGATGAAACAAAAGTATGTAATTTGAATTTTTTTATTTTCTGTTGTGTCATCTCACTATCATTAAGCAAGCTAATATTCAATTTATGAGTTTTTGGATAAAAAAACCCATCATCATAATTATGCAAACCACCCCAATATGATCAATAAATTATTATGGATCAAGTTAGATATTGCATGTATATATGTAAAGAAATAAGTGGTGTCTAAGGATTTTCGGATTAGTATACTAGTTGTTGAACTTGACACCTGAATTGAAATATTGTTGTTGCTGAGAGACCTTCTGGGATAATATTTCCTTACCCAAGTGGAGTTTAAGCCTCGGCTCGAGGGTGACATGTTTTCAGTTTGTGGGCAACATAGTCTAAGGTTGGGAGGAAATTTAGAGGTTTGCATGCATATTGCATGTATATATGTAAAGAAATAACTGGTGTCTAAGGATTTTCGGATCAATAGACCAGTTGTTGAACTTGGCACCTAAATTGAAATATTGTTGTTGTTGAAAGACCTTATGGAATAGGATTTCCTTTCCCAAATGTAGTTTAAGCCCTAGCTTGGGGGTGACCTATTTTCATTTTTTGGGAAACATAACCTAAGGTTGGGAGGAAAGTCATATTTTTGCATGCAGTTGGTGTCCACTATGTGCTTGTTTAATTTATTGTTGAATGAGAATGTATGAAATCATGTGTTGGGTATTACTATGCAATTATTATGAGTTCATGTCATGAATAATTGTTATTCTTAACTTCCTTGAGTAAAATCTCTATTAGAATTGTTCAGGAGTTGTAATCAAGTAATTTTTCCATGCGTTTTTACAACTATAATTATCCTGAGCATTTTGGTAATTAGACTTGTCTAGCACTATAGTGTTGTGGTCGTAATACCCAGAAAATGTAAATTACATGTTMTGTATACATTTCCAATTGTATATATATACAAAGTGGGGTAATTACCCATCTGTGTTCACAAGTAGAGTTTATCTATTGGTAATATTGTGCATGAGAGGCCAGTGAAGGTCAATAACCATATGTTTTCCCCTTCTGATAAATTGGAAAGGTCGCAAGACTTTRGATCCTCATTTGAGTGTCCAGTAGCATGCTTATGGMTGATTGGTTAATGCATTAAAACAGCCYGAGGAAATTGATAAATTCATCCTGTAGACCAATGTAGTGCAAGACTACAAAATTTTCAAGACTCAACTATCAACTAAACTCGTTTAAATACTTGTGTGAGTAGGCGAGAAACAACAGTCGTCAGATGTGGTAAGCCAAAAGATCTCGATCATCAATCTTGTAGTAAGCTCRGGAGGGAGATCGACACTGGGGTACCAGAGTACCRTTCCCCAGAAGGTTTCCAAGTCTATAGTTGTTTGGGTGTTCTCGACATGCTGATACCTARTGGGCAGGGTTCCAACCCTCTATTTGTTGATGCATAAGCGTGAGAGAAAGTGACGCTGACATGATGTCTCATGCCAGCAGGACTACCAATGTGTTTGAGGAATGGAAAGTGTAAGTATTTGGTTTGTTGAGAGGGAAAATAATAGGTCCCTGTTAGGCTTAAGCCTTTGGATGAGCGCCTTAAACCTGAACCGTCGGATCTAGGGACGACCAGATCTCCACCGTTGATCTTGGTCAATTGGGGTCAATTGGATCTCAGACCCCCGAAATTTTTCCCAACCTCAAAGTGTTTTGCACGGATTGGTGGTCCGATGGCTAGTGGGAAGGGTTCCCACACGGGGTTCCAAATCCCTTTATTATGTATAGGCATGAACAGGAAGGTGATGTCACACATGAGGATGCTATGTGGTGAAGGATAATTCAACCACGAGTCGCATGTGGGGCCGAGTTGGGCCCAAAACCTTGTGTGGGTGCCTTTAAACGATGACCGTCAGATCTACCGACCGAGAGATCTCAACCATAGATATTGTGTGTAAGCTCGGGAGTTGTTAATCCCTAGATTAACTTAATCAACCACCTCGTAATCACCGAGACATCAAATATCGGGAGTATACAAAGTTACACCACACTAGGAAAGTCTCGATATCTGGTGTCTGGGGCTACGTGTCACAAAGAGGTTCATCTACGTGGTGCCCAGTGAGTGGTCCATGTGTCACGATGAAGGAAGGCCACGTGTCATCACATGGTGGTGCCACATGTCACATGGATTTGGTCGAATTTGACAGGGATCCTTGGGGAAAACAAGTTCCATGTCTCATGCCACACATCATGCCACGTGTATTACTACATGGCATACCATTTGCCAGAAGTAGGGGATTCACTAATAAGTTAATGGGAGTCAATCACCCCCCAGACCATCAAGGATTTTTTTTACCTAGATGTGTTGGGAAGTTCGATGGCTCGGTGATCCGGTGTGACATTAGAGGATGTCGTGCAACCAATCACCTGTGGATAGATGTCAACGCGTGAATGGGCGAGCCAAGCATCCTATGGTGATGTGCACTCCACGTCAGGAGGCCATGTGTCGAGTGGTAATAGGGCCATGAGGGGATGTTGTGTGGCATATCGTTGCAACGCCATGCATCATAGGGATAGTTTAGCCACCAAATCGGGCCTTGAGTTTATAATGGACACGAACTTGCTTTGATGGGCCAATAATATGGCATCTGACGCTTACGTGTCACGATATGGTGAAGGTCGGTTGGATAGGACATGTGTTCAAGGCGCTAGCTCATACTAGATCAAGTGTCTAGGGATGAGGTTTATTCAGGCACTTATGGTGAGTCGATGGTTTGGTAACCCAGTGGGACGTCGAATGACGTTACCTAACCGATGCTCAATGGACAAGTGGCACCTTATGATAGGGCCATGTACCTTAAGCTCCAGATCATGTTGGATAGGCCTTTCAACATATAAGACTTTGGAAAATTGGTCGAGGTCCTTGGACCCAATAGGCTGAGAATCCAGAAGAACAGGTGGCAAGTGCCACGCCAGCAACCACATCTGCGTTAGAGGGTGACATGGAGCCATGTAGGTGCCACGTGGCATTATTATGGAATACGACTTAAAAACTTTAAGAGGCCATATATTTTGATCCAGAGTTCGGATTGAGACAAATTTATAGTCATTGGAAATCTCTGGATGGGTAGAACCAATTTACGAAGTCTAATTGAAGAAATGAATAGTTGGAAAAATATAAAAATTTTGACATCCCAACCCTTAGAAGATACTTAAGGCGTCAGGTATGTTACAAAAGCTTAAGGTAAAAAGATAGGCTCTCTCACTATAATTTGTAATATCTTTTTGCAAAATATCCTATTTGATTATGCACTAAAACAAGCATGGAGTCAAAGTAACTTGGCTAGCACCTTTTTGAACCTACTTGCTTAACATGGTGAAAGATATCACAACTATAGACCTTAGGAAAAGGGTAGTCTATAGTACTTAGTTGGGAAACGTTGCTAACCTACTGATTAGTATAACGCCTCTTTGTCGACCTACCCTTTGGAACAAATTTCCTAAATCCCTACTAAAATATTTGTTATTTAGCAAGGGATGGCCATTGAAGTGTAGTAGCAATAGTGAATGCCTCAATCTATCATTATTAACCCACCCAACAACATGCATTTCTACTTGAAATGCCACCTAGAAGTAGTGTTGCGAGATGACAAAGGCTTAAGGTAAAAACATAGGAGATCTCACTATAATTTTGTAATAACTTAATGCAAAATCTCATATTTGACTATGCACTAAAATAAACATGGAATCAAAGTAACCTCACTAGTATCTTTGTGAACCTACTTACTTTGCATGATGAAAGTCATCACAACTATAGACCTTAGGAAAGGTGTAGTCTATAATACTTAGATGGGCAACGTTGCTAACCTAGTCATTAATACAATTCCTCTTTGTTGACCTACGCTTTGAAACAAATGCCCCAAACCTCTACTAAACTATTTTTTTATTTAGCAAGGAATAGCCACTAAAGTGCATTAACAACAATGCATGCCTCAATCTATAATTGTTAACCCCCATCCCTTTACAAAAGTAATCACATGTAAAAATTTCCCATAATTTCCAATTAAAACTTAGATCTCCTTGCATAATATGCTTTAGGTATTTCTTTAAATCTAGTTTTATTTAATTAACATACATTGTGTATTAACGCAATAAACACAAATAGACCTTAGGAAAGGTGTAGTCTGTAATACTTAGATGGACCTACTCATTAATACAATGCCTCTTTGTTAACCGAAGCTTTGAAACAAATCCCCAAAACCCCTACTAAACTATTTTTTTTATTTAGCAAGGAATAGCCACTAAAGTGCATTAGCAACAATCCATGCCTCATTCTATAATTGTTAACTCCCCTCCCTTTACAAAAGTAATAGCATGTAAAAATTTCCCATAATTTCCAATTAAAACTTAGATCTCCTTGCATGCTTTAGGTATTTCTTTAAATCTAGTTTTATTTAATTAACATACATTGTGTATTAACATAATAAACACAAATCAACTGTTTTGGTTAAACGTTTTATTTTTTAGGTTTTTTGGCTGGAATCCGGCCATGTAAATTTGGACAAAATCTCTATTTTTTGTTGTTTAAATTGTATTTTTGAATGTATAGATCAATTGTTTTGGCTAAACGTTTTATCTTTTGGGTTTTTTGGCTGGAATCCGGCCATGTAAATTTGGACAAAATCTCTATTTTTTGTTGTTTAAATTGTATTTTTGAATGTATAGATAGATTTAGCATGCTGAAAAACCTCTAGAATACTTGGATTATACAAATTTAGTCACTCAAATCTGCAAATCCAACCATTCCTCACAGTATTTCGGACAAAATCAAACTGAAAAAATCACCAAAAAAAACTTCCAAAAACTACTGCTAAATCAACAGATAATGTTATATAGACATGAATTATTTACACACCATTTATGAAATGCCCGTGAATATTGTTTGACTGTAAACACAGCTTCTAGTCGGTGGTCATTCTCAATTTTTGTATTTTCTGTTCATTCTTGTTCAGTTGGTTTGAGCTCTGTCGGACTTCGACATGATTCGACTGTATTTTTAATATGAGTTGGAATCTTTCCTGATTTGATGGCAGCCAGAGGAAAAGACGAGACAACCATCGGTACCGATAAAGATTTCCATGTAGAGATGACGTTGGTCAACTCAATCAGAAGCAGTGGGTACTTTGCAGACGTGGAGAGATTCGCAGTTTGTAGATATGATGGACGTGGGTAGATTCGCAGTTTGTAGGCACAAAACGATGAGGTATAAAAATACATTAAGCCACCTGAACATCCTTTTCATTATTCCTGAACAGTGAATGCCTTCAAAATTTTCGTGAATACAGTAATGGAAAAATACTTTTTGCGTTGGGAAACATCGTCTCTGAAATACTCAAAAGGATACATATCAAGCCCCAACTCTTCTCCATTTAGAAAATTACGTGGGTTATCCTCCCAAAACAATAATCATCACCCGGTGCCATAAACGTCAAGACTCAGGATTCTCAATTATATTTAGATGAACAGCAGTGGCCATAAACAATAACCATCTTTATTACACAAGTGTTTGTGGGCATGTGCTTACTACTTCAGCCCAGGTTTACTGTTTGTGGGCATGTGCTTATTGCTTCATTCCAAATTTACGGTTTCCCAGACTTCAGAAAACCAAAGATTTTTGTCTTCTTGTAAACACTTTATGAATGGCTTTATCCAAGAACTTGGATTGCATTTATATAATTGAGTACCTTTGGAATCTGATGCGTCTTTTAATTATTTAAAGTGTACAGGTTTCTATTGTCAATGACCATCTTGGGCTTTGAGGCTTTGAAATCATTAAAAGCAGGCCTGTCATCCAGCCAAAAAGCTCTAAACTTTCGTTTATTGCATTAAACCTGACATTACAGAACAATGTCAAAAGTTTATTGCATTAAACCTGACATTGTAGAACAATGTCAATTCCATAGCTTATGTTGGAGTTGTAATTTTTCATGTTTTTATCATTTATAATTTGGCTCAGTTTAAGTGGGTTTAATGATTAAAAACATTGTTTCCTTCTAGAAGATCACGGGTTCAAATCCAAAAGGGTAGGGTATTGTACACCTCTGTAATTTGATGTCTTGTAATTTTTTATATCTGTTGTTTTAAACTAATTATGATTTGACTCAGTTTAAATAAGTTTAATGGTTAAAAACAAGTATTTTCTTTTAAAAAATCATAGATTTAAATCCAGAAAAAGTAAGATATATACACCTCCTTAGACTTTGACAGAAAGGCGAAAATAAATATCATGAATGCCCCAAGTCAAAAGCTTATTTTAATTAATTACAGGGATGATTGTGAACTCGCAAGTTGTGAAGCAGCTCACTGCTACGACTCCTGTGTTTTAATCATTCGAGTATGCACAGTTTAACATATGATAAAATATGGCTTAAAAAAATATGGGTACTGGGCAGTGCATATGATTCTAGCTAGGGGTAATGATGGTCATTTTGAAAATGCGCTCACTCTAGACGTGACGTACTGTATTAATGATAGACATTTTGAAATTATGTTTAGGTGTATCTAGATATAAGTGTCTTTCCTTCCAGAAAGTCCAGATGTTTCGTAATTTTGAGAACTAAAAAGTTAAATAATGGAACTGTTCGAGGAAGTTCATTGTAACAGTCGCTGTGTTCCCTGTAGCATTGTTGTTTCTCACATAGACCACCCAAAATGGAAATAGATCGAATTGGTGAGAAGTATAGCACTGATGGTTTTGAAATGAAGCCTAAAACTAAAATAGAATTGTGATAAGTATATCATTGATGGTTTTTAGATGAATTTTAAGCTAAAATTTATGAAATTTGATATTTGATTGAAGTTATGAAATGTTGTGGGGATAATTATTATTGATTGTTATTAGCCAATAGAGATTGATTCATCATTGTTATTCAAGGTCAAGGTAAATTCTCTTTTTTATCTTCAAGTTACTGGTGAAACCACTGTGATCTTCTACTTTTTCTTTTACAGCTGCAGAAGAAACCCCTGTCCCAGCCATTGGTTATTCTGACTCTGGATCTGGATCTGGATCTGCTGCAAGTGAAGAAACTATTGCATATGAATTTTCAATTAAAGAAAAAAAAAGCCATATCACTTGGAATAACGGGCTAGTGGTATGTAAAGGGCAGATTAGTGGTTTGTAAAAGACAGACTTTCACTCCTGCTAGATACCTATAAATCATAGCTGTTAACTTTTAAAAACCAAAATAAAAACACATTATATCATACTCCAAAACCAACTTTAAAACCAAACCAACTCTTTATAGTTTATGTAAAAAGTATGTTTTATATAAAATATGTCTTTTCTCTTTTTATAAAAAAATATTATAATTTTATAATATTTTTAATGTTAGGAGACTTCTAAAACCTTTTGGGATATAATAGAACCATGTGCAGAGACATTTGAACTTTTTAAATCATTTTGGAAGAGTAGGCAAAACTATGATCCAAGTAGAATTATGACCAGCATTGTTAAGGAGGAGTTTGGTTGAATTGAGTTATAAAGAACTGTTTAGATACTAGTTTCCATTGCTCAGATTTCATTTTGAAAGATTTAAGTTTATTTAGATTACTTGACAAAGTTGCAGATTTGCACTGTTAACTTTAAAGCTATCAAATTAAAAAAAACTGCCAAAACACTCGTCCAAAAGAAGAGTGATTTAAGGGCCCTTCCCCTTATCTCATGGTTGTTGTATAAGTCCGAGTATTATTCTATTTTGATGTGTAATTTTGATTTTATCTTTGAAGAATTGAAAAAAATTAAAAATAAGTGTAGAAAAGCCATTATTTGAAGAGTGTTTTTTTTACAGTTTTATTTGCATTAGAGTTTTTATCTTTTGTAAATAATTAAAAGATAATAAAATTTACTGTATTTAATTTTTAAATTTAATTAGTTTAAATATATTTTAACTTTTAGGATTTGTAAGGATTTAAGGGATGAAAACTTTCATATGTAAATATTTTTTATATTTATGTCGAAAGACTTATACCTATTGACAATGGGCACAATTAATGATCTTTTAACCTTATTTAACCTTAAACCCTAATCTGATGGCTATGCATTGAAGATGCTGGCATATTCTTAGTCGTCCTCCAAAACATTTATCAAGGCATCAGTTAACATGTTTACTTTTTAACATTTACCTAATCACATTAAAAAATCACTGTAAGGATATGTAATTGCCATGTTCCATTTATCAACTTAATACAGCGAAATGGATTACCACAAACGTTTTATATTAGAAGCACGCGTTCTCAGTATATTGAGGGCACGCGTTCTCAGCCGCGACTTAGCGACTGTGCTAAACTTTCTACTAAATGATTTTTTTAGAATAATATTTTTTGAAGACATTTTTCTAAGAGTGATTATTTCTGTATAATCCTAGTATCCACAGAGTTTTTTAGCATGTTGAATCCATTTCTACATTCAGAAATGAATTTTAAAAACAAAAAATAATAATTTTCTTGTAAATTTATATAACTAGATTCCAAAAAAAAAATTCATTTCTTAAAACAGTTAAACAACTCTTTTTTTTATATTTATGTGCTTAAATTTTTTTATCCCTAACTTTTAACTTTTCCATAAATATGGAATTAAAATAAATTAACACTAATTAGATAAAAAAAAATGTGGCTGCTGCCTAGGTCAAAGATCTCTGGTGTCACAATCATTTTTTAAAAGACTATTAGGTCTACAGCGTCACAACACCTGGTCGATTGCGTCCTTGCTGGCAGTGACAGTTTGTACGTAAGATCTCGCACAGAACAGCCATGGCTGAATAATGAGAGTAACTTTGCTGTATATATATGTGATTGAAATCGAAGTACCAAGGCTTTGCTTGAAAGCCATGGCTAAGGATCGTCATGGTATATGGCTGCGAATCGCGGTAAATACGAAAGTACCTGGTATATATGACGCCGACTGCAGTCAATGAAGTACCGTAGATTTAATTGAAAGCCATGCGTTGTATCTGTAGGCAATCTGCCTCTGCAGTGTAAGTTGCATTAACGGATCAGCCTTCAAGCGTCAATCTCATTCATGTCAGGTCAGTCACGGGACAACATTCAGCAGCCTTTTACCTTTTCATCGGCACACAGAAATCCTGTGATTGCGAACGCAAAGTTTTATTGAGTAAATATAATCAAGGCCGAACACGCACCACTTAGACATGACTGCAATAAATGTATAGCAGAGGTTGCGGAACACGATCCACCGATATCCTTTCCCGGCCGAATCACTGAGAAATATTTTGTTCTATGCCTTGTAAACGTGCACACGGTTCCATGTTCCATCGAGGGTAGGAATCCAAATGCAGTAGTTTAAACGTAGTATTAAATGATGAGAAATTTGACTGAAATCTAGTGAGAAATTGTTAAATTTTTTGAGAAATTGTTACATATGTGGATTTGAGTGATTATTTCAATGTAATCTTAGCATTTTAGGGTTTTTCAGCATGCCAAATCTATTTCTGCATTCTTAAATGAATCTTAAATAACAATATATAGTAATTTCGTACACATTTATGTTTCCAAATTCCTACCCAAAAAGAAAGTTTACTAAAACAATTAAACAAAGTCATTTCAAATTCTAACCTTCAAATTTGATGGTTATGTCACATTCATTAAATATAACATTCATTCTAAAATATTCTAAAATGACTTTGAATATGGATCACCCCTATTTTGGATGTATTTAAGTGATAAAACCCTTATTTTGGATGTATTTCAGTGGTAAATTATTGATAAGTAATTTATTTGAGTGGTAAATTGTCCTATAAGTAATTTACTTATCAAATTCCATTCTTAGTTCTATTTATTCTAGTCATTCACAATTTATTTATCAAATTTCATTCCTAGTTTCACTTATTTTATGTGATTTCAAAGTTTTGCATAATTCTTCTTGTCTTACTTGTCAAGCAAGGCTCTATCCAAAAAAGCTCGTGGTAATTATACTATCCTCCTGGTTAAGGTAAGCCTTCACTTAGAGTAGTGCATGAAATTCTACATGGTGCTTATAATGGCCTCTTTGTCATGTCAAGGTTCTACCCAAAAATGCTCGTGGTAATTATACTACCCTTATGGTTAAGGCAAGCCTCCACTTAGAGTAGTGTTTGAAATTCCTCATGGTGTTTACAATGGCCTCTTTGTCATGTCAAGGTTCTAGGGAAGATTCTATGTAAAAACTTTGCATGGTGTTTATATTCCTAGGGAAGGTTCTATGCAGAAACTCTGCATGATGTTTATATTGCAACCTCTATGATGTTAATGTGAGAGTTACATTGCTTTGTTTGTCATGTCAAGGTCTCTATCATATTATAGCGCCTTCCTATGATGTTAAGCATTGTGATGTCAATATCACAAACAATGCCCTACCTTGTCATGTTATATCTCTGCCTATATGGTCCCTATCACGTTAATGTCACAAATGGATCCTTTCGCTTCATGTCAAAGTTCATGTTACATTAAATTGCCCCATGTTCCGTGTGACCTCAAGATGATATGACAAGGAAGACAATGTAACATCACTGGTATCCCATTTCTATCACATCTAGACCTACTTGTCACATCACATTGCCCTCCTTGTCATGTACTCTATCACACCCACCCTGCCATGTTACATTGCACTCCCTTTAATGTCACCTTATCAAATTACTCGACTCTCCCTATCACATTACATTTATTCAAAATTTCGCTAAAACCAT
>JASDQU010101023.1:141131-163663 GCA_032191745.1 Picea mariana
CCTGGGGTTGTAGTAGATCCTATTTACCATTGGCTCTGAAGACCGAGATTTGCGTTAATGGAATCATGATCCCTGTTGTTGTAGCGCAAGCCTGCTGTCAGCTATCTTGTATTGGCGCAGCATGAAAAACAGCCCATCGTTTCTCGTTTGGCTGGAGCGCAACCGCAGTTGTGGAATTTCATGAAAGTTTTCGCATTACCAAGTGAGTAAGATTTGGCCATAGCCCAGGTTCAAATCCAGTAAGAAAGAGTGATGGATATGATAAAATTTAGCACAAATATTTCTGTCAAAGTACAGTAAAATGGAGTGGCAGAGGCAGGTGCTGGATTGCATAAGGGACGTTCGTTTCGACAAAGGGAAGAAGCCCAGGTTTAATGAATCTCAATGCGATAATCTCTGCCGTGCATTTCTGTCCAAGCTCTCCAAGTTCTGTACCGCAGCGCCAAGGTGCTGCGAGAGTCCTAATATCAAACGAGTTTCTCAGTGCAGGAAAGAATCGGGCCTTGTAACTGATGGGGACGAGAAATCGGAAGTTGTTCTCAGTCGAGCATGGAAGGAAGTCTATCGGGTGATCAAAGAAGCCGAAGTTTATTTGCAGGCCTGTTCTGGTCCAGACTGGTGGAAGAGAGCTCTAACATTGGCAGCCACCGGGGAAGCTCATGCCGTTCACATGCACGATCTTCTTTGCTGCGTTGTAGGGCTGGAACTGAGCATCGTCCTGGCTGGGAATCAGGAGGCCTATGATGGCGTCTGTTGCAGAAGAATGGGGGAATTCATTGGAGAGATGAATAGCCCATTACGAATTCATGAAGAGTACGTCGACAAGAAGGAGCTGGTGAGCTTGTTCCGGGGAATTTGGGTTGAATACGAGAAGAAAACCACCCTCAGAAAGAATATTAAGTTCACGCTGAACCAAGAACAAGAAAACAAGTCTCGCCTGGCCAAGTCGTTGGCAGAAAAGCTCGCAGAACTAGGTTTCCCCAAGTTGTTGGAGATTGATCCCCGGGACTTGAAGCGAAAAAATAATGTGGGTCTAAGCAGTCAAATCTGTGAGGGGTCATGGCTGGGAATCAAGGTGGGTTTGAAGGAGATCATCGGTCATGAATTTGTTCAGAAAGAAGCCATAGATTTAGCAAGGCTGCAGAGCCCATTTCTTGTGCATGTTGTTGGAATAAGCCTGCATGGTGCTGATCGATACTATCTTGTTACAGAGATGGTAAGTTCGAATCTGGTTAGATTACTCCAGGATTATAGATCACGCTTGTATATTCCACTCCATGTTGGTATTGATATCATGTTGCAGATATCCAGAGGGATGGAATATTTACACGGCCAGAGAAAAATGCATCTCGATCTTAAGCCTCTGAATGTGCTAATAGAGCCTAGTTGTGTAAAGGATTTCAGAGACGAAGGGCATTGTAGGGTCAAGATTTTGAACATGGGGATGGCTGGATTGAAGCTTAGTAAAGAGGGTCTTCTCGAGTCTTGGCCATGGATGGCACCCGAAGTCTATGGAGGGAGTTTGAAAAGCATAACGTACAAGGCAGATGTCTACAGCTTTGGGATGATTTGCTATCAGATTCTCACTGGCAAACAGCCCTTTGAGGAATTCGACTTTGAAAACAGCGAGGTGTATGAGATTATAAAGCAGGGACGAAGGCCTGTTTGGCCTTCGTCCTGTCCCTCGATGCTGGCTGATTATATCAGTAAGTGCTGGGACACTGATCCTGCAGGTCGACCTCATTTTCATGAAGTCTCGCAATTTCTCAGATATATGAAATTGCTCGTCATGAGAATCCCTGATCCTCAGAAATGCGATTCATTCTGGTCTGTTTGCACAGAATTTGACAGAAAACAGATTGAGAAATGCTTCGAAGGATACATAGCATTCTCTGCAG
Organism: Picea mariana; assembly: GCA_032191745.1. Taxonomy (NCBI): domain Eukaryota; kingdom Viridiplantae; phylum Streptophyta; class Pinopsida; order Pinales; family Pinaceae; genus Picea; species Picea mariana. The sequence continues at coordinate 143,030 of JASDQU010101023.1, forward strand.
ATGAGAGGGTAACCAGTGAAGAAGAAGGGCTTATTATAAGAGCCCTGGATGGAGATTTTCCAGAGTCTTTCAGTAGTCTTGATCTACATGGAACGGGAAACATAGATATAACAGCTTTTGCACCAGCTCGGAGATCATTCAGTGATCGGTTCCTGTTCAGACCCCGAGGTATTGACATAAAATCTTTGGTTAGCCTGCCTGCATATATTAAAAAGTATTCATACGAAGAGCTGCATAGGGCTACTTCAGGTTTTAGTATGAGAATTGCCAGTTTCTCCGGTTCAAGTCCTGTGTGGAAGGCCATCCTTCCTGACCGAACCCATGTAGCTGTTAAGCCCATCGAGAAGACCGATTCTGAGAATTTTTGCAACGAAGTAACAGTGCTATCTCTTCTTCACCATCCCAATATCATTCATCTGCGAGGGGTTTGCGTTGGGCTTTCGAACTATTTTCTAGTCTAYGATTACATGGCCATGGATTCCCTGGACAAAAGGCTTTTTAGTACAGGAGGGGAACCAGGGCATCAAAGCCATGTTTTAACCTGGATCATGAGAAGAAGGATTGGCCTGGGAYTGGCCAGAGGTCTGGCCTATCTTCACCGGGATTGCAGCAACAGAGTTCTTAATGTAAAAATTAATGCAAACAGCATACTGTTAGATGAAAGATTCACTGCCAAGCTCTCTGGATTTGGATCAGCCAGGCCTGCGGATTTTACAAGGCCGGAATCTCGGTCGAATGGCAGCAACAATTGGGTGAAGAGAACAGGGCAAGAGGATGAGGAAGCTGCAAATGTGTATAGCTTTGGAGTGGTTCTGCTGGAGATTCTGACAGGCTTCAGATGCATTGATACGCCATATTCAGACTATTATAGTCTCCATGAAACTGTTCATGGTATGGGAACCAGGAATGTCATGGAGTTTGTTGATACTCGTCTGAGAGATGAAATTGGTGAAAAGGAGGCCAGAAATGTGATTAACCTCGGGCTCTGGTGTCTCATGAAGGACCCATCTCTAAGACCTAGTATGACCCAGGCGGTACTGGTTATGGAGGGACTGCTGGAGCTTGGCGCCCCTCCTTTGGGTCGAATGGAAATCCTTCCTCCTCCTCTCAGGTCACACCATTTTCTTCAGTATCAAAGGACACATTTGATCAACAATGATAACAACAACACTAAGGCCTGAAAGCGGTAACATTGAGGAGTGAATGCTTGTTACAATCTAAGAGAACTTCTAGCTAACCAGCCCTCTGTGTCTCTCTTCTGCTGTTGCAAGTCTCCCAAGGCATGGTAAGAATGTGGCTGCCTAATTATAAGCATACAGTTTTGAGCCCTCAATTTGGCCAGGACAAATCAAAATCAAAATCTCTTATTCAACTCAACAACACCCTTCATTAAAATTGTCACAGCTATGCAAATGGAGTTAAATTTAATTTCAATTCACATGAAAGTGTGAAGCTTGAATCCACTTTCTTTCAATCCTTACTTGGGCTGCAAAATTTTGACAGGCAATCGAGCCACAGGAAGTTCGGGCAGTAACAACTTTCAGTTGGTTGTATTTTATTTCAGTGGTCCACTTAGGGAGAAAGATAAATATGTATATGCATTATTCTTCTTCTGAAATAGCAGAACAGAGTTGGGAATGTAGCAATGAATCAGTGTATCCATTAATAGAGGTAGTGTAAATGAATCTGAGAGAAGTTAAAGAACACGAGTAAAAGAACCAGCTGCATGATTGACTGTAAATACAACTGGAATATGGATTGAATGGTATAAAGAGATTCCTTCATTTGCTTGCATACCGTTGCACATAAACACAAGACCAGAAACGACAGGTTTTCTAGATGTTCTAGCCATTTTCTTTCTCTTAAGAAAGTCTTTTTTGGTACCAACTATGAAGTTCTTTTTGCTACCGACTACTGTAAAAGTGCAGATTACAAGGATATTGTTCAAAAACACCGCCAAAAAATATAGCACACTGTTCACTTAAACCTTTGGTTTTTTTTTCAACAGTACTCCTGCTTCTCAGAAGATGTGATTCTTATTACAGACATCATGTTCCTCATGGAAAGACGATATACGAAAGGTTATCCACTTCCCTTGTACACAGGTTATTTGTTGATCTCAATACATAGGTTGGAGCTCCTACATAAACCAAAGGTTATAAGGATTGCTTGCCTCTTCTATCTTCTCCACATGCTATCTCTTTCGATGGTGATTTTCCCACAGCCCAAGATTCTGAAATTTTCTGCTGCAAAGAGAGCTATTTCTCATTGAAGACTTGCAATACTTTAGTTGTTATCTCTACTCTACTCAGCTCCATTGATGTTACAGAAGGTTGACTTCCATGACATGGGCTTACGTAGACGCTCAACGGATTCTGCTATTTACCACATAGCTATTGCACTTAACTTGAGGGAGTTGCATGACCATGTTATTCTTAATGAGCTTGTTATTTTTTAATGGTATAGAGCACTTTTCCAATGTCCAGAATCCAGTGGATATACTTGGTTTTCTTTTACTGATGGAGTTAGATCCACTCGTAACCTTAAGACCAGCCTCTTAAACATTTAAAAGACCCTATACTTGGTTTTCTTTTGCTGATGGAGTTAGATCCACTTATAACCTGAAGACCAGCCTCTTGATATACTTGGTTTTCTTTTACTGATGGAGTTAGATCCACTCGTAACCTTAAGACCAGCCTCTAAAACATTTAAAAGACCCAATACTTGGTTTTCTTTTGCTGATGGAGTTAGATCCACTTATAACCTGAAGACCAGCCTCTTAAACATTTAATTCTTTTGCTGATGGAGTTAGATCCACTCATAACCTGAAGACCAGCCTCTTAAACATTTAAGAGACCCAATGCTCTTAATGGTATAAAGTACTTTCACAAAGTCTAGTGAATATACTTGGTTTTCTTTTGGTTTTCTTTCGTTGATGGACTCGGATCCATTCATAACCTTAAGACTAACAACTTCTTAAACATTTGCTATACCAAAATTTTGACCCAAAACTCAACTTCTTAAACATTTGCTAGACCCAAATTGATTGACCCGAAACTCATTGATAAAGTTTTGACAGTCTAAATGTATTTTTTGTGATGTGCTTTATTTCTTTCTATTCAAAATGGAGTATAATCTATTCAAAATCAACTTCTTAAACAATTGCTTGACCCAAAACTCGTGATAAAGTTTTGACAGCCAAAATGCCTTTCCCTACTCTAACTCCATCTTTTGTGATGTGCTTTATTTCTTTCTATTCAAAATGGGGTATAATCTATGTACCCATTTTTCTTATTTTTTCTATTTTTTATTAAAGTAACTATAATGCAAAGCTATTTATCTAGATTATTTATATCTATAAAGAAAACATTATATCTAAGTCATAATAATGTGTTGAATAATTTGTAAAATTGAAATTAAAATACTTCAATTTTATTTATCCAAATAAAGTAGAGATGCTTATCTTAAATTATTGATTTTAATATGGTAAATGATTGTCAATAAAGTATTCACTATTTAGCCATAAAGTAGAGATGCTTATCTTAAATTATTGATTTTAACATGGTAAATGGTTGTCAATAAAGCATTCACTATCTAGCCATATAGACATTCTTAATTCAATGACACCTTTAAATTATGAATATGAAATAACAAAGGAAGGTACAAATGTGGCCACAATAACTTATGATAGCTTTATGTGAAGACCTTTGTTTACTTAAATTATATCCTTGAATTATGACTATGACATAACAAAAGCTTAAGGTAAAAATGTAGGCACAATAATTTATGATAGCTTTGTGTAAAAACTCTTGCTTGATTGTGCACTAGAACATGCATGGATTCAAAGTAACTTAGCTAGCACATTTGTTAACGTATTGGCTTAGCATCATGAGAACCATCACAACCCTGTATCTCAAGGAATCATAGTCTATAATAGTTGATTAGGTAGTATTGATAACTATCTCATTACTACAAGGCCTCTTCCAACCTACTCATTGGAACAAAGGCCCCAAATCCTTCCTATCCTACTCACTAAAGAAAGGGATGGCCACTAAACCACATTGGGAACAATAGATGCCTTAATCTATCATTGTTATCCCTCCACAAGAGTAAGATAATTACCCTTTGTGAAATTAAAAATTTGCCATAATTTCCAATTGAATCCTAAATCTCCTTACACAGCATGTCATGTATTTCAACTTTTGGTAACACGTTCTCTTAAATTTTTCTTGGCTAGAGTACAATATGCAACACTTCTCTCAATTTTCCCTTGGCTAGAGTATAATATGAGCCCAAAAGAACCTCTCAATTGTCTCAAGAGAAAGAATATATGCAAAAAGCAAAAAACAAAAGCATCATTCAAAGATTTATTTACTATTGTCACCTTTGTCATCTCAAAAGTGTGGTAGGAGCCACTTATCCCTTAGTTTGTCTCCCCTTTCCTTGCTACTTTTCATATCATAGTTGCCTCTCCCTTTCGCTTGGTACTTTTCATATCATAGTCACCCCTTCCCCACCCTCCACTTCAATGTGCAACCATTCTCCATATTTTTAAATTAGTCTATTTTTTAAGATTACATCATGCATACATCATGTTTGTATGATCAATTTAGAAAAAAACAAGCATATTCTTAATTAAGTTAATTATATTCACTAGTGGGGCATTGGTCTTGATCTCTCACTAAAAGATTTAGAAAGTCATATGACTTAACTTCATATGTACAACATATACAATATAAGGAGTCATTTTTATGAGAGTGAAACCAATAGGTAAAAATTGTAAACCATATTTACATCATGATTTTCATGTAAAACAATGGTACCAAAATGGAGTATTGCATTCTCATGCTTCGTAGAAAAACCATTATCTCAAGTGTGGTTTTAATACTAAAAAAATGGTGTTTTTCATTCATAGCATCCTCCATCTTTAAGTTGCCTCATTTGGCCTATAATGGGTCCATTAGATATCGACTTATGTGCTTGCTCATTTCAAAGCATAGCCACATTTTTCTTGAGGGTGCATAAAGGCTCCATTCAAAACTCTTTATATAGATCCACTAAAATTATATACCAATCAAACATGTTATTAGGCATGGATATGTTTCTTAAAGATTTTTTTTTTATTATGTTCTCTAATGCTTGGTGGTAATGCAATCTTATATGCAATTGGGCTTGTTCTTTCTAAGATTTCAAAAGGCCCATGATATCTAGGATCCATCTAGGCACAATTTCCCAGTTTCAATAGGATTTTCTTTCACTTCACTCTAAAAAACATGCAGTCCCACACATTGAGCTCTTTAAGAGTTTCATTCATGTCAATGTATACCTTTTACCAGTGATGGGCCATCGTTAAACTTTGTTTTATTCAAGCACCATGCTCTTCCATCTCTTTCAATAATTCTAGTCTATGTGTGATTTTGCACTGGATTGTTGATTTTCTACCATGCAATGCCTCAAATGGACATATTCCTAATGATGGATGGAGTTCATTTTTGTATGCAAACTCTACCATATGCAAGTGGTCTTCCCACTTGGAAAATTTGTCCATAACATACATCCACAACATATCTTTGATGACTTGCTATATTGTCTCAATTCGTCCATCAATGTATAGAAGATAGGGTGTGCTAAATCTAGTTGCATATACAACATATGAAATAAACTATTTCATATGTTTGATATGAACTTTGCGTCCCTATTTGAAATAATTGTTGTGGGCACACCATGCAGATGCATTGATTCCTTCCAGAATATATTTTCATTATTCACAAACTTATGAGTATAGTGGAATGGAAAATATGTTTCCTTAGTTATCTTGACCATGATCATTGATCCATAAACGAGGGACTCATATCCCACTCGCTCTCCAACATGAATACTATGCGGAAATTTTAATTTATGATCTGTCTTAGTATTATATATAGATAGCTCTATATCTGATGAGAAAGGTCTTTAGGTTCTGTAGTTTGCTCACATCAACCACTCAATTCTCAGACTCGGCTACAATGATCAATACATTTTTTAGTGCAACCAATGGAAACAATTAACAACAATCCCCTCTGTTCTGGACTTTCCACACATAAGAAAATTAGATGCCAAATGAAACAATGGTAAATCATTGTTCTCAAATAGCCATCCAATCTAAGGTCTCTACTCTCGATAGCCTTTTGTATGGCGGCTTGTAATTCTGCTCATAAATATGTTACCAGGCACATGTTCATCTAAGAAGATGAATCGATAAAAAGACCACCCAATCAACCAGAGCATAATGAATTCTAGTTGGCTAGAAAGTGAAGTTGACCGAATAGCAAAGGGAAAAGATAGCCCGGAAAAAAGTGTTGACCAAAAACGAAGAAAAATCTTCAACGGATGAGTTGGGTCGACTAACAATGGAGATAATTGCTCAGAAGGCGAATTGGGTTACCATTGGTGAAGATAAATGTTTGAGGGGCAAATTTGGGCAACCAACAATGAGGGAAAATGTTTCAACAACTATGAAAACACCCAACATCTTCCAAATATGTCTGACAACTTCTACATACACCCATGTTGATATAAATTCACCCAACAACTTCGAAAATCCCATCAACTTCTATTACGCCCAACAACTTCTAATTACACCCATGGAAGTAGGAATTTTCCCAATTAATGTTGTGTCTCGTCCCAATCAAAACGAAGTTGATTGCAGGAGTAAATCCAACCCATCAGAAGTCAAGTCAACCAACAATGGAAATAATCCAACCTTTGTTGAAATTCAAGTCGACCAGGAAAGAGTCGTCCAAAACGGTAAGTCGACTTGGTAAGAAATTGACTGACGAGGGATTGAGTCGACCAGGCAAAGGAAAGTCGACTTCGATGGTAACATAAGTCAACTAGATAAGTGTTAAATCGATCCAAACAGAGCTAAAGCATCTTGGTAAAAGGAATTAAGTTGTGGGGATGAAATTACAGCTCAGAGGAGTAATATAATTCTCCCATGAAGTAGAAATTTGCCCAACAAGGATTACCAATGCTCAAGGAATGTAATTTTGACTCAACATTCAATTTAGACGTCCAAGGGGAATGTGAACTCGCCCAATATATTTAAATTCAACTTGGAATTTAATTTGGACTCCCCAACACTATATAATTCGACCCAATGATATTCAAGTCGATCTAAGGGAGATAAGTCGATTGGAAAGTGAAGAGATTGAATAGCAATAGAAATTAATCATCCTATGAATAATTCAACTACCCAAAGAGAGAGAAATATAGTCCCTATAGATAAAAATTGTTCGACAACATAGGTATTCCAACAGAGAACAAACACCTTCAATAACCACTCACACAACCAGATCAAAGATCAACACAACGATGTTTTGACGTGGTAAAATTCCTATGGGGAAACATCCATGGCCCCAGCCAACACGACCTTAGCGCAGTTTATTAATGCAAAAGAAAAATATTACAGAGAGATTTTAAAAGAGAGTTTCTCACAATTGATCATCGACAAATGACCCTCCATGCTCTTTAAATAGAGATCATGGACCAATCAGGTGTTAAGCCACATATCAATGGTCGTTAATATCAAGGAGAATATGAACCATCGGATCACTCTATGTCGAGAACATATCATGACCATCGTATTTCCTAACTACAAATGCATACTAATGCATACTAAAGAAACACACTAAGAAACACACTTTTACCTAACGACACATTAGACCAAGTAGATCTTAACTAACTCCTAAGTGTCTAAATATCCTAACATCCACCCTTAAGAACAACTTGGGATAGGATTGAAATATTTACAATAGTGACACAATAGGAGAAGGAAGGAGGCATTAGAGCCTATCCCCCCTTGATGACAACTTCTTGAACTCCTAACATAGATCAAAGTTTGGAAAACTTCGCTTCTGTAAGAGACTTTGTGAAAATGTATTCAACTTGATCTTCTGTAGGGAAAAAGAGCACTTCAATAACATGATCATGAACGATCTTTCTGATGAAGTGCATGTGTGGCTCGATGTGTTTGTTGCGTTGATGTTGAATTGGGTCTTTGGCGAGCTTGATGGCACTCTGATTGTCACACCAAAGGCTAGTCGGATGTTTCTACTAAAATCCAAACTCTAAAAGGGTCTGTCGAAGCTACAAGGCTTCTTGAATTTCATTTACCGTTGCTCGGTACTCTGTTTCTACTGAAGAAAGTGTAATAGCATGTTGTTTCTTATAGGCCCAAGTAATAGGTCCTGAACCAAGGTTGAAAACATAACCTGCAGTAGACTTCCAATCATCAGGGTGGCACAATTTGAATCAGTGAAACCAACCAATAAAGGAGTCCCCCCTGAAATGTAATGTATCTCGAACTGAACTGTACCACGAACATAGTGAAGTATCCTTTTAGCTGATTTCCAATGGCTTTCAAGGGGTGTTTGCATATATCGGAAAACAAGAACAATAACAAAGGAAATATCAGGACGGGTATGAGTAAAGTATAAGAAGCTACCAACTAACTAACAGTACAAGGTGGCATCAACTTTGGGAGAAGTATAGGTGGCAGTAAGCTTGACTCTAGACTAGAAGGAAGAAGGGGTTGGTTTACAATCATCCATGTGAAAGCAGCGAAGAAGGTCACAAGCATACTTATACTGGGAAAGAAAATTTCCTTCATTGGTTTGCAAAACTTGGAGGCCAAGGAAATAGTGCAAAAAACCTAAGTCTGTCATTTCAAATTTCTTCTTAAGGATGGTTTTCACGTGGTTTAAAAGTTTTGAGTCAGTATTAGTAAGGATAAGGTCATCAACATAAAAGAAAAGAATTATGAGATGGATTCCTACTTTCTTGGTATTAACATTAGGATCAGAATGGCATCTAGAGAATCTGGTGTCAATAAGAAAGCTGTCCATTTTGGCATACCAAACTCGAGGAGATTTCGTAAGACCATAAAGAGATTTCTTAAGGCGAGAAGCAAGGATAGAGTCATTCTAGACATAGTGAGGAGGTTGTCTTTGTGCAAGAAGGTGCATTTAACATCCATCTGATGGACCTCCCATTTATGCGAGGAAGAAAGGGAAAGAACAAGGTGGATGGAATTCATTTTGGCTCTAGAGGAAAGGTTTCATTATAGTCAATTCCTTCAACTTGAGAAAATCTTTTGGAAACTAACCGAGCTTTGTGTCTTTCAACACTTCCATCTTATGCATACTTAGTTCTGTAGACCCATTTACATCTAACAAGTTTTCTTCCTTTTGGAAGAGGTACAAGATCCCAAGTATCTTTGGCCATTAAATAACAATATTATTCATTCATTGTTGTATCCCAACCCAGATGACCTGAAGCTTCTTCAAATGTCTCTGGACCACGACTCTCTGAAACTTGAGCCAAAAGAGAAGAAGATCGCTGGAACTGTGAACGTGTCAGACGTTGATATGAAGGATTACAAACATGATCACCAACTGCTTTTCGTGTTGAACAGACCCATCTAGTAAGCGGTGGAGCTGGTGTTGGTTCAGGTTCAAAGGAATCATCTGGAGGAAAGTAAGCAGGCGGAGGTGGATTTTCATCCTCATTGTCATCATCTAAAGAAGAAACCAGAATAGGAACTTAAGAAGGGACAAACGTCGAAGATGGCTCGCAGGCCAAGAGATTTTCATCAAATTTAACATCTCTTCTAATAATAATTTCATTACAATGTGGTTGAAGAAGTCTACAACCTTTGACAGCTTTTGAATAACCCACAAATATGCACTTATCACTTTTAGGTTTCAATGCTTCCCTTTTCTCATAAGGAATGTGAGTCCATGCTATACTGCCAAATACACGGAAGTGACTTACATCTGGTTTAATTTTAGTCCAAGCTTATTCCGGTGTTATATTTTTAAGAGCCTTTGTGAGAGTGCGATTTAATATGTAATTTGCACAGTTGATTGCTTCCTCCCAATAATTTAGACTTAATCCCTTATATTGGATCACACAATTAACCATTTCTTTTAATGTGCAGTTCTTTCCATCAACAACACCATTTTGTTGTGGTGTATATGGAACAGTGTGTTGCATTTGGATGCTCTGTGTAGTGCAGTAACTTGTAAAATTATTGTTCACATATTCACCTCCATTATCTTTTCTTAACTTTTGAAATTGATGTCTAGATTGATTTTCTACAAGGGTCATGTAGGCCAAAAACTTGTCAAAAACTTCGCTCTTAAGTTTTAAGAAGTAAACACAAGTACGTCTAGAAAAGTCATCAATGAAATTTAAGAAATACTTGTAGCTAGAAAAATAAGGATAAGAAAGTGGACGACACAAATCATTGTGAACAAGCTGCAAAGGGCTCAAGGCATGCCAAGAGGCACGTTTGTCAAAATTGTCCCGATGATGTTTGCCAAGAACACAACCGGCAAAAACACCATGTCTGCATGAAACAAGAGAAATACCAGTCACCATCTGTTGATTACATAGTTGTTGCAATGAGCGATAGTTTATATGATCAAACCGTTCATGCCAATGTTTTCTCAAGTCATTTCTATGAGCAACAAAAATTGATGAAAAAGATGATGACCCAAAGTTGTCAAACTTGTACAACCTGGTAATATCATCAACAATTCCAGTTGCAAGAACATGTTTAGGATATTTTAGATCCTTGATTACAACATGGTGAGGTGAAAACTCTACGGTTTTACCTTCACCTGAATGAGTGATTTGATATATTGATAGAAGGTTACAAGAAATACTTGGAACACATAATACATCATTGAAATGACTGTTTTCTACTTGAATTGTTCCATATCCTTCAACACTAAGAGATCTATCATCACCAACAAATATTTTCTTGGTGTTACATTCATTTAGAGAATAAAATATGTCTATATCCTTAGCCATATGATAAGATTCTCCAGAATCAATAAGCCACTCATAAGAAGAAGAAGTAGAAGTTGTATTGAAGGAGAAACCAGAAGCTAAAAGTGCATGTCCATGAGAAGAAGAAGAAATAGAATCAATACTGATGTTGTGCTTCTTCATCGTTGCTTCTAAAGTTGTCATCTTCTTGAAACATCTAGACTTATCATGACCATCTTTATCACAAAAGTTTCAATGTATGCCAGTCTTCTTACTTTTATATTTTGCTCCTTTGTCACCATTAGGAGCGGAAGCTATCTGAGTGGGTTTGGGACCCTTATATTGCTTGTTGTTGTGGCGAGGATGTTGCTTCTTGGGATTCTTGGGTTTATCTTTTTGATGGATGACTAAGGCTTTGTTGGAGGTACATGCAGTGCCAATCACTCCAAGTTGTACAAGATTATCTTGCTCTCTAATCAAAGCATCACAAAAGTTCTCAAGACTGGGTTTTTTATAAGTTGTCCCTAGAGCCTCTTGCATGTCATAAAAGGTAGATACAAACACAAAATATGAACTCCCTAGCTTAGAAAGAATAAGATAGATACAACTATCTTCTTCTATATTTATCTTACATTCTTCACATAAAGTTTTGAGTGTTTTAAACTTAAATAGATAGTCTTTAATGCAAGAATAATCATTTGGACTTAAAGTTAGTACTTGATTTTCTAACTGTTTTGCTCGAATAATATTGTGTTTACCAAACACATATTCAATCTTTTCCCAAGCTTCTTTGGGTTGATCAATTGATTGAAGGTGGAACCTTAAATCAGGAGATATCGACATTCTGATTAATCCACGTGCTTCGTCATTCCTATTATCCCATTTTACTTTCTTATCAACATCAGCGGGTGCTGTTTCCTTTCCCAAGGTAATCTCGTACAAGTCTTTACTTCTTAATAAATCCTCCATATGAGATTTCCATTGGAAGTAGTTGGTGCTGGTAAGCAAGAGATTACTTGTAGAAGCCATATTAAATATGAAAATAATATGGATTTAAAAATCTGAAACTGATGATCTAGATGGAAAGATCTTGAAAAGTTAGGTAGTTTTAAAAAAAACGACACTGAAAATAGACTTTGGATGTGAGAGATATGGCCTTTTAAAAAAAAACATAAACGATAACCAAAGGACCACGTGGTGGTGTAAGATGCTTTATGAAGTGACCCACTTTTATAAAGAGAAGTGGGGAACTCAAGACCTCTTACTTAATAAGACAACTTTTAACCAAATGGTCTAGTAAAACATATTGGATTGTTTAACAAGAGGGTTGTTGTTGTTGTTGAAGGCCTTGGAAAGCGTGCTAAAAAAACTCTTTTCACACAAGATTTTTTTTTTTGCTTCTCAATGACAACAAGGGTTAGATCTCGGTTAGCTTACCTAGAAGATGCACCTTTTCCTATATGTTTATGATTTGCCGAGATATCATAGGGCATAGGGAAAAGAGCATACGCAGATCTAAAAGAGTAGCAACCTAGAAATAAATAATATAAAACCAAAATAATACTCTGTAAAAATTTAAAAAATGCATATTTAGGCTTTATACTTCCAGATCTGACTGAAATGGTCGTATCTTGGGCAAAAAAATACCTTTTCGAGTGAAACAAAAAGTATTCCTAACTGAAACGAATGCTTCGAACGCAATGGAATAGTCCTCTCAGCCCCAAAATGTATGAAATTGACATAAAATGGAGATGAGACAACTCGTCTTCACGATCTCGATCTACAATAGGAGCGGGTCTTCAAACATGCTCTGATACCATGTTTGAAAACACAGGTATTCCAAAAGAGAACGAACACCTTCAATAACCACTCACACAACTAGATCAAATATCAACATACTGATGTTTTGATGTGGTAAAACCCCTACGGGGAAACATCCACGGCCCCAGCCAACGCGGCCACTTGGAACAAATTATTAATGCAAAAGAAAAAAATTATAGAGAGTTTTTACAAGAGAGTTTCTCACAATTGATCATCGGCAAATGACCCTCCATTCTCTTTAAATAAAGATCATGGACCAGTCAGGTGTTAAGCCATGGATAAATGGCCATTAAGATGGAGGAGAATATGAACCGTCAGATCACTCTTTGTCGGGAACGTATCGTGATCATCGTATTTCCTGACTACAAATGCATACGAATGTATACTAAAAAAACACACTTTTACTTAACGACACATTAGTCCAAGTAGATCTTAACTAACTCCTAAGTGTCTAAATATCCTAACAAAAACGCCTTAGCAATTAATTTAGATTCTTGGACAATGTAATCTCGTCCGATAAACAAATTTCACTACTCATTTGTCTTCGACTTTGACATGGAATGAATGATGAACATTCTAGAATGGTCATGATTCTTCATTTCCATTAAAACCCAATTATAGGCAACCATTAAGATAAACACATGGGAATCCATTTCTCATCTAAAAAATGAAGTAAACCACAAACTAATACTCAACATAGTGAAATATAACACAACCAATCACCAATGAACTCATAAGTTTTTCATTGGAAACCCAAACAAGAAAACCAGCTTCGAATGGGACTCAGTCTTTTCATTATGACAATCTTTGATTTACAATGCATTCATGGCTTCAATGTCTCTTCCTCTCTTGGCCCAAAAAAAGACCCATTGCAAAGGAGAGTGAGGGAAGAAATGGCAAGAGATGGGGGGTAGGGGGAAGGCCAACAAACCCGACCCTTCATTTCTCATACCTCAACCTTCTCTCCTGTTCAATTATTAAATTACATTTAATTCTACATTTTTCTCTCATTTTCTCATTTTTGTCCTATTATACTTTTCAAATTTACACTGCTTTAAATAGTTTATTGACCTTCATTAATTGTCAATTTACTATATTACAAGTACCGAGTCCTACACCCATTCGTCGATCCAGATCCATTTCGGATCAATCACTACCATGATGGAATCATGTTGCTTTGACATTGTCAATAAATCAGTGATGAAATACATTTGAAACCACTTCTCATTTATGCTCTATAATTGGCAAAGTTTGTCATAGTATAACTAGATGCTAATACTCTAGCCTTCTTGCATTCCAAGCATTTGGAAATATATTATGCTACATCTTTGTTCATACTAGGGAAAAAATATTGTGTTCTCATATCTCCTATTATTTTCCAATAAATTTGATGGCCTACAATAAGTGCACTTGCATAGAATCTCATTTGTAATAATATCCCTCAACTTTCTAGAATTGGGCACATATAATTGATGCTTATTGTGGGAAGTTCTGTTGGATTACTGAGAGGCGGGGTGAATCAGTAATAGTGTAATTATAATCCTTTTTCTTCAAATGTTATATCAATGTAGAATTATTATCCAATAATGAGAAATAAGAAATAAACAATCACACACATACACAGTACACCAGTGTTTTATGTGGAAACCCAAATCGAGAGAAAACTAAATAATGTTTTTTCCTATATGTGTTGAAGAATTAAATTCATTGGAAGCACCAACTTCCTTTGTTTTCCAACTACAACTGGAAGGAGGCTCCAACCCCTTGGTTTCTCAGGCTACAACCCAAGGGAAGATCCAACTCCCCAATTCTCTAGCTACAACCAAAAGGAGGCTACAACTCCCTATGTTCTCTGGCTACAACCACCTATCCTTGCCCCGTCCAACCGCCCTGAAGTAGAAGTAGAATGATGGAACCACTGCCAACATGTCACTGTGAGATATACTGCTGTACAACTGTATCAACATGTACCACTGCCCTGTATCCAATTTGTACAACTACCCTGTAATCAAACCGTACCTGAACTGAACATGTATCTACAAAAATACAGCAATTACGTGACCTGTAGTGATGCAACCCATGTATGTACATGCCCTATCTATTATGCAGCCCGTGTATGCCTTCTGAAACTAGGGTTTCCTTTTACTTGAAAACTTTTAACCCTCTGTAACTTCTTTCACATAGATTCGTAACCTGTCACTGTATCCAGACTGTAACTGTACCCTGTGCATGCATCGTCATACATAACCTCTACTCAAGGAAAGTATGTCTCTCTCTAGTCATGTGCCATATAGGTATGTATAATCATGAACAAGTATAATATCCCTCAAATGATCTTAGTCATTAACCCCTTTCTGATATTCAATTTCTCAATACATCAATAAATACAAGATTTCAACCATGTACCATAAAAACTCCTAGCCATATGCCAAGAAATACAAGATGTGTTTCAACAAGAAGTATCAATGATAAATATACCAACACTATATTTCTATAGATCTGAATTATACAGAAGATCTCATGTAGCCACTAGTCTCTCTAGGGAGAATCCTCAAATCTCCATTGTCATTCCTCATGCATACATCAAAATCCAACTATTCATAGAAATAAGACATACATTTTGAACCAATGGATGGATCTAATGTATCTAAGCACTCTAGACCTTCCTGGGAGCTTGATCTCAGAATCTAGAACCTCTGCACCTTCATCTTCTCAAGTTTCATGGATTTATCAACATGTACTCACCCTATACATAGTCAACCCGTGTACATACTCACCCTATACACAACCAGCCTGCGTACATACACACCCTATACACAGACAACCTGCATATGCCTTAGAAAATAGGGCTTTCTGTGAATCCAAGAATTTCTCCATCAACCCTTCGTGCTACCTCAGACGTTCGTCACTTCAGATGTATCCACAAGTATTTACAAGAAGCTTTACACAAGAAAATAGATATACAATATGTACAAGTGTGTATTTAATGAGTGAGATTTGCCTCTTATTTATATCTTCATGTAGCCTTACACTTTCCTTATTTTAGGGCTTCTTTATTTAAAATAATTTATTTTGCAAAGCACTTTGACCCTTGGGGGCTTCTATAAGACTTATGAGGGTTTCTCCAACTTTGTATGATCATAACTCTGTAACCGTGAGGAGTTATGTGATGTTCCACATACCACCGGAAATGGCATGACAAACACTATCTATATAGAATAGTTTCGTTGACTAATTCATTGTCCTTCAACTCATTATTTTAGAGTTAATCATGGGTTCTCTTACTCTACAAAGTGTCTTCCCATGAGGGATTTCACCATAAGGGGACCACTTTGGAGTTCATCCATATTTACTTCTTATCAACCATGACGAGACAATAGTGAGTCATCTTTACATCAAACAATCTTGGGTCCATTACCCAAACATTTGTGTTGCGGGGCTTTCTTGAAGGATTGACATTAATGACAACCAACCTTAATCAACAATATCCCCCTTTGGCATAGATAGAAACACTCTGATGCTATACTAAAATCAAATCACTCATGCTCCCCTTGGAACCATGCCTCTGTCCTCTGCATCTGATAAATCTGATCCCCCTAGATCCAAGCCTCTGTTCTTTGTATCTGATAAGACTCTCCCCCTTTGTCATCAATGGCAAAGGTATCTTTTCATCTGGGGCTGCTCCCCCTGACTGAACTGTCCTCTTAAGGTGTTTCCTCATGTAAATCTAAGACATATAAGATAAGCATTCAAAAAGCATTCATTTTGGAGTAGAAATAACTCCAAGTCTTTGGCGAAGATATTCAAAGTCTTCCCATGGAAGTGGCTTACTAAAGATATCTGCCACTTGCTCTTTTGTGCCCACATACTCAACTTTGATATTCTTTTCTGCAACTTGCTCCTGTAGAAAATGATACTTGATTGGAATGTGCTTCGTCTTGGAGTGCATCACTAGGTTTTTTGAGATGCTGATGGCGCTTATATTATCACAATATATAGGAATGGGCTCATCATACTCAACCTGTATATCTTTCAGAGTTTATTTCATCCAAAGAACCTGTGTACAACATGAGGCTGCTGCAATATACTCTGCCTCGGCTGTAGATAAAGATATTGATGATTTTTTCTTGCTTAGCCATGATACTAAACATTCACCCAAGTAGAACGTTGCTCCATTGGTGCTTCATCGGTCATCAATACAACCTACCCAATCTACATCTGTGTAGGCAATAAGTGATAGATCCTTTCCTTTTGGATACCATAATCCAAACTCTTCTGTTCCTTTGAGATATCTGAAAATCCTCTTCACTGCTAATACATGTGATTCCTTTGGTGCTGCTTGAAATTGTGCCACTTGTCCAACTGTCTACATTACATCTGGTCTGGATGCTATCACATATAGTAGGTTGCTAATCATTGACCTGTATTGCCTCTGATCTGTAGACTTCGAATCATCATCTTTGCTCAACTTGCAACTAGTTTGCATGGGAGTGATAACTGGTTTGCAATCTTCCATTCCAAACTTCTTTAGCATTTCTCTGATATACTTGGTTTGAGAAATAAAAATTCCTTGGTTTCTTTGACGTATCTAGAGTCTCAGAAAGAAGGATAGTTCTCCAAGTAATGACATTCCAAATTCATTTTGCATATCTTTTGTAAATTCTTGGCTTAACCTGTCATCATCACTATCAAAAATAATATCATCAACATAAACTTCAATTAATAAAATATTACCTTGACT
The DNA here is from genome assembly GCA_032191745.1 of Picea mariana. Classification (NCBI taxonomy): domain Eukaryota; kingdom Viridiplantae; phylum Streptophyta; class Pinopsida; order Pinales; family Pinaceae; genus Picea; species Picea mariana. The sequence continues at coordinate 160,407 of JASDQU010101023.1, forward strand.
TACCTTGATGTAGAGGTTGTTGTCTACACTTTCTTTTCTGAACCCTGCCTGTTGCAGATACTTATCCAGTCTAGAGTACCATGCTCTAGAAGCCTGTTTTAGACCATACAGGGCCTTCTTTAATTTACACACATAATTTGTGTTCTTTGACAATAGAAATCCTTCTGTTTGTTTAATGTAGACTTTTTCTTCAAGTTTCCCATTCAAAAAAACTGATTTTACATCCATCTGATATACTTTAACATTTTTAGAGCATGCATAAGCTAAAAACAAACGAATTGCTTCCATTCTGGCAATTGGGGAAAATGTCTCTTCAAAGTCGACTACTTCAATCTGTGCATATCCTTTACATGCCAATCTAGCTTTGTTCCTTGTAACCTGTCCATCTTCATTCAATTTATTCCTGAAAACCCATTTTGTGTTGATCACATTCTTATTCTTTGGTCTTGGAACCAATTCCCAAGTGTCATTTTTCTCTATTTGATCCAATTATTCATCCGTGGCCTTATTCCAAAATTCAGCCTTGCTGGCTTATTCAAAACAGTTTGGTTCAATTGTAGATAAGAGTGCCAAGTGTGTTTGTTCTGGTGAACGGATTTTTCTTCTAGTCTCAACTCTTGCATATTTGTTCCCGATAATTTGATCTGAAGGATGATTCTTCTGTACTCATTTATTGGGTGTCTTTGGAGACACTTGCTGAACTTGCTCTTATGCTTCTGTCATATTATCTTCATCTTCCTCTTCTACTTCTTTTTCATCTTCTTCTTCGAAAAGTTGTTCCATTGATTTGTTTTCTACTTCCTTTGATTCTGGTTTTCATGTTTTACCAATTGTTATGTTGATGCTTTCCACAAGTTTATTTAATCTTAGATTGTAACACTTGTATGCTTTCCTTGTACTTGAGTAACCAACAAGTATTCCTTTGTCCACACGAGATTAAAACTTTCCCATTCTGCCATCTTCTCTTTTGATGTAGCATTTACTTTCAAAAACTCTGAAGTGATTCACATTTGCTAGTCTTCCTTTCCATAGCTCGTAGGGAGTTTTATCAGTGTTGTTTCTGAGCATTACTCTATTTTGAATGTGAACTGTTGTATGCACTGCCTGTATCCAAAATATATTTTTCAATTTGGAATCCATTATCATTGTTCGAGCCATTTCCTGTACTGTCATGTTCTTTCTTTCAACAACTCCATTTTGTTGAGGTGTCTTAGCAACAAAGAATTGTCTTTTTATTCCATGATTTCTATAGTAGTCCATAAATTCCTTTGAAGTGAAATCTCCTCCATTATCAGATCTCAAGCATTTGATTCTTGAATCCATTTCATTTTCAACCATTTCCTTGTAGATCTTGAAGTTTTCAAAAGATTTTGACTTGTTCTTGAGAAATCAAACTGCAGTCATTCTTGTATAACCATCAACTAATAACATAAAGTATCTCTCACCTTTTAATCCCTTTGTTGTAGTTGGTCCAACTAGATCAGTATGCATAATTTCCAGTGGTCTTGTTGTTGAATATTCTTTTGATTTGAACCTGGTCTTTGTTTGCTTTGCTTGTTGACAATTCTTGCATAAAGTGTTGGTTGGTTTCATGATCTGGGGCATTTCTCTGACTGCTTCTCTTTTGCTAACTTTGATAATGTTGTCAAAGTGCATGTGATCCATTCTTCTATTCCATAGCCAACTTTCATCTTCCTTTCCTAGACAACACTTTTCATTTCCAATTTCACTTAACACATATATGTTGTTTGAAGTTCTTGCAGCTGTACTGACCTATTTCCCCGAACCTTCTCTTATTATCTCACACTTTTGTGAATCGAAAGTAACTTTATGACCTTGGTCACACATTTGACTCACACTTAGAAGATTATGTTTCATATCTTCTACCAGTAGCACATTTTGTGCCTTTTCATTCTTGTTCCCAATTCGGACTGTGCCTTCTCCAATGATTTTGGCTGAATTATCATTTCCGAAGGAGACTGATCCATTTCTTTCCTTTCACAATGTAACAAATTTGTCTCTATCACCTGTCATGTGTTTTGAACACCCACTGTCAACATACCAATCATGTTTCTTCTGCTTAGCTTGTAAAGCGACTGTGCATTCTTCATTGCTATACTGATCTTGCTTTCTTATCCATGTCGTTTTCTGAGGTTCTTGTATGTGACTGTTGTTATTTTGTTGAGGTTCTTTAGGAGAGACTGTCATTCTACAATCTTTGGCCATGTGTACAAAGTTGTTACATTTGTAACATTTCACTTCAGTGCTCAAGGATTAAAACTTGTTGTAAATTCTTCTTTGTGTTTCACTAGGTTTTCTTGAATAACCCCTTTGTGTATGACTCTCAAAGTTGTTATTGTTCTTATTGTTAGCTTTAAAATTTACAACTTTATGTCCAAAATTAATACATTCATAACATAAACCAAAAAATATAGTTTGATACTTGGGAGTTGAAGATCTTCTGAAAGGAGGTGCTCTTATAAATCCTTCTTCTTCTTGAGGCCTATTTATCTGTTGTTGATTCCGAAATATAAATCTTCTCGGTGGAGGAGTGTCCCTGTAATCTTCCTATCCCCTTTGATTGTTTCTGCATAGCTTTTTGGATTTTTTTCTTTCTCTGTTGTTTTGGAGCTTGATCCCTTTTCTGTCTAATTGTATCCAAGTCCAGACTTGTCAAGATGAGATTTTTGATTGCTGATAATGTCATCCAAAACTTTTGAGCTATTCTTCATATTTTTCTTTTGAATATCATTTCTTAATGTGACAATCTCTGCTTCCAAGTTTCCGATGATTATGTCCTTTTCTTCTAGCTGTTCTTTGAGTGCTTCTTCAATTATTTTATCTCCTTCTATTTGAACTTTCAATTTTGTGATCATTTTTTCTAGTTCTTGAGTGTCTTCCCTTTTGTCTAGTTCTGCTTGTAGTTTCTTTTTCTTGTTCTTTTCTCTTTTGATAACTTATATGACGCACATTAATTCTTCTCGAAAGTCAACTTTTGCCTCTTCAATTTCTTCTTCGACTTCTTCTTCGGATTCTTCATATTCTTCTTCAGAGTCTTCTTTGTCAGAGTCTTTTACTGCCATGAATAGAACTCTTCCTGTCTCACTGTCACTGACTTCATCTTCATCTGATGATGAGATGTCTTCTTTGATGCATAAGCTTTTCTTGAAATCTTTCTTTGTATTTCTTTTGCCTTTATATGTGTTTTTTCCTTTTGAGTAACCTTCATCATTTCTCTTTTTCTTATGAGGACATTT
>JASDQU010101023.1:163693-181054 GCA_032191745.1 Picea mariana
CCCAAATCCTTCCTATCCTACTCACTAAAGAAAGGGATGGCCACTAAACCACATTGGGAACAATAGATGCCTTAATCTATCATTGTTATCCCTCCACAAGAGTAAGATAATTACCCTTTGTGAAATTAAAAATTTGCCATAATTTCCAATTGAATCCTAAATCTCCTTACACAGCGTGTCATGTATTTCAACTTTTGGTAACACGTTCTCTTAAATTTTTCTTGGCTAGAGTACAATATGCAACACTTCTCTCAATTTTCCCTTGGCTAGAGTATAATATGCGCCCAAAAGAACCTCTCAATTGTCTCAAGAGAAAGAATATATGCAAAAAGCAAAAAACAAAAACATCATTCAAAGATTTATTTACTATTGTCACCTTTGTCATCTCAAAAGGGTGGTAGGAGCCACTTATCCCTTACTTTGTCTCCCCTTTCCTTGCTACTTTTCATATCATAGTTGCCTCTCCCTTTCGCTTGGTACTTTTCATATCATAGTCACCCCTTCCCCACCTTCCACTTCAATGTGCAACCATTCTCCATATTTTTAAATTAGTCTATTTTTTAAGATTACATCATGCATACATCATGTTTGTATGATCAATTTAGAAAAAAACAAGCATATTCTTAATTAAGTTAATTATATTCACTAGTGGGGCATTGGTCTTGATCTCTCACTAAAAGCTAATTAGAAAGTCATATGACTTAACTTCATATGTACAACATATACAATATAAGGAGTCATTTTTATGAGAGTGAAACCAATAGGTTAAAATTATAAACCATATTTACATCATGATTTTCATGTAAAACAATGGTACCAAAATGGAGTATTACATTCTCATGCCTCATAGAAAAAACATTATCTCAAGTGTGGTTTTAATACTAAAAAAAATGGTGTTTTTCATTCATAGCATCCTCCATCTTTAAGTTGCCTCATTTGGCCTATAATGGTTCCATTAGATATCGACTTATGTGCTTGCTCATTTCAAAGCATAGCCACGTTTTTCTTGAGGGTGCATAAAGGCTCCATTCAAAACTCTTTATATAGATCCACTGAAATTATATACCAATCAAACATGTTAATAGGCATGGATATGTTTCTTAAAGAATTTTTTTTATTATGTTCTCTAATGCTTGGTGGTAATGCAATCCTATATGCAATTGGGCTTGTTCTTTCTAGGATTTCAAAAGGCCCATGATATCTAGGATCCATCTAGGCACAATTTCCCAATTTCAATAGGATTTTCTTTCACTTCACTCTAAAAAACATGCAATCCCACACATTGAGCTCTTTAAGAGTTTCATTCATGTCAATGTATACCTTTTACCAGTGATGGGCCATCGTTAAACTTTGTTTTATTCAAGCATCATTCTCTTCCATCTCTTTCAATAATTCTAGTCTATGTGTGATTTTGCACTGGATTGTTGATTTTCTACCATGGAATGCCTCAAATGGACATATTCCTAATGATGGATGGAGTTCATTTTTGTATGCAAACTCTACCATATGCAAGTGGTCTTCCCACTTGGAAAATTTGTCCATAACATACATCCACAACATATCTTTGATGACTTGCTATATTTTCTCAATTCGTCCATCAATGTATAGAAGATAGGGTGTGCTAAATCTAGTTGCATATACAACATATGAAATAAACTATTTTATATGTTTGATATGAACTTTGCATCCCTATTTGAAATAATTGTTTTGGGCACACCATGCAGATGCATTGATTCCTTCCAGAATATATTTTCATTATTCACAAACTTATGAGTATAGTGGAATGGAAAATATGTTTCCTTAGTTATCTTGACCATGATCATTGATCCATAAACGAGGGAATCATATCCCACTCGCTCTCCAACATGAATACTATGCGGAAATTTTAATTTATGATCTTTGTCTTAGTATTATATATAGAGCTCTATATCTGATGAGAAAGGTCTTCAGGTTCTGTAGCTTGCTCACATCAACCACTCAATTCTCAGACTTGGCTACAATGATCAATACATTTTTTAGTGCAACCAATGGAAACAATTAACAACAATCCTCTATGTTCTAGACTTTCCACACATAAGAAAATTAGATGTCAAATGCAACAATGGTAAATCGTTGTTCTCAAATAGCCATCCAATCTCAGGTCTCTACTCTCGATAGTCTTTTGTATGGAGGCTTGTAATTCTTCTCATAAATATGTTACCGGGCACATGTTCATCTAAGAAGATGAATCGATAAAAAGACCACCCAATCGACCAGAGCATAATGAATTCTAGTTGGCTAGAAAGTGAAGTTGACCGAATAGCAAAGGGGAAAGACAACTCGGAAAAAAGCGTTGACCAAAAACAAAGAAAAATCTTCAATGGATGAGTTGGGTCGACTAACAGTGGAGATAATTGCTCAGAGGGAGAATTGGGTTACCATTGGTGAAGAGAAATGTTTGAGGGGCAAATTTGGGCAACCAACAATGAGGGAAAATGTTTCAACAACTATGAAAACACCCAACATCTTCCCAATATGTCTGAAAACTTCTACATACGCCCAAGATGATATAAATTCTCCCTACAAATTATAAATACGCCCATGTTGATATAAATTCACCCAACAACTTCCAAAATCCCATCAACTTCTATTATGCCCAACAACTTCTAATTACATCCATGGAAGTAGGAATTTTCCCAATTAATGTTGTGGCTCGTCCCAATCAAAACGAAGTTGATTGCAGGAGTAAATCCAACCCGTCAGAAGTTAAGTCAACCAACAATGGAAATAATCCAACCTTTGGCAAAATTCAAGTCGACCAAGAAAGAGTCGTCCAAAACAGTAAGTTGACTTGGTAAGAAATTGATCGACGAGGGATTGAGTCGACCAGGCAAAGGAAAGTCGACTTTGACGGTAACATAAGTCAACCAGATAAGTGTTAAATCGATCCAAGCCGAGCTAAAGCATCTTGGCAAAAGGAATTAAGTTGTGGGGATGAAATTACAACTCAGAGGAGTAATATAATTCTCCCATGAAGTAGAAATTCGCCCAACAAGGATTACCAATGCTCAAGGATTGTAATTTCGACTCAACATTCAATTTAGACGTCCAAGGGGAATGTGAACTCGCCCAATATATTTAAATTCGACTTGGAATTTAATTTGGACTCCCCAACACTATATAATTCGACCCAATGATATTCAAGTCAATCTAAGGGAGATAAGTCGATTGGAAAGTTAAGAGATTGAATAGCAATAGAAATTAATCATCCTATGAACAATTCAACTACCCAGAGAGAGAGAAATATAGTCCCTATAGATAAAAATTGTTCGACAACACATGTATTCCAACAGAGAATGAACACCTTCAATAACCACTCACACAACCAGATCAAAGATCAACAAACTGATGTTTTGACGTGGTAAAATCCCTACGGGGAAACATCCACGGCCCCAGCCAATGCGAACACTTAGAGCAGTTTATTAATGCAAAAGAAAAAGATTACAGAGAGATTTTACAAGAGAGTTTCTCACAATCGATCATCGACAAATGACCCTCCATGCTCTTTAAATAGAGATCATGGACCAATCGGGTGTTAAGCCACATATCAATGGCCATTAATATCGAGGAGAATATGAACCATCGGATCACTCTATGTCAGGAACATATCATGACCATTGTATTTCCTAACTACAAATGCATACTAATGCATACTAAAGAAACACACTTTTACCTAACGACACATTAGACCAAGTAGATCTTAACTAACTCCTAGGTGTCTAAATATCCTAACATCCCCCTTTAAGAACAACTTGGGATAGGATTGAAAGATTTACAATAGTGACACAATAGGAGAAGGAAGGAGGCATTAGAGCCTATCCCCCCTTAATAATAACTTCTTGAACTCCTAACATAGATCAAAGTTTGGAAAACTTCGCTTTTGTAAGAGACTTTGTGAAAATGTATGCAACATGATCTTCTGTAGGGAAAAAGAGCACTTCAATAACGTGATCATGAATGAGCTTTCTGATGAAGTGCATGTGTAGCTCGATGTGTTTTCTGTGTTGATGTTGAATTGGGTCTTTGGCGAGCTTGATGGCACTCTGATTGTCACACCAAAGGATAGTCGGATGCTGCTACTGGAATCCAAACTCTAAAAGGATCTGTCGAAGCCACAAGGCTTCTTGAATTTCATTTACCACTGCTCGGTACTCCGTTTCTGCTGAAGAAAGTGCAATAGCATGTTGTTTCTTACAGGCCCAAGTAACAGGTCCTGAACCAAGGTTGAAAACATAACCTGCAGTAGACTTTCGATCATCAGGGTGGCACAATCTGAATCAGTGAAACCACCAATAAAGGAGTCCCCCCTGAAATGTAATGTATCTCGAACTGAACTATACCACGGACATAGCGAAGTATCCTTTTAGCTGCTTTCCAATGGCTTTCAAGGGGTGTTTGCATATATTGGGAAACAAGAACAATAACAAAGGAAATATTAGGATGGGTATGAGTAAAGTATAAGAGGCTACCAACTAACTGACGGTACAAGGTGGCATCAACTTCGAGAGAAGTACAGGTGGCAGTAAGCTTGACTCTAGACTAGAAGGGAGAAGGGGTTGGTTTACAATCATCCATGTGAAAGCGATAAAGAAGGTCACAAGCATACTTATATTGGGAAAGAAAAATTCCTTCATTGGTTTGCAAAACTTGGAGGCCAAGGAAATAGTGCAAAAAACCTAAGTCTGTCATTTCAAATTTCTTCCTAAGGCTAGTTTTCACACGGTTTAAAAGTTTTGAGTCAGTATTAGTAAGGATAAGGTCATCAACATAAAGGAAAAGGATTATGAGATGGATTCCTACTTTCTTGGTATAAACATTAGGATCAGAATGGCATCTAGAAAATTTGGTGTCAATAAGAAAGTTGTCCATTTTGGCATACCAAGCTTGAGGAGATTTCTTAAGACCATAAAGAGATTTCTTAAGGCGAGAAATAAGGATAGATTCATTCTGGACATAGCTAGGAGGTTGTCTTTGTGCAAGAAGGTGGATTTAACATCCATCTGATGGACCTCCCATTTATGCGAGGAAGCAAGGGCAAGAACAAGGTGGATGGAATTCATTTTGGCTACAAAGGAAAGGATTCATTATAGTCAATTCCTTCAACTTGGGAAAATCCTTTGGAAACTAACCGAGATTTGTGTCTTTCAACACTTCCATCTTATGCATACTTAGTTTTGTAGACCCATTTACATCTAACAAGTTTTCTTCCTTTTGGAAGAGGTACAAGATCCCAAGTATATTTGGCCATTAAATAACAATATTCTTCATTCATTGTTGTATCCCAACCCGGATGACCTGAAGCTTCTTCAAATGTCTCTAGACCACGAGTCTCTGAAACTTGAGCCAAAAGAGAAGAGGATCGATGGAACTGTGAACGTGTCCGACGTTGATATGAAGGATTGCTGACAAGATCACCAACTGCTTCTCGTGTTGAACAAACCCATCTAGTAAGCGGTGGAGATGGTGTTGGTTCAGGTTCAAAGGAATCATCTGGAGGAAGGTGAGTAGGAAGAGGTGGATTTTCATCCTCATTGTCATCATCTAAAGAAGAAACCAGAATAAGAACATAAGAAGGCACAAACATCGAAGATGGCTCGCAGGCCAAGAGATTTTCATCAAATTTAACATCTCTTCTAATAATAATTTCATTACAATGTGGTTGAAGAAGTCTACAATTCAGAATAACCAACAAATATGCACTTATCACTTTTAGGTTTCAATTCTTTCCTTTTCTCATAAGGAATGTGAGTCCATGCTATACTGCCAAATACACGGAAGTGACTTATATTTGGTTTAATTTTAGTCCAAGCTTGTTCCGGTGTTATATTTTTAAGAGCCTTTGTGGGAGTGCGATTTAATATGTAATTTGCACAATTGATTGCTTCCTCCCAATAATTTAGACTTAATCCCTTAGATTGGATCACACAATTAACCATTTCTTTTAATGTGCGATTCTTTCTGTCAACAACATCATTTTGTTGTGGTGTATATGGAACAGTGTGTTGCATTTGGATGCTCTGTGTAGTGAAGTAACTTGTAAAATTATTGTTCACATATTCACCTCCATTATCAGTTCTTAACTTTTAAAATTGATGTCCATATTGATTTTCTACAAGGTTCGTGTAGGCCAAAAACTTGTCAAAAAATTCGCTCTTAAGTTTTAAGAAGTAAACCCAAGTACGTCTAGAAAAGTCATCAATGAAATTTAAGAAATACTTGCACCTAGAAAAAGAAGGATAAGAAAGTGGACCACACAAATCATTGTGAACAAGCTACAAAGGGCCCGAGGCGTGCCAAGAGGCACGTTTGTCAAAATTGTCCCGATGATGTTTGCCAAAAACACAACTGGCAAAAACACCATCTCTGCATGAAACAAGAGGAAGACCAGTCACCATCTGTTGATTACATAGTTGTTGCAATGAGTGATAGTTTATATGACCAAACCGCTCATGCCAAAGTTTGCTCAAGTCATCGCTATGAGCAACAAAAATTGATGAAAAAGATGATGACCCAAAGTTGTCAAACTTGTACAACCTGGTAATATCATCAACAATTCAAGTTGCAAGAAAATGTTTAGGATATTTTAGATCCTTGATTACAACTTGGTGAGGTGAAAACTCTATGGTTTTACCTTCACCTGAATGACTGATTTGATATACTGATAGAAGGTTACAAGAAATACTTGGAACACATAATACATCATTGAAATGACTGTTTTCTACTTGAATTGATCCAGATCCTTCAACACTAAGAGATCTATCATCACCAACAAATATTTTCTTGGTGTTACATTCATTTAGAGCATAAAATATGTCTTTATCCTTAGCCATATGATAAGATTCTCCAGAATCAATAAGCCACTCATAAGAAGAAGAAGTAGAAGTTGTATTGAAGAAGAAACCAAAAGTAGAAAGTGCATCTCCATGAGAAGAAGAAGAAGTAGAATCAATACTGATGTTGTGCTTCTTCATTGCTGCTTCTAAAGTTGTCATCTTCTTGAAACATCTGGACTCATCATGACCATCTGTATCACAAAAGTTGCAATGTATGTCAGTCTTATTACTTTTATATTTTTCTCCTTTGTCACCATTAGGAGCGGAAGCTGTCTGAGTGGGTTTGGGACCCTTATATTGCTTGTTGTTGTGGCGAGGATGTTGCTTCTTGGGATTCTTGGGTTTATATTTTTGATGGACAACTAAGGCTTTGTTGGAGGTACATGTAGTGCTGATCACTCCAAGTTGTACAATATTATCTTGCTCTCTAATCAAAGCATCACAAAAGTTCTCAAGACTGGGTTTTTTATAAGTTGTCCCTAGAGCCTCTTGCATGTCATAAAAGGTAGATACAAACACATAATATGAACTACCTAGCTTAGAAAGAATAAGATAGATACAACTATCTTCTTCTATCTTTATCTTACATTCTTCACATAAAGTTTTGAGTGCTTTAAACTTAAATAGATAGTCTTCAATGCAAGAAAAATCATTTGGACTTAAAGTCAGTACTTGATTTTCTAACTGTTTTGCTCGAATAATATTCTGTTTACCAAACACATATTCAATCTTTTCCCAAGCTTCTTTGGGTTGATCAATTGATTGAAGGTGGAACCTTAAATCAAGAGAGATGGACATTCTGATTAATCCACGTGCTTCGTCATTCCTATTATCCCATTTTACTTTTTTAGCAACATTAGTGGGTGTTGTTTTCTTTCCTAAGGTAATCTCGTACAAGTCTTTACTTCTTAATAAATCCTCCATATGAGATTTCCATTGGAAGTAGTTGGTGCTGGTAAGCAAGAGATTACTTGTAGAAGCCATATTAAATATGAAAAAAATATGGATTTAAAAACTGAAACTGATGATCTAGATGGAGAGATCTTGAAAAGTTAGGCGGTTTTAAAAAAAACGGCACTGAAAATAGACTTCGGATGTGAGAGTTATGGCCTTTTAAAAAAAGCATAAATTATAACCAAAGAACCACGTGGTGTTGTAAGCTGCTTTATGAAGTGACCCACTTTTATAAAGAGAAGTGGGGAACTCAAGACCTCTTACTTAATAAGACAACTTTTAACCAAATGGTCTAGTAAAAAATATTGGATTGTTTAACAAGAGGGTTGTTGTTGTTGTTGTTGATGGCCTTGGAAAGCGTGCTAAAAAAACTATTTTCACACAAGAATTTGTTTTTGCTTCTCAATGACAACAAGGGTTAGATCTCGGTTAGTTTACCTAGAAGATGCACCTTTTCCTATATGTTTCTGATTTGCCGAGATATCATAGGGCATAGGGAAAATAGAATACACAGATCTAAAAGAGTAGAAACCCATAAATAAATAATATAAAACCAAAATAATACTCTGCAAAAATTTAAAAAATGCATATTCAGGCTTTATACTTCCAAATCTGACTGAAATGGTCGTATCTTGGGCAAAAAAAACCCTTTTCGAGTGAAACAAAAAGTGTTCCTAATTGAAACAAATGCTTCGGACGCAATGGAATAGTCCTCTCAACCCAAAAATGTACGAAATTGACATAAAATGGAGATGAGACAACTCATCTTCACGATCTCGATCTACAACAGGAGCGGGTCTTCAAACATGCTCTGATACCATGTTCGAAAACACAGGTATTCCAAAAGAGAACGAACACCTTTAGTAACCACTCACACAACCAGATCAAATATCAACATATTGATGTTTTGATGTGGTAAAACCCCTACGGGGAAACATCCACAGCCCCAGCCAATGCGGCCACTTTGAGCAGTTTATTAATGCAAAAGAAAAAAATTACATAGAGTTTTTACAAGAGAGTTTCTCACAATTGATCACCGAAAAATGACCCTCCATGCTCTTTAAATATAGATCATGGACCAGTCAAGTGTTAAGCCACAGATCAATGGCCATTAAGATGGAGGAGAATATGAACTACCGGATCACTCTGTGTCGAGAACGTATCATGATCGTCATATTTCCTAACTACAAATGCATAATAATGTATACCAAAGAAACACACTTTTACCTAACGACACATTAGTCCAAGTAGATCTTAACTAACTCCTAAGTGTCTAAATATCCTAACAAAAATGCCTTAGCAATTAATTTAGATTCCCGGACAATATAATCTCATCCAATAAACAAATTTCAATACTCATTAGTCTTCGACTTTGACATGGAATGAATGATGAACATTCCATAATGCTCATGATTCTTCATTTCCATTAAAACCCAATTATAGGCAACCATTAAGATAAACACATGGGAATCCATTTCTCATCTAAAAAATGAAGTAAACCACAAACTAATACTCAACATAGTGAAATCTAACACAACCAATCACCAATGAACTCAGAAGTTTTTCACTTGAAACCCAAACAAGAAAACCAGCTTCGAATGAGACTCAGTCTTTTCATTATGGCAATCTTTGATTTACAATGCATTCATGGCTTCAATGCCTCTTCCTCTATTGGCCCAAAAAAGGACCCATTGCAAAGGAGAGTGAGGGAAGAAATAGGGAGAGATGAGGGGTAGGGGGAAGGCCAAAAAACCTGACCCTTCATTTCCCATACCTCAACCTTCTCTCCTGTTCAATTATTAAATTACATTTAATTCTACATTTTTGTCTCATTTTCTCATTTTTGTCCTATTATACTTTTCAAATTTACATTGCTTTACATAGTTTATTGACCTTCATTAATTGTCAATTTACTATATTACAAGTACTGAGTCCTACACCCATTCGTCGACCCAGATCCATTTCGGATCAATCACTACCATGATGGAATCATGTTGCTTTTCCATTGTCAAGAAATAGATGATGAAATACATCTGAAACCAATTCTCATTTATGCTCTATAATTGGCAAAGTTTGTCATAGTATAACTAGATGCTAATACTCTAGCCTTCTTGCATTCCAAGCATTTGGAAATATATTATGCTACATCTTTGTTCATACTAGGAAAAAAATATTGTGTTCTCATAGCTCCTATTATTTTCCAATAAACTTGATGGCCTACAATAAGTGCACTTGCATAGAATCTCATTTGTAATAAGATCCCTCAACTTTCTAGAATTGGGCACATATAATTGATGCTTATTGTGGGAAGTTCTGTTGGATTACTGAGAGGCGGGGTGAATCAGTAATAGCGTAATTATAATCCTTTTTCTTCAAATGTTATATCAATGTAGAATTATTATCCAATAATGAGCAATAAGAAATAAACAATCACACACATACACAGTACACTAGTGTTTTATGTGGAAACCCAAATTGAGAGATAACCACATAATGTTTTTTCCTATATATGTTGAAGAATTACATTCATTGGAAGCACCAACTTTCTTTGTTTTCCAGCTACAACTGGAAGGAGGTTCCAACCCCTTGGTTTCTTAGGCTACAACTCGAGGGAAGCTCCAACTCCCCAATTCTCTGGCTACAACCAGAAGGAGGCTACAACCCGCTATGTTCTCGGGATACAACCACCTATCCTTGCCTCGTCCAACCGCCCTGAAGTAGAAGTAGAATGATGGAACTACTGTCAACATGTCACTATGAGATATAATGTTGTACAACTGTATCAAGCTGTACCACTGCCCTGTATCCAATCCGTACAACTGCCCTGTAATCAAACCGTACCTGAACTGAACATGTATCTACAAAAATACAAGAAATACGCGACCTGTAGTGATGTAGCCCACATATGTACGCGCCCTATCTGTTATGCAGTCCGCGTATGCCTTCTGAAACTAGGGTTTCCTTTCACTTGAAAACTTTTAACCCTCTGTAACTTCTTTCACATAGATCTGTAACCTGTCACTGTATCCAGACTGTAATTGTACCCTATGCATGCATCCTCATACATAACCTCTACTCAAGGAAAGTATGTCTCTCTCTAGTCATGTGCCATATAGGTATGTGTAATCATGAACAAGTATAATATCCCTCAAATGATCTTAGTCATTAACCCCTTTATGATATTTGATTTCTCAATACATCAATAAATACAAGATTTCAACCATGTACCATAAAAACTCTTAGCCATATGCCAAGAAATACAAGATGTGCCTCAACAAGAAGTATCAATGATAAATATACCAGCACTGTGTTTCTGTAGATCTGACTTATACAGAAGATCCCATGTAGCCACTAGTCTCTTTAGGGAGAATCCTCAAATATCCATTGCCATTCCTCATGCATACATCAAAATCCAACTATTCATAGCAATAAGACATACCTTTTGAACTAATGGATGGATCTAATGTATCTGAGCACTCTAGACCTTCCTGGGAGCTTGATCTCAAAATCTAGAACCTCTGCACCTTCATCTTCTCAAGTTGCATGGCTTTATCAACATGTACTCACCCTATACACAATCAACCCATGTTCATACTCACCCTATACACAGCCAGCCCGCATACATACACACCCTATACATAGACAACCCGCGTATGCCTCAGAAAATAGGGTTTTCCGTGAATCCGAGAATTTCACCGTCAACCCTTTGTGCTACCTTAGACGTTCGCCACTTCAAATGTATCCACAAGTATTTACAAGAAGCTTTACACAAGAAAATAGATATACAATATGTACAAGTGTGTATTTAATGAGTGAGATTTGCCTCTTATTTATATCTTCATGTAGCCTTACACTTTCCTTATTTTAGGGCTTCTTTATTTAAAATAATTTATTTTGCAAAGCACTTTGACCCTTGGGGGCTTCTATAAGACTTATGAGGAGTTCTCCAATTTTGTATGATCATAACTCTCTAGCCGTGAGGAGTTATGTGACGTTCCACATACCACCGAAAACGACATGACAAACACTATCTATCTGGGATAGTTTCGTTAACAAATTCACTGTCCTTCAACTCATTATTCTAGAATTAAGCATGGGTTCTCTTACTCCACAAAGCGTCTTCCCATGAGGGATTTCACCATAAGGGGACCACTTTGGAGTTCATCCATATTTACTTCTTATCAACCATGACGAGACAATAGTGAGTCATCTTTACATCAAACAATCTTGGGTCCATTACCCAAACCTTTGTGTTGTGGGGATTTCTTCAAGGGTTGACATCAATGACAACCAACCTTAATCAACAATCTCCCCCTTTGGCATTGATAGCAACACTCTGATGCAATACTGAAATCACATCACTCATGCTCCCCTTGGAACCATGCCTCTGTCCTCTGCATCTGATAAATCTGCTCCCTCTGGAACCATGCCTCTGTTCTCTGCATCTAATAAATTTTCTCCCCCTGGATCCAAGCCTCCGTCCTTTGCATCTGATAAGACTCTCCCCCTTTTTCATCAATGGAAAAGGTATCTTTCCATCCGGGGCTTCTCCCCCTGACTGAACTGTCCTCTTAAGATGCTTCCTCATGTAAATCTAATACATATAAGATAAGCATTCAAAAAGCATTCATTTTGGAGTAGAAACAACTCCAAGTCTTTGGCGAAGATATTCAAAGTCTTCCCATGGAAGTGGTTTTCTAAAGATATCCGCCACTTGTTCTTTTGTGCCCACATACTCAACTCTGATATTCTTTTCTGCAACCTGCTTCCATAGAAAATGATACTTGATTGGAATGTGCTTCGTCTTGGAGTGCATCACCGGGTTTTTCAAGATGCTGATGGCACTTGTATTATCACAATAGATAGGAATGGGCTCATCATACTCAACCTGTATATCTATCAGAGTTTGTTTCATCCAAAGAACCTGTGTACAACATGAGGCTGCTGCAATATACTCTGCATCGGCTGTAGATAAAGATATTGATGATTTTTTCTTACTTAGCCATGATACTAAACACTCACCCAAGTAGAACGTTGCTCCACTGGTGCTTCATCGGTCATCAATACAACCTACCCAATCTACATCTGTGTAGGCAATAAGTGATAGATCCTTTCCTTTTGGATATCATAATCCAAACTCTTTTGTTCCTTTTAGATATCTAAAAATCCTCTTCACTGCTAATACATGTGATTCCTTTAGTGCTGCTTGAAATTGTGCCACTTGTCCAACTGTCTGCATTACATCTGGTCTGTATGCTGTCACATATAACATGCTACCAATCATTGACCTGTATTGCCTTTGATCTGTAGACTTCGAATCATCATCTTTGCTCAACTTGCAATTGGTTTGCATGGGAGTGATAACTGGTTTGCAATCTTCCATTCCAAACTTCTTTAGCATTACTCTGATATACTTGGTTTGAGAAATGAAAATTCCTTTGTTGCTTTGATGTATCTGAAGTCCTATAAATAAGGTTCTCCAAGTAATGACATTTCAAATTCATTTTTCATATCTTTTGTAAATTTCTAGCTTAACCTGTCATCATCACTACCAAAAATAATATCATCAACATAAACTTCAATTAATAAAATATTACATTGACTTACCTTGATGTATAGGTTGTTGTCTGCACTTCCTTTTCTGAACCCTGCCTGCTGCAGATACTTATCCAATCTAGAGTACCATGCTCTAGGAGCATGTTTTAGACCATATAGGGCCTTCTTTAATTTACACACATAATCTGTATTCTTTGACAACTGAAATCCTTCTATTTGTTCAATGCAGACTTCTTCTTCAAGTTTCTCATTCAAAAAAATTGATTTTACGTCCATCTGATATACTTCAACATTTTTAGAGCATGCATAAGCTAAAAGCAAACGAATTGCTTCCATTCTGGCAACTAGGGAAAATGTCTCTTCAAAGTCGATTCCTTCAATCTGTGCATATCCTTTACATGCCAATCTAGCTTTGTTCCTTGTAACCTGTCCATCTTCATTCAATTTATTCTTGAAAACCCATTTTGTGCCGATCACATTCTTATTCTTTGGTCTTGGAACCAATTCCCAAGTGTCATTTTTCTCTATTTGATCTAATTATTCATCCATGGCCTTATTCCAAAATTCATCCTTGTTGGCTTATTCAAAACAGTTTGGTTCAATTGTAGATAAGAGTGCCACGTGTGTTTGTTCTGGTGAACAGATTTTTCTTCTAGTCTCAACTCCTGCATCTTTGTTCTCGATAATTTGATCTGAAGGATGATTCTTATGTACTCGTTTATTGGATGTCTTTGGAGACACTTGTTGAACTTGCTCTTATGCTTCTGTCGGATTCTCTTCATCTTCCTCTTCTACTTCTTTTTCATCTTCTTCTTCGAAAAGTTGTTCCATTGATTTGTTTTCTTCTTCCTTTGATTCTGGTTTGCCTGTTTCATCAATTGTTACGTTGATGCTTTCCACAAGTTTGTTTAATCTTAGATTGTAAAACTTGTATGCTTTCCTTGTATTTGAGTAACCAACAAGTATTCCTTTGTCCACACAAGATTAAAACTTTCCCATTTTGTCATCTTCTCTTTTGATGTAGTATTTTCTTCCAAAAACTCTGAAGTGCTTCACATTTTTTAGTCTTCCTTTCCATAGCTTGTAGGGAGTTTTATCAGTGTTGTTTCTGAGCATTACTCTGTTTTGAATGTGAACTGTTGTATGCACTGCCTGTGTTCAAAATATATTTTTTAATTTGGAATCCATTATCATTGTTCGAGCCATTTCCTGTACTGCCATGTTCTTTCTTCCAACAACTCCATTCTGTTGAGTTGTCCTAGCAACGAAGAATTGCCTTTTTATTCCATGACTACTGCAGTAGTCCATAAATTCCTTTGAAGTGAACTCTCCTCCATTATCAGATCTCAAGCATTTGATTCTTGAATCCATTTCATTTTCAACCATTTCCTTGTAGATCTTGAAGTTTTCAAAAGCTTCTGACTTGTTCTTGAGAAAACAAACTGCAGTCATTCTTGTATAACCATCAACTAATAACATAAAGTATCTCTCACCTTTTAAGCCCTTTGTTGTAGTTGTTCCAAATAGATAATTATGCACAATTTCCAGTGGTCTTTTTGTTGTATATTCTTTTGATTTGAACCTGGTATTTGTTTTCTTTTCTTGTTAACAATTCTTGCATAAAGTGTTGGTCCGTTTCGTGATCTGGGGCATTTCTCTGTCTGCTTCTCTTTTTCTGACTTTGACAAGGTTATCAAAGTGCATGTGACCCATTCTTCTATGCCATAGACAACTTTTATCTTCCTTTCCTAGACAACACTTTTCATTTCCAATTTCACTTAACACATATATGTTGTTTGAAGTTCTTGCAGTTGTACCGAACAATTTCCCTGAACCTTCTCTTATTATCTCACACTTTTGTGAATCGAAAGTAACTTTATGACCTTGATCACACATTTGAATCACACTTAGAAGATTATGTTTCATATCTTCTACCAGTAGAAAATTTTGTACCTTTTCATTCTTGTTCCCAATTCAGACAGTGCCTTCTCCAATGATTTTGGCTGAATTATCATTTCTGAAGGAGACTGATCCATTTCTTTCCTTTCGCAATGTAACAAATTTGTCTCTATCACCTGTCATGTGTTTTGAACACCCACTGTCAACATACCAATCATGTTTCTTTTGCTTAGCTTGTAGAGAGACCATGCATTCTTCATTGCTATACTGATCTTGCTTTCTTATCCATGTCATTTTCTGAGGTTCTTGTTTGTGACTGTTGTTATTCTGTTGAGGTTCTTTAGGAGAGGCTTTCATCTACAATCTTTGGCCATGTGTCAAAATTTGTTACATTTGTAACATTTCACTTCAGTGCTCAAGGATTCAAACATGTTGTAAATTCCTCTTTGTGTTTCACAAGGTCTTCTTGAATAACCCCTTTGTGTATGACTCTCAAAGTTGTTATTGTTCTTGTTGTTAGCTCTAAAATTTACAACTTTATGTCCAAAATTATTACATTCATAACATAAACCAAAAAATATAGTTTGATATCTGGGAGTTGAAGATCTTATGAAAAGAGGTGCTCTTATGAACCCTTCTTCTTCTTGAGTCCTATCTGTCTGTTGTTGATTCTAAAATCTAAATCTTCTCGGTGGAGGAGTGTCCCTATAATCTTCCTTGTATATATTCCTATCCCCTTTGATTGTTTCTGCATAGATTTTTGGATTTTTTTCTTTCTCTGTTGTTTTGGAGCTTGATCCCTTTTCTATCTGATTGTATCCAAGTCCAGACTTGTCAAGATGAGATTTTTGACTGCTAATAATGTCATCCAAAACTTTTGAGCTATTCTGCATATTTTTTTTTTGAATATCCTTTCTTAATGTGACAATCTTTGCTTCCAAGTTTCTGATGATCATGTCATTTTCTTCTATCTGTTCTTTGTGTTCTTCTTCAATTATTTTATCTTCTTCTATTTGAACTTTCAATTTTGTGATCATTTTTTCTAGTTCTTGAGTGTCTTTCCTTTTGTCTAGTTCTTCTTGTAGTTTCTTGTTCTTGTTCTTTTCTCTTCTGATAACTTCTATGACACACATTAATTCTTCTCGAAAGTCAACTTCTGCCTCTTCAATTTCTTCTTCGACTTTTCCTTCAGCTTCTTCATATTCTTCTTCGGAGTCTTATTTGTCAGAGTCTTTTACTGCCATGAATAGAACTCTTCCTGTCTCACTATCACTGACTTCATCTTCATCTGATGAGGAGATGTCTTCTTTGATGCATAAGTTTTTCTTGAAATATTTCTTTGTAGTTCTTTTGCCTTTATATGTGTTTTTTCCTTTTGAGTAACCTTCATCATTTCTCTTTTTCTTATGAGGACAATTGTTAGAAAAATGACCAATGCCATCACAATTAAAAAAAATTAAAGGAAACTTACCTCTATACCTACTGTTGGTTCCCTTGTTCAGTCTTTTGACGAAGTTGGCCACTTCTTCATCAACTTATGGATTTTGTGTTCCCTTTTCTTTTGCTTTGATCGTTTGGATGTTTTGAAGGCTGCTTCTTTTACATATGGATTTTCTTGTTCAGTTCTCATCTCATATGCTGTGAATGTTCCATGCAGTTCATCCATGCTTATTGAGTGTAGATATGATCTTTCTTCTAGTGTTGATATCTTAGGGTTGAATCTCATACGAAGAGATATTAGTACCTTTTGAACAATTACAAATTTTTCGATTTTTTTCTCTCAATCCTATGATTGCATTCACTGTTTCATCGACTCATAAGAAGTAGGTTGTGATATCTTCGTCTTCCTTCATTTTTAGTTGTTCAAACTGACCTATGTAAGTTTGAAGCTTTATTGCTTTGACTTTTGAATCTCCTTCATAAATATTTCGAAGCTTGTCCCAAATCTCTTTAGCATATTTACAATGTAAAACTTTGGTGAATATTGTATCACTGAGACCATTCAAAAGTGCATTTTTGGCTTTGGAATTATTCTCACCGAGTTTCACTGCTTTGTCATTTGTTGGTGGAACTGCTGGTG
>JASDQU010101023.1:187473-230022 GCA_032191745.1 Picea mariana
CAATAATGAGAAATAAGAAATAAACAATCACACACATACACAGTACACCAGTGTTTTATGTGGAAACCCAAATCAGGAGAAAACCACAAAATTCTTTTTATTATATGTCTTGAAGAATTACATTCATTGGAAGAACCAACTTCCTTTGTTTTCCAGCTGCAACGAGAAGGAGTCTCCAACCCCCTGGTTTCTCAGGCTACAACAAGAGGGAAGCTCCAACTCCCCAATTCTCTGGCTACAACCAGAAGGAGGCTACAACCCCCTATGTTCTCTGGCTACAACTGGAAGGTGGCTACAACCACCTATCCTTGCCCCATCCAACCACCCTGAAGTAGAAGTAGAATGATGGAACCACTGTCAACCTGTCACTGTGAGATATACTGTTGTACAAACCTGTACCACTGCCCTGTATCCAATCTATACAATTTCCCTGTAATCAAACCGTACATGAACTGAACATGTATCTACAAAAATACAACAAATACGCGACCTGTAGTGATGCAGCCCGTGTATGTACACACCCTATCTGTTATGCAGCCCATGTATGCCTTCTGAAACTAGGGTTTCATTTCACTTGAAAATGTTTGACCCTCTGTAACTTCTTTCACATAGATCTGTAACCTGTCACTGTATCCAGACTGTAACTGTACCCTGTGCATGCATCCTCATACATAATCTCTAGTCAAGGCAAGTATGTTTCTCTCTAGTAATGTTCCATATAGGTATGTGTAATCATGAACAAGTATAATATCCCTCACATGATCTTAGTCATCAACCCCTTTCTAATATTCAATTTCGTAATACATCAATAAATACAAGATCTCAACTATGTACCATAAAAACTCTTAGCCATATTCCAAGAAATACAAGATCTGCCTCAATAAGAAGTATCAATGATAAATATACCAACACTGTATTTCTGTAGATCTGACTTATACAGAAGATCCCACGTAGCCACTAGTCTCTCTAGGGAGAATCCTCAAATATCCATTGCCATTCCTCATGCATACATCAAAATCCAACTATTCATAGAAATAAGACACACCTTTTGAACCAATGGATGGATCTGATGTATCTGAGCACTTTAGACCTTCCTGGAAGCTTGATCTCAGAATCTAGAACCTTTGCACCTTCATCTTCTCAAGTTTCATGGCTTTATCAAAATGTACTCACCCTATACACAGTCAGCCCGCGTACATACTCACCCTATACACAGTTATCCTGTGTACATACACACCCTATACACAGACAATCTGCGTATGCCTCAAAAAATAGGGTTTTCTGTGAATCCAAGAATTTCACCGTCAACCCTTCGTGCTACCTCAAACATTCACCACTTTAGATGTATCCACATGTATTTACAAGAAGCTTTACATAATAAAATAGATATACAATATGTACAAGTGTGTATTTAATGAGTGAGCTTTGCCTCTTATTTATATCTTCATGTAGCCTTGCACTTTCCTTATTTTAGGGCTTCTTTATTTAAAATAATTTCTTTTGCAAAGCACTTTGACCCTTGGGGGCTTCTATAAGACTTATGAGGGGTTCTCCAACTTTGTATGATCATAACTCTCTAACCGTGAGGAGTTATGTGACGTTACACATGCCACCGGAAACGACATGACAAGCACTATGTATCTAGGATAGTTTCCCTGACAAATTCACTGTCCTTCAACTCATTATTCCATAATTAAGCATGGATTCTCTTACTCTGCAAAGCGTCTTCCCATGATGGATTTTACCATAAGGGGACCACTTTGGAGTTCATCCATATTTACTTCTTATCAACCATGACGAGACAATAGTGAGTCATGTTTACATCAAACAATCTTGGGTCCATTACCCAAACCTTTGTGTTGTGGGACTTTCTTCAAGGGTTGACATTAATGACAACCAAACTTAATCAACAAGTTCATATTTTGCAAGTTGAAATATTTCATACTTACATTGTGATTTCTCTCTCTTTCTACAATTCCTACTTTCATTGAAGGTAGTACTCTTTACCCTCAGTAAATTCCAATCGACTTTTCTTCACATTAGACTTATAGGTATTTATGGTAACTAGATGCCTCTCATAGTGTTGTCATGTATTTGACCTCCATATCAAATGGTAGGGTACCTCATTTCTCATAATTTTTCAACTTCACAACATTATTTTATCTTGTCTATATTCAACGTACTTTCTTTGGCACCACTCTATGATGTTCTTAGCTCTGTTGCTTTAAGAATGGATAAGAATGGATCGCAATATCCATCTCAAGTTCTCCAAACTATTTTTGTTCTCAATAAACTCACCACATTTCCAAGTTATTTACCCAAATTACATAGACCCACAAAGAAAATACTCTATGAAAATCCCATAACCATTTGCATGACAACTTTTGAAGTTGGAATTAAAACACTTAACTCACATTACATACAACTAAAATATAATCTCTATATGGAATTGTTTTCACAAAATTTGAACATGGAAAATAGTTATTAATGGAGGATTCACCTCCCAGTTGTAATCATTCTTGCTCAAATTCCAACCTTGAGTTGGGGCTATGGGATCACATGGACTTCTGTAAAATTTACAAGTTCCCTTGTAGTGATTTACCTATTGGATTGTACACTAGGATAACAATGGAATCAAAATAACTTAGTCGATATCTCTACTAGCCTAATCACTCAGAATGCTGAGAGCCATAATAGATCTCTACCTTAGTAGAAGGACGATTTGTAATAATTAGTTGGACAACTTCATTTCCCTACTTTCTAGTACAATATTTCTTACCTCTCAACTTATGTGTTGGAACAAAGGCCCTACATATTTGCTAGTGTATTTGTGAGAACAAGGGATAGCCATTGAACTATACTTGTAGAAACTCCTACTTCAAATCTATGATAGCTATCCCCTCAGGAGTAGAATAATCAAACTAACATGCAACAAAAGCCTTGACATAATTCCCTATCAAAGCCTAGATCTTGTTACATAAAATGGAACTAGTGTTTTATATTTTGTAAACACATTTTCTATAACTCTTCTTCACCAACATGAACTCTATAGAAGACAATACGAGCAAAGAAAAAAAGACAACAAAAAAACCTGGGCAAAAACAACTAAAGAGTGACAAAAGAAACCATTAATAGTCTTAAGAGAAGGTTGATATACTAGTATACTTCTAAAACATGGAAAGGGGGACATAAAAATGAATCATTGATGGATATGCAGGACAAGGAAAGAAGAAGTCTCTAATTTCTGTAGCCTCGCGGGGAGAAGGAATGCAAAAATGTGCCAAGTATACAAGCTTATCATCAAGGAAATGGTCCAATTGGGACCAAAGATCTCATCTTCAACCAACTTTGGTGGCCTCAAACTCCATTCACATGAATAATGTGTTATGCGCCTATACTTTGTAAGGACTTTTGTATGCAATAATAATGCAGATGCTTTGTTAAATATACAACTCTACCAATTATTTTTAAATATATTCAAAAGACACATTACAAGATTAGAGAAAATCAAACATTATTGAATAATAATACAAAACATCCACAAATCAAATAGGAAGAAAATAGGCTTTTGAAATTAAACAATATGTTAACCAATTCTACTAGCCAAACCATCTTCATCCCAAACACCTAATCACTAATCAAACATCCATAATGACAATAAAATAAGACATACCTCTATAAGGCACTCATTCTTAATATCCTTAAGTTAAAATAACCATTCACCTTTATACACAACATAAAATATAAATTTATTGCATTATTATGTTTTACTAAATACATTAAAAATTCATAATACAAATTAACCACAAACTCAATCATGTTGTTTATTAGTGTCAATATTGTTACACTATTATATTTAAATCAATGAAATAGATAATCAAATTAATGGACAATAATATCTCACATGTCCAAACAGGTCCGGTAATGAAAGTACTGGGGTTGAGCACAAGCACTGCTTCAAATCATCGAACGTTTGTTGTTGGGACATGCCCCACACAAATGTTTCCTTACCACCACCCCTAGTTACTTGGATGAGGGCCCATGCAATATGGGAGAATCCCAACATGAACCTGCGATAGAAATTGGCAAGGCCCAAGAAGCTCTGAAGCTCAATGAGTGTGGTTGGGGTTGGCCAGTCACGGATAACCTAGATCTTGGCTGGATCCACATGCACACCATGCTGATAAAAAATGTAGCCTAGGTACTGGACCCTATCCATGCCGAAGGATCATTTTCCAAGTTGACATATAGCTTGTGCTACCGCAGGGTGTGAAAAACCTGCTAAATATGCTACAAGTGTTCCGCCCAAGTCTTTTTGTATATGAGGATGTCATCTAGATACACCACTACAAAAGTGTTGGTGAAAGGTCACAAGATATCATCCATCATCCTCATGAAAGTTGTTGGAGCATTTTTCAAACCAAAGGGCATGACTAGCCATTCAAAAAGACCTTCTTTTGACTTGAAGGTTGTATTCCATACATCCTGCGACCTGGTGGTAACCAGACTTCAGATCAATCTTACTGAAGTATTTGGCCCCCTTGAGCTGATCAAGGAGATCGTCGATTCGGGGAATTGGGTACCAGTTCCTGCTTATGGTTTTATTTAGGGCCCAATAATCAATGCAGAATCGCCAGGTCCCGTCTTTCTTCTACACCAACACGATTGAGATTCCACAAGGTGATGATATGGGATGGATGTGCCCCTTGTGGAGTAGTTCTTGGATATGCCACTTGATCTCCTCATTCTCTAACAGAGAGCTGCGATATACTAGACCATTGGGTAGCGATGCTTTCAGATTGATGGGATCCTTGACCTGACAGTGCAGAGGTACCCCGATAGGTGAGGAGAATATATATGTGTATTCTTCCACGACCTTATCCACTTGATTCTACTGTTTGGATAGGTTGGTCATGGAGGCCCGATATGTGGCTCCAATCTTTCACTCACTCTGAGAGAGAATCATGAAGAAGACAAACTTCTTGGTCTAAGAGATGGCCTTCCTACATTTCTTGGTAGAGATCAAGGAAATAACACTAGGTGGGACTGCCTCGAGTATAATGTACAATTTCTTGTTCAAAGGACACTGCAAGCCCTAGACTCATATACAACATGATGTTTCCATAAATAAGGTTGGCCCAAAATAACATTACAAACTTTGAGAGGAGAAACTTCACACAATACCTCATCTTTGAAGGGATTGATTTCATATGACATGCGACACTGTTGGTTGACGCAAAGATCGCTTCCTTGGCAAAGCCATCCAATGGTGTAGGGATGAGGGTGCAACGTTGTAAGCAGGGATAACCGCTTGAAAACCTCTACTGATATTAGGTTCTTCTAGCTACTGCTGTCAATGATGAAGTGCAACGGGGTGCCTTTCACCCACATCTATAAATGAAAGAGTCGCTCCCCTTCCTTTGGCTCGTCTAGTTCACCGAGATGAATCTTGGTGGTAGCGACAATGGCATTGGGTTACGCATCAATGATTTGTCCCCCTCTTTCTAGTTCTGACTTAGAGTTGGAACCCACATCTGATTCAGAGGCTTTCACCTAAGCCACCAACGACTATTTTGAGTGGAAATCAATAGTGTTATGCCAGGGGCTCTTGCGGAAGTCGCACCACTTCCTGATATCTTTATTTGTCTTTTTAATGTCCTTCTTTGATTGTGGATTAGTCGGGTTGTCTTGGGGCTATCTATCTTTGCTTTTTCCTTTGTTCTATAGGTTGGTGCTGCCCTTATTTTTCTTTGAGGGGTTCCTAGGTCCAAATTGTCATGTCTTTTGTTTAAGCTTTTGCTCGATTTTGACGATATATCAATAGGCCGCGCCTAAGGACGAGATGTCTAGGAACTCCATTTCAGCTTGTATGTATCTATGTTGACCACCGCGATCCTTGATCACTGGATTTTGCTCAGAATATTTGATACCTAGCTTGGTGTGCAAGGTATGGAAGATATTTGTGAACTCTAGCACTGCTTGGTCTCTCTCCTTCCACAATGTGGTCCATTTTGTATACAGGTCGTTATAAATTCCGACATGATAGTTTTGTTACTTAATAGCAACCCTGAAGGACTTTCAGGTTACTACGACTGTAAATAATGAGGGTTCCTCTGTTTCTTTGTTCTCACATAAATTTTCCCACCAATCTTTGACATGGGAAACAAATTTGAGGAGCGCAAAAGTAGTATTTTTTCTATTCGAAAGGTTAAGGACAAAAAAGTACCCTTCTAGTAGATTCAACCATTTGTCTACAACATATGTGTCTATTTGAGTTTCAAATATAGGAATATCAAAGTTGATTTCTACCTTGAAGGGGGCAACGCCTCTACTCGAGGAAGATGTGTTGTTTGTTGGTAGTCGCCGAAGGATTTGCACAAAACTATCCATCATCTCATTCCTATGATGTGTGAGGGCTTCCTCAAGAAACATTTTGAAAGGATATCCTGTCCCATCATCTTTCTTTTCTCCCGCCATGAGAGGTTTCTTGGGTGTGCGAGATATTTTGTCTTCAAGAGAAACAAGCTCGAGACCCAATTCTTTGTACCATGACCTCGTCAGGGACATGCATTAAGAACGATAAGGAGAAGACCACTTTGATACCACTGATCCAAATTTTATGAGAAGAATGAAATGAATATAGATTATTATTATGCTTGACACAGAAGCACAAGGAAAAATAACAGAGATACAGTAAAATTGGCTTCTATTCAATAAGGAAATATGCTGAAACTGTAAAATGAAGATCGAAAATAAGCTTGCTAGAATGGTGGTGGCTTATCTCTGAGAAGATATGTGACGACTGCGCTCATTCGCAAGAAGATGGCTACAAT
Source organism: Picea mariana (assembly GCA_032191745.1). NCBI lineage: Eukaryota > Viridiplantae > Streptophyta > Pinopsida > Pinales > Pinaceae > Picea > Picea mariana. Next base: position 194,307 of record JASDQU010101023.1, read on the forward strand.
AAGGCTCTCCAATCCTTTTTAAAATAAACAAGAATACCAAAACCCTAGACATTCAAAAACTGAACCCTAGGAGATGAAGCACCAAAATTCATGTGGGCCCCGTTGGGGTAAGTTAGTACATCAACTTCCTAGGCTCGTAACTTTTGCATACGATCTCTGTTTTAGGCGCACAATAGCTCGTTGGAAAGGTCTATCCGATGAATACACATGTTGCCATTAGAATATGATTGTATGATAGTTTGATTGCGGAAAGCCCTAAAAATGTTGTTTAGGGCCTCAAAATGGCCCCCAAAAGTCAGGGACATGAAAACTAGGAAAAAACTGCCAAACTGGAAAACTGCCAAAATGAGCCAGTTGGAATAGGTGGGAGGCCATCGACACCTATCTGGATTAATTTGGATAAGACTATAATATGTGGTTCCGTAACTCTAGATGCCCAAAATGGAGTCTTTCATTTTATATTTCATTTTCCTCAAAATTGACAAAAAATTGTGGGTATTCCTCCTGCATAGTTTATTCATGCTCCTATGTTGCATCTTCAGGACCGTAGTAGGTCCATTGAACTTTTACCATCCCTATGGATTTTTTCCTGATCACTTTGGCTTTCCGGTTTAGGATGCATATTGGTTCCACTCAGAAATCCCCTTCGTTTTCCACCTCAATCATAGTCCAATCAATTACATGGTTAGGGTCAAACACATATTTCTTTAATAATGACACATAAAAAACATTATGGATGCAAAAAATGCTAACATGTATGAAATTGGCCCTACCTTTTCTATTATTTCAAAAGGTCCACAATATCTTGTTGCCAACTTTGGGCAACAACCCAATCTTATCGAACTTCTCTTCTCTTTCACTTTGAGAAAAACATGTTCACCCACTTTAAAATATCTAGAAATTATGTTCTTATCTGCACAAATTTTCTGTATGTCTTGGGAAGCCTTTAAATTATGCCCAATATTTGCCATCTTTTCTTCCATTTCCTTTAACAATTATGGCCCTATGACAACTCTATCAGTTGGGTTCTCCCAACTCATTGGTGTGTTACACTTCTTTCCATACAATGCTTCAAATGGACTCATTTTTAATGAGGTTTGATACCCATTATTGTAATAAAATTCGACTAAGTGGATAAAGTCTTCCCACTTTGATGGATGGTCCATCGCATACATTCTAAGCATGTCCTCAATGATTCTGTTAGTCCTCTCTATTTTCCCATCTGACTCTGGGTGATAAGTTGTGTTGAGATTTAAATATGTCCCAAATCCCTTGAAAAAACCTTTCCAAAAATCAGGTGTAAATTTTGGATCTCTTTCTGAAACAATTGCCTTAGGCACTCCATGTAGCTTAGCAACTTCCTTCATGTAAATATCTGCAGTATTTGTTTCCTTGTGTGTGGTCTTCATAGGAATAAAATGTTTATATTTTGTTAATTTATCTACCACCACCATGATGAAATAATGTTTCTTCACTGTTCCGAGCAACTTTGTAATGAAATTAATTGTAACCACTTCCTATTTTTACTCAAGAATGAGAAATAGTTATAGCGGCCCTGCTGGATATCTATGATCTATCTTCATCTTTTAGAACTCTATACACCTGGATATGTAATTAGCCACTTCTTTCTTCATTCCCGACCAAAAGTATTGACTTCTTACAACTGTAATTGTCTTATGATATCTTGGGTTCCCAACATATGGCACATTGTGCATTTCCTTCAAAACTATATTTTTTAGCTCTTGTGAATTTGGCACATTTATATTTCCTTTGTACATGAGGATTCCATCCTCTTTCAACTCATAATAATTAAATTTCCATTGTAAATTATCTTGCTATAAGTTTTCTTTTATTTTTACATATTGTTGGTCTGAGTTTGCAGCCTCTAAAATTCTGTCTTCTAAATATGTATCTAAAATTATTTCTTTTAAATCCGTGTTGAACATGCTAATAGATGAAATGTGCATTTCATGATCTCTTCTACTGAGTGCATAAGGCAACTGATTTTCCTTTCCTTTGATATGATTGATTTCAAAGTCATATTCACTCAAAAATTCCATCCATCTAGTTTTCCTGACATTTAATGTGGGTTGTCCAAACAAACGCTTCAGACCACAATGGTATTTCCTTAACTCAAATCTTCTTCCCATGAGGTAATGCCTCCACATTTTTAATGCATGGACATTTGCTTCCAACTCCAAGTCATGTGTATCATAATTCCTCTCATGCTCATTTAATTTTTGAGACTCATAGCATCTCACATGATCCTTTTGACTGAGGACTCCATCAAGCCCTTCTTTGCATGCATCCGTGCACACTACAAAGTATTCATCTGGGTCTGTAATACTTAATGTTGGTGCACTTGTCAAAATATCTTTCAACTGTTGAAAAATTTCTTCACATTTGGGAGTCCATTCAAATTTCACTCCCTTCTTTTGAAAATAAGTGATTGGGTTTGCAATATTTGAAAACCCATTTTTGAACCTTCAAAAATAGCCAGCAAGACCCATAAAAGATTTGACCTTTGTTACATTTATTGGCGTTGACCATCCTCTGGTGGCCTCTATTTTCTCGAGATCAATTGTTATGCCCCTTACTGAAATAATATGCCCCAAGTAGTGAATCTTCTTTTCATAAAATATACACTTAGTGTGGCATACAACTTATGCTCTCTCAAAACTTGTAGTACCATTCTTAAATGTTTCTCATGCTCTTCTTCTATATTGGAGTAGATCATAATATCATCCAAGAAAAAAATTACAAACTTTTTTAGGTACTCCCTAAACACTCTATTCATCAAGCAATTAAAAATAACTGGGGAATTCGATAGCCCAAATGGCACTACTGTAAATTTATAATTCCCACATCTTGTTATAAATGCTATCTTGTTGATGTCCTATACTTTTATCCTCACTTGATGATAACTTGATCTCAAGTCAATCTCGGAAAATATTCTTGAACCCTTCAGCTAATAAAAAATATCATCAATCCTTGTAAAAGGATATTTTTTTCTTTATTGTGACCTTATTCATCTACCTAAATCAATACATAGCCTTAAGGTCCCATCCTTCTTCTTTACAAAAAGAACCGGGGCTCTGCAAGGTGACACACTTGGGTGTATATACCCCTTCTTTAAAAACTCTTCAAGCTGCATTTGCAACTCTTTTAATTCTGGTGTTCCCATTCTATAAGGTGTCTTGGACACTAGGGAAACTCCTAGCACCAAATCAATAGAGAAATCAATGTCTCTCTTTGTTGGAAATCCTGGTATTTCCTCCAAAACATCTTCAAAATATTTTAAGACTGGATTGTCTTCAATACTTTCCACTTTGTTTCTGGTTGCCTCTTCCATATGGGTTGCAAAAAGTTGACATCCCTTCATGAAACACTTCTTCAACTGCATGGTTGGAATTTCTCTAACAACCACAACTCTCAGAATGCCTTGAAGCTTGCTCTTCTTTCCTTCCTCATCAAGATAAGTTATTTTCTTGTTGTAACAATCTAGTACATCATGGTGTTTCTCCAACCAATCTATCCCAATTAGAAAATCATATGAAACCAATTCTATGATGTTCACATATACCTTTTTTTTGAGTCCATTCATGTCTATTGGGAAATCTTTAACCAACTCATTGATCTTTCTCTTATCCCCTATGGCTAACTAAACTAACCAAGATTTCTTATGCTTACTCCTTTACAAGTGAAATATTTCAACAATGTTAGAGTTTATGTAACTATGGGCTCTATAATCAATTAAAATTGCTATGGGTTGGTTATCAATATTACCTTCCACTTCAATCATGAGAGATTGATACTCTACTTTCTTATTGTCCAAGGCTGCATAAATCCTTGGCATGATTCCTCCCATGTCTTCAATTGTCTTAGCCTCCTAAATTTTGTGGAAACTCTGTTTCCTTCACATCCCCAACATTGTACAAGATGTTTCCTTGGCCTTTTCCCAATTGAATTTGTTGTCTTGTGCTCATTTTGGGTTGGCCATCCTTTTTAATTTTCTTGTGAGGTGATCGTCCAATCCAATAAGTATCATAGATGTTTTCTCCTCTTGTAGTATCTCTTTATAAGTGTTACAAAATGTGTTCATGAGAATAGTGTGAGTTTATTAAATATTATTGGGGAAGGCCAGTAACTTTACCTTGGTAAACTACCTTTTATAATAGATAACCCAAGGCATCATATGTGAGAACATATAAATCCGGGGCTATAGGGTAGCCCTGCATCATTGATCTACTAAGAGGAATTAGATAAGTAAGGGATCTATTAACACACCTAATAACCAAATCATTGGAAAATATAATATTGACATAATATATGAAATTTGACCCAAAGGCTAGCCACTCAAGTTCTTGAAAAAGGGTGGCTCAAAAAATTTCTTCCATTTCTCTTTCTTACCTTTCATCTGGTCATTCCAAGTCTTTTGGAAGGTTGGACTCCCTCTGCTCTGCTCATAAAGATGCATTTCTCTCCTTATGGACTCTTCCAAAGTTCTAAGGTTATCATGTTGTATATTGTCACTATGTAAAGAGGGTAACTCACTTAGAAACATTTGGATTTTTACCTTCTCATCCTTTATGAAGTCCATATACTTCAACAACTCAAAAAACCTCTTCTCATACTCATCCATTGTCATGCTTCCCAGCTTGAGTTCAAATAACTCTTTCATATTTCTTTCATAGTAATGATCAGACAAATATTTCTCTTGGAAATATCCTTTGAAATACCTCCATGCGACCTTCCTCTCATCAAGGTGTTTTGCTTGCTTAAGCTGATCCCACCACATGGTTTCCTTTCCTTGCAAGTGGCAGGTTGCAATTCTTGTTTCTACCTTGGAGGGATAATCACACAGTTGGAAATATTTCTTCATTTCCAACAAGCATGCCTCAACATCCTCTCCCTTTCTATGCTCACGATTGAAGGTAGGTGGCTGGATTTTTCTGATTTTACCTTGCAAGATGTCTCCCTCAGGCCTTCTCCTTTGTCTCCTCATAGGGGACACACTTGGGCTACTCCTTGGTCTTGAACTTGCATGAGATCTCCTAGTGGATTTCCCTAGGGAATGATGATGCCTTCTCATTCTCCTTGAATTCCTGCCATTCTCATGCTCATCCTTTCTACTATGGGATCTGGATGATGTCACTTGTATAGCACTAGATGCTTTTTTTGTGATAGAATCTTTATTGGATTTCCTCTACAACATGTTCAACATCTAAAGTATCTCTTCCCGATCCTTCATAATATTTTCATTATCTTCCCTATAACTCCACACTTCTCTTTGCAAAATTCTCATAATTATAGGCTCCTACCTATCTCATCTTCCATTAGATTTTGTCTCAGTATTTTCCATGTTGACATGTACCCCTATGAATTCCTCTCCATCATTGTAGGACCCTTGGGCATCTTCCATGGTTGTGGTTCTCATATAGGAACCAAAATATCTTCCTGTACCTCTAAGTTCTTCAAGAAAATGTGCATGCAAATAAATTTTTGTTAGACAAAAATATATACATACATAATTAAGGAAACCAATACATAGTTTTTCTGCTCTTTAATGCCACCAATAATTTTATTTTACATTGGTTGTAACTTATGTTGCGAAAATCAGTTTTTTGGGTTGACAAATGGATTCTCCCATCCAATAGATTTCCAATGACTACTTTCTTTCTCAATTCTGAGTTATGAGCAGAAAGTTATGGCCATCTGAATATTACTAATTTACCCCTTTTGCACATTTTTTATTCTAGTGCAAATAATCCCAGACACCAACTTCTGCCACTTATAGAAGTAAATCTGTCAGGAATCATAGAAACTTTAATATGAGGCATAGATAAACCTTATGGCAGGGAACTCATAAAAAATCTCATATTGTCATTCTGATGCTTTGGTCAAAATCTACATCAATTTGTAAATGACAACTTTGTCTTTTTTCACCCCTTTTCTTAGATAGCCAAACATGCTATCTCCAAAACTATGCACTTTTGGAAAAAATTCACTATGCCAAATTTATATGACTTGGTGAGTATACAAAAACTTGAGTAAATAAAAGTTTCCATATTTTCCATCCGGGTATCCTTTTCCTCCTCTACAAATCCCCAAAAAACCCCAAAAGTGGTCCAGAATAGTGGATTTTTCCCTATTTCAGCATCCCCATTCCAAACCCCTTTGTATTTATTCAATTCCTTCTTAGGTTATTTATGTTCCTGCTTTCCAGACTCTCTCCAATAATTTCAGCTTGATCTATACCTCTGCCAATGATATAGACCCAGATATTTAAAAATCACTATTTTGCAATTTTTGGCAAATCCAAGCAGAAATGGATAATGGCCCTCTATGGCACTTATGTATCCCTCCTTACTATGGAAAAAAACCAGAAGTTTCATATAAATATGACCTAATGTCCTCTAGTTATGGAAAAATAAGATTTTGGCTCTAGACTTGTTTTTTATTTATCTTTACACTGTGGAACAATTTTTCCTATGTGGCATATTTGCTAATGTGGTCATTGATGTGGAATTCTAGGTCCACATGACACCCTAAGGTGATTCCATGTCACCCTCCTATCCTTCCTCATCAACCTTCTCTCTCCTTTATCCTCTTTCTCCTACACTAACCTTAACCATTAATAAAATATTAATATTTTATGGTCCCCACCTACCTAGTTGGCACACATCTAACCTTGAATGGGACAAGGGTCCCACCCTGAATTGGAAAAGGGTCCCACCCCGTCTGACCGACTCCATGTGGCACCCCTTCATTGGCTGCAGGGATGGATGGGTCTCATCCCACACCTTTACCTTAGCGCTCATGAATTTTTCACATCTCCCATATCTGACAGTGGAGATCATGCAAGATCAACGATTGAAAGGCCACGTCACATCCAAAACATGCATGGAAATTAACAACCTTTTGGGGTTTGAAAATGGTTTTCCTGTGCTATGTGGCATGATCTCTATGGTGTCGCATGGTACATGACCTTGAACCAAAACCACCTCACTACCCATGAAACAATGGTTTATGGTTTGGTCATACCACCGCCTCATGTGACTCCCACGTCATATGCCATTGTTCCACCAACTGCCACTGTGGCCCTATCACCATGGAAGTCCAAGTCACCTCCGACATGTCACTTCTTCCACGTCACCTCCATGTCATGTTGACGTCATGTACAATAAAATACCCAAAATTTCCTAAATTTCAAACTTTTCCAATTTTTCGAAAATGCACAATTATGAAATTTTGCTAGGGCCACCATGAGACCCTAAATTAAGCTTGCACATGGACAATTTAGGCCTAGTGCACATCATCTCAACCTTTGCACCCAAACTTTGACACTCATAGGTCGAATTCTCAACCAATTTTGCTGTAGAAATTGGGGCTTTTCGCAATTTGGCCCAATTCTTCATGGCTACATTGTAATTTCTAGAATTCAACCAATTATAGGCCCAACACATGCATATTTAGAGATTAAAATTGGGGATTTAACCCCTAAACTCAAATTCACCAAAATTACAGGAAATCTCCTCACTTTTTCTTGCAAAATTATTACAACCACATTGTAAACATTCTCTGAAATTTAACTATGCAATTTTAGCTTCTGTGTGTTGAGTCTGGTCCATATAGGCTCAGTGTTTGAACCTGTCTCTTTGATACCATTTTGTAATGCACCCTAACTTAACCAGGGATCATTACTTGCATAAAATACACATAAATTCAAAATTTCTTTTGCTAATTAATTCATGTAGCTTACCAACTACGAATTGAACACATTTTTAACTAAAATTTGATACCCGTAACTAAATGCATCTACAACATTGTAAAATAACATAATGTTTCTATAAAATCTTCTACAATGACCCATAAAAATAATTCATGTGCACAGGGTTAAAACACAACTGCAAAACTCAAAAGATAAACTCAGAAAATAATTAAACACTTATCTTTTAAAATGTTTGTGCAGCTAGCTTCTTGGGAAGAAAATTCCCCCCAAACATAGACTTATTGTTCCAAATCTCAACAACAAGTCACCCCTAAGTCAGGGCTATAAATCCACAAGAGAAGGGTGCCTCTCACAGTCCACTCACAACTCTAAATCTCACAACCCACTAGTATTCTCCTACAACTATCCTGTATTTCCTCCAACTCTCTTCCTCTTGACATGCCCAGCCCAAGGAATGTACCCCTTCACTTCTCTCAACCCCTCAAGCATCACATTCATTTACCAAGGTTTGTCTGGCATAGGTAACCAAGAATCTCTCTGCTGGGAACTCAAGGGAACTCGCTGCCAAGAAAACTACCAGGAAAAACAGCAACAACATGTGTTGTTACAGTGCAACTCACCCAAGAGTTCACTATTCAATCCTAACAACCCGACTCTTCAACATTCACCTCCAAAATGCTCCAAAAATGCTCCATAATTTGCAAAACCCTCTTGGTTTATCTCCAATGCTCTTTTTACTTGTTCTCCCCTTGTTATTCATGCCAAAACTCAATGTGAAAAACATCATATTCTCCCCCATACAAATTTCCTCTATTTTCCCAAGATAGTTGACTTCTCACTCTGCCCAATATTGATTGTACTACAACCCCATGCTTCCAATAACTATGGATGTCACTTCTACACCCACCCCTGATAGGTATTTAATGATCGGACTCTCATACACTCAAACATAAAATATAAGTTATCCCAAATGATAATAAAATTAAGAAATTCAGGTTTGGATTAATACCCACAATTAATTTCCTCCTTGGACCCCTATTCGACACTCCTAGACATTCCTCTCTCTTGTGGATAAATCAACCCCCGTCTCTGTCCATATTCCCAGCAACCAGTATCACATTATATTCATTAAAATAAAAAATACAATTCACATATTACATTGCTTGGCCATAGCCATATTCATATCTACACTATGCATAGATTGAAATGAGGATTATAGTGGGGATGTTACACATGTGGATTTGTCCACATAGAACAAAAATTTCTTATCACTATACTAGTTGAATATAATCTAAAATGCATACTTTATACATTTCTAAATACACCAAGTTTATTATAGATGAATATGCATATTTTCCCCAATCAAAGGAATAGACTTACAATTATATAGGATAATTAAAATTCATTTATAAGAAGGTTCAGTATGCCTTCTTAACCCTCCCTTGTAGATTTTAAGTTTCTATGTTTCTTTATAGAAGGCTTAAATATTGTTGCAATATAAAACACATATGTGTTATTTGAATCTCAACTTTAAGGTTGGACTCGAATATATGAGAAGCCTTGTAGCCAACACTCCTAGTTCAAATTAGGCTTAGCCTTATGAGAGTAATGGATATGACTAAAAATGATAAGGTTACTAGTTTTTCTTGAGAGCTCTATCAAGGTGCCCAATTTCAATGATTTTAGTTATACAAAACACAATTACTTCATAAAAAAAAGTTTGTAGAATAAATTCTACATATTCTTAATATATAATTTTTTTCTAGAAATATTGTAGTTTTCAAATTTAAAAAAAATTCCTAGTGAAAGATATCATGATTTTAAAACGCATTACTTTATTTTATCTATTATAACTTTTGATGGACTTAACTATTTCCAAAAAGAATTATGTGTTGCGCTAGTAGAAATAGAACTCTACAAAATTTAAAAAATTCATTGTGTCATGATCCTCAAGTGTGGTGTGTGCACATAATGCCATAGTTTAAGGGCTCACTAACTTTAATATTTTATAAAAATATAAAATCATAGTGATTTGTTTTTGGAAAAATAGTGGTGCATGAGTATTCTCTATATGCACACAATGTCATAGTTTAAGGGTTTATTGACTTTAATATTTTATAAAAGATATAAAAGCATCGTGATTTGTGGAAAAATAATGTTGCGTTATTATTGTCTATCCTTTATAACTTTAATATATATATTTTTATAAATAAATACTATTAATTAGTTTATATATTTCTATTTGTGAACATACATATTTGTTATATTCAATCATAAATTTAAAAATCCACTTTATAAAAAAATAATATAATTACAAGAATTTTCCATAAATAAAAATGATATAATATGAAATCTTGTTTTATTTTCTACATAAAATGTTTTTACATCACCTTAAAATTTCTTGTGGATGTACATCTAATTTTTTTTAAAATTTAAAGCATTTTGTTTTAAGTTTTATGGGACAACTAAAATATCGACTAACTTGTCATAAAATGTACTCATAATTGTGCATCAACCTTAATCCATCTCTAAAATATTTAATTTATCATAAGAAAGTGATATAATATAGTTAAGATTTCAACAATGACTTGGAAAGACTATATCTACGTTATTTCCTATAAAAAAAATCCCAAAAAATTATGTAAACAACAATTTTCTAAAAAAATATGTAAACATCAATTATTTGAACAGTGATATAATAATTTAACAAATAATATCCATTACCACATAAATTTCAAAAAAATATGTAAACAACAATTTTTTAAACAATGATATAATAGTTTACCACTTAAATTTCAAAGTAATATCCATTACCACTTAAATTTCAAAGTAATAACCTTTTACTAGGATACAACATCCCTACATATAACCCTTCATCTCAGAGCTTTTATTAGGATACGACATCCTTACATATAACTCTTCATCTTTACAAAAAATTATAATATAAATAATCATAAATAATATGATAAATAAATATCAAAATGATGGATTTTTATAAAAAAAATCTATACATAAAATCTTATATATAAATAAAGATCTAGACCAAATTTACACAATAACTACCCCATGATCCAAGTACAAAACGACCATATAAAATATGTGGAATTACAACAAGACCTCAAAATACACATGGCCATGAACGAATAAGAATCTTGTTGTCAATTAGATAAAATGCCCAATCTTTTGGGATATCATTCTTACCTAAAATTCTAAATGTTCCATTAATCATCCCAACACTTGGTATACCTATAACACTTCACTTCATGATGTCTCCAATAAACCTCCCATCTAACTAACTTATTCATCGTATGATCATGAAGACCATCTTCAACATCAAATCCCATAACTAGATAATTTTGAAATTTGATTTCTTAAAAATACCCATGCTATTATGTTAGCCCATATTTCTAAGCTTTTCCATTATATTTTTCATACAATTGTTTTCCCACCTTGACATCACATATTATCCATCTCATTTTCAAATCCAATTATCTCTATGGCCCATGCAATTATTGGACATGTTCTATTTAATTATTTTATAGTTTTGGATGATTATATATCTAATTGGATAGAGATAAAGAAGTTTTTATAAACTTTTTGACTAGTTCTAGTGACTAAGTGTTTTGAGCTTCGTGATGTTAGCTTTGCCTCTCTCTAATTTTATGTCCTTAATCATTTTAAATGTATCTTAAGATATAGTCCTTACCTTAAGTAGCATGTTCTTAGTTATGTTTTAGGGTTATAATGGTTCTAATCTTCCCAATTAGGTATTATTGATTATTATAAGGTGGTTATCATGATTGTACTATATATTGTATATTATTATGTGAATACAACTCATTAACATGCAGAGTTTTCCATCATTTCTTTATTTCAATGAATATCTTCTTTGTTCTTTATATTCTTTCAATTGGTATATATGTATGTAATGATACATGTGTTCTTAACCATTAAAGAAAGATTGAAGAGGGAGGATGAAGAGAGATTGTGTAAGGCCTCTACCTATGGATGGTAGTAGGCACACTTCCTAAGTGGGGCATGGAGAGTTTTCATAAAAGGTTGCAGTTCTATACTTTGCCTACTTGATCAATGGATGAAGTGGTGAAACATTCCATGTTGTCTTTATATGAGTTGGGGCATCTTGAGTGCATGATCTAGACATGTAGACCCAAGAGGTTGAGCATCCCTCAATTAGTGGATAGATACCTTCAAATGCCCATGATAGGTGTGCTTGGGCATATTGTCATTCGTACTTGGACACACCTATTGGGCACACTTGGGTGCACTTGTTGGATGTTGACGGTTATTAGACAAGGCACCAAAGGATGCAAAGTTGATGGATGGAACTTGTGTCCACCTTAGAGTTGAAGGGGCTTGCACGTGAAAGGTGAATCTCATATAAAAAAGAGGACACCTCAAAGGTGCTAAGGCATCATACAAGCATTGATAATTCATACAAGTGTAAAAGAGATATGTGTGATAGTGCTACTTATGAGCTTGGACCAATGAGGAGAATTGCATTGGCTAAGTGAAAATAAGAAGAAGAAGGCAAGACTTGTCACTTGTAGGAGGCAGACTTGTAGTTTCTTTAGGGGTTGGATTAATAGTTCTTGTAAGCAGTTGTGACTTGTGTAATTGTAGTCTATAAAAGAGTTGTAGGTAGTTGGCATGGATCCTCTATTGTACATTGAAACATTGTTCATATAAATATAGTTAAGGCATATTAACTTGAGTGTCAACTATACTTGTGTATCGTGATTGATTTATGTGGACGAATGTTATGTTCCTTGCTTTGATTTATGTTGGATAAGTATTGAAATAATTTCTAAGTATTAAGATTGCTAGGATGTTTTAAGGCCATGCTTGGACATGTGCCTATTGTTGGAAGAACTTGGTTGCGTTGGACTTAGTTATGCATCTAACATATTGTAACTTAAGGAAAAGTTATGGGTAGACCTTAAGTGAAGAGGTATTATCTGGTTGTAGTAGTGAAAGTTGGCCAAGCCCCTATGGTCGAGGCAAGGCAGTGCCACACAACTAAAGATGTTGAAAAAAATAAATTTGAGCAAGACTCTTAGGTATTTGCTAGGTGGTATCAGAACTCAACTTCTCCAAGATGTTAGTTTTAGAACTCTTTTTGGCACCCTTCACCATGTTCCAAAAGGAAACAATAGGTTGGAAGGGTGGTCTAAATGGTTCAAGAAAACTTTGCAATAGGGGAAATTTTAGGGGCTAAATTTCACTCTTGAGTTAATTTTCCATGTTTTTTCCTAAAAGACAATGCACCATTTTCCATTTTTTCTAAAATGGTTCGCCCAAATTGTTTAGGATCAAGGTATTTTACTCTAGAAATCACCAAAAGTTTCTAGAAACTAGACAGAATCCCTAGAAATTTGAATATTTTTACAAAAAATGTTGCCAAACATTTTATGGTTGGCCTTTTAAGAATTAGTAAAATTTTCCAAGGTTTATATACTTCAATTTAAATAAGGTTAAAATTCTCCCTACTTTGCAATCATTTCTCGACAAAGAAGTTGCTTGGGAGGCTTGCATGCTCCTTGAGGAAACACCTAACATCATAGGTGTTGGAGAAACCCCTCTTTCAAAGGTTATACAAAACAATGCCAATATACATTGGAGACTGAATGAAGCTGGAGGATGATATAGAGTTGTTGTTGCAGGTTGCAGTCGATCTAGGAGTAACCTGAACGGGCGTCCCACCATACCTTAGAGTGAATTTTGACCAAGTTAAGATGCAAGTAGAAGTCATAGAGGAAACATTTCATTATATCTCAGGTTTAAATGTAGTTAGGACTATGCATTACCCCATAGACCTTTTGAAGATGGCACTATATGGTACCCATTCGTAAGCCACTTCAAGCAGAGGTGAAACTTTTTTTTTTTTTCTTATTGTAATTCATTTTCTTTAACAAGTTGTCCACAACATGATTTTGTAGTGAATGGAAGGGATTATCCATTCTTAGAGTAGCCTTTGCAATGAATAGGTGCATTGGATGGAAACCAAGGGAAAAATATCAATCATCTTTGTTATGTGGATCTAATCATAAATGGAAGAATTGTACATGCATTGATGGATTTCGATGAATCATTGGGTAGATCATGATAGGATGAATCATTGGCTAGATCATGAAAGGATGAATCATTTGGTAGATCATGATAGGAGGGGTGAAAGTCTTAAGTTGGTGACTTGGTCTTACTTAAGTTGGGCAGAGAGTAGTTCAAGCCACCAAGTGGCATGTCTAGTGATTTGATGCACTGGTTTGAAGGACCATTTAAGGTACTTGAGAATATTGACAATCCTAGTTATAGATTATATATTCTAGACCACATGAGAGATCACCATTGTATTTTCCATATTAGTCAATTAAAACCTATAGGATTAATGAAGGATATCCTATGAAATTTGCACCATCTAAATCCCCCGTTTTGATCATGGGTAGATCAAAGATACTTGCACGTAGGAATGCCCACTTTGGCAAGAATTGAAGGCATGAGTACTTTTTTAGCTAGAAAGATATACCTTAAGAGGAGAATGGTTGGGAAAGGAAAGAGGCACTATGGAAGTATGAAGAGAATATCCAAGAATTTGAGAAGTTGAAGCTTAGGGAACTTAGAAAAGTGTTTGTTAGATGTTGCTAGGATGGAAACAAGTTTAGTGGGGGAGTATGTAAGGCCTTTGCCTACGTATAGAAATAGGCGCATTGCCTAGGTGGGTGTAGATGGTTGTCGGAAAATGTTGTAATACTAAACATTTCTTGCCCAATCAATGGCTGAAGTAGTGAACCATTCCATGTTTCCTTTATATGAGTTGGGATGCCTTGGGTTCATGAGACAAATGTGTATACCCAAGGGGTTTAGCATCCCTTAGTTGGTGGATGAATATCTTTAGATGCACTTGTGAGGTGCATATGTTGGGTGCACTATCGAGTGCACGTAGGCGCACTTCCATGTGCACTTGGGTGCACCTACTGAGTGCACTTAAGTGCACTTGTTGGACATGTACATTTGGTGGAAAAATAAGCAAAGGACACAAAGTTAATGGATGGAATTTGTGTCCACCTTAGAGTTGAAGAGGCTTGCAAGTGAAAGGAAAGTCTCATATAAAAAGGAGTATGCTTCAAAGGTGCTAAGGATTCAGATAAGCATTTATCATTCACATAAGTGTAAAATAGCTCTATGATAGTGCTAATGTTTGGGGTTGGCATAGTAGGGAAAATTGCATTGCCTAAGTGAAAAGAAGAAGAATACGATATCCATAGGATGTAGGCTCGTGATTTCTTTAGGGGTTGGATTGACAATTCTTGTAGGTAGTTGTTCCTTGTGTAATTGTAGTCTATAAAAGAACTGCAAGTAGTTGGCATGGATATTCTATTGTACATTGTAACATTCTTCATATAAATAAAGTTAAGGAATCTACCTTGGGTGTCACCTATACTTGTGTATTGTTGTTTCTTTATGTGGATGAACGTTATGTTCCTTGATTTTCTTTATATTGGTTAAGTATTAAGCATTGTTGGGATGTTTTAAGTCCATGGTTGGGCGCGTGCCTACTATTGGATGAACTTGATTCTGTTGGACTTAGTTGTGCATCTAACATATTGTGCCTGAAAGAGAAGTTATGGGAAAACCTTAAGTGAAGAGGCGTAGTCTATTTGTAGTTAGTGTAAGTTGGACAATCCCATGTGGCTGAGGCAAGGCAGTGTCACACAATCAAAGATGATGAAAATAAAAAATTTGGGCAAGACTCTTAGGTTCATGACAATGTTGGTGAAAGATTTGTTATGAGAGGTTGAAGAAAGGAATAGTTGAATATTTGTTGCTGCAGTGGATTCTATGGAATATTTTGAAACATTGATGTTGTTGGCATGTGATTCCATCCACCATTGAAGAAAGTTTTGCATGTTACAATTAAGAGGGAAGATTACATCTTTATTATTATGTTCATGTGGATCAGTTAAAATATCTCACAAATTTCCTTGGTCTAATGATGACTTAGAAGGGTTACAAATTCTTTTTGAGTATTACAAAAGTATCTAAAGAAACCATTTCTTTGATGTTAATATTTTGAACAAGATTCCAATTTTTTTGTAGTCAATTTTGCGAGTTTTGTTTTTTGAGAAGTATTGAGAATGTATTTGTTTTTATTTGATTAAACCCATTGGTTTCTACCTTTTTTATATTGTTTGCGGTGCATGGTTCTAAGGGGTAAATCTTGATTGAGTAAAGAAAATTATAGGACATTTTTAAGAGAGAAATTATTATTCTTATATTGTGCTTGCACAAGCTTAGTGATCATATATGTTTCTCAAACTATTTTTTTAACTACAAAATAGGGTAGTTTTGTGATTGTGAGATGGTGAGAATAAGAAACATGAGAAATATGAAGCAGAAAAACCCCATCAATAGAAATATCTTGAAGAATTCTAAGAAAAAAATGAACTCTGTTGCAAGCGTGCTAAATTGTCTTATGCACAAAAGCACGCAGAACATTTAACACCCCTAGTGTATGGTGGTTTCTTTGTGAATCTTGGTTCTAATTACTTGTTAGTTATTATGAACCTTGTATGAGATGACATGTTGGACTCATTATTCCCCCCCTTGCTACTTCTCCTGTGATATTATCTTACATTTAGTAATGAGACCTAAATTTGTTTAACTTAATAATTTTTATGGGTACTCTCTTGATGGCGTAGGATGAAAAAATTCCTTGATACACATGTATTCATAAGGATGTGTGTTGATGAAATATATTAACGATTATGATCAAGATGGATGTTGGTGGCCTCCCACCTATTCCAACTGGCTCATTTTGGCAATTTTTTCCCTAGTTTTCGGGTGCCTGACTTGCAGGGCCGTTTTGAGGCCCTAAACAACGTTTTTTAGGGTTTGCCAGAGTAGAAATAACCTTTGATATATAGAAAAAAAATGTGTATTATTCAGATAGACCTTTCCAATGGTCTATCGTGCACCTAAAACGAAGATCGTATGAAAAAGTTGTTGTACTAGCTTACCCAAACAGGGCCTATATGACTTTTGGTGTTTCATCTCCCAGGGTTAGGTTTTTTGGATGTCTAAGGTTTTTGACATTCCTGTTTTATTGTAAAAATTCCTTCAGAGCCTCATTGTAATGATCTTCTTGTGAATGAGCACAATTGTCACATCTCTTCTCAGAGATAAGCCACCACCATTCTAGCAAGCTTGTTTCCATTGCATTTTACAGTTTCAACTTATTTCCTTATTGAATAGAAACCAGTTTTACTGTATATCTGTTTTTATGTGTTAAGCATATTTTGATAATAATATATATTTATTTCATTCTGCAAATCCGGATCAGTGGTATCAGAGCGATCTGATCCTTGTCGTTTTTAATTCATGTCCCCAACGAGGTCAGGGTACAAAGAATTGGGTCTCGAGCTTGTTTATCTTGAGGACAAAAGCTCTTGCACGCCAAAACGACCTCTCATGGCAGAATAAAAGAAAGACGATGGGACATGAGATCCCTTAAAAATGTTTCTTGAGGAAGCCCTCATGCAACATAGGAACGAGATGATGGATATTTTAGCGCAAATCCTTTGGCGGCTACCAACAAGCGACACATATTACTCAAACGGAGGCGTCGCCCCCTTCAAGGTACACATAAACTTCGATATTCCTATATTTGAAGGTCATATAGATGTAGTTACGGTAGACAAATGGTTGAATCTTCTAGAAGGGTATTTCTTTGTCCATAACTTCTCGAATAGAGAAAACATTACTTTTGCACTCCTCAAAGCCGTTCCCCATGTCAAAGATTGGTGGGAAACTTTCTGTGAGCAAAAGGAAACAGAGGAACGCTCATTATTTACAGTCGTAGTCACCTGAGAGTCCTTCAGGGATGCTATTAAGGAACAATACTACCTTGTTGGAAGTTATGATGACCTGTACACAAAATGGACCATGCTACAGCAAGAAATAGACCAAGTGGTTCTCGAGTTCACAAACATCTTCCATACCTTGCACACCAACTTGGGTATAAAATATTCTGAGTGACATCTGGTGCTCAACTATCACGACGATCTGCATAGATACATCCAGGCCAAAATGGAGTTTCTGGACATCTCTTCCTTGGGCGCGACCCACCGATATGCCATCAAAATTGAGTAGAAGCTCAAACAAAAGACACAGAATTTTGGGCATGGGAACCCCTCACAGCAAAATCCAGGAAAGGGTGGCCCCAAACTGTAGGAAAAAGGACATATCAAAGACGAACAACCTCAAGACAACTAGTCCAGGCTGCAAGAAAAGAAGGAAATTAGAAAGACAAAGAAAATTACTAGGAAGTGGTGTGACTTCCATAAGAGCCCCAGGCATAACACTGTTGATTTCCGCTTGAAGCAGTTGTTGGTGGCTGAGGTGAAATCCCCTGAATCAGTTGCGGGTTCCAACTCTGAGTCAGAACCAGAAAAGGGGAGATAGATCATAAACGCAGAACCCAGTGCTACCATTGCTACCACCAAGATCTAGCCCGGTGAACCAGACGAGCCAGAGGAAGGCGAGCACCTTTTTCATCCACAGATGTGGGTGAAGGGTACCCCGCTGCACTTCATGATTGATAGTGGTAGCCAAACGAACCTAATCTCAGTAGAGGTTGTTAAGAGACTCGCCCTACCAACAACGCCACACCCACATCCCTACACCATTAGATGGCTCCGCCAAGGAAGCGACATCTACGTCATCCAACAATGTCACCTGTCATACGACGTCAAGCCCTTCAAAGATGAGGTATTGTGTGATGTTTCCCCTCTATAATTTTGTAATGTTCTTTTGGGCCAACCATATATATGTAAATGTCATGTTGTATATGATTCTTGGCCTCATAGTGTTATTATTACTTTGAACAATAAATTGTACAGGATACCTGAGGTAGTCCCACCCAGTGTTATTTCCTTGATATCTACCAAGAAATGGATAAAGGTCATTTCTCAGGAAGGGAAGTTTTTATTCTTCGTGATTTGCTCTCAGAATGAGAGAAAGATCGCAGCCACATCCAGGGTCTCTATGGCTAACCTCTCCACACAGCAAAAGCAAGTGGATAAGGTTGTGGAAGAATACTTAGATATATTCTCCTCACCTATCGGGGTACCTATGCACTGTCAGGTCAAGCACCCCATCTATCTGACCCCCAACGCATTATTTCCCAATAGGCCAGTCTACTGCCACTCTTTGTTAGAGAATGAGGAGATCAAGTGGCAGATCCAAGAAATGCTCCACAAGGGGCACATCCATCCCAGTTCATCACCTTGTGGGATCCAAATCATGCTGGTACAAAAGAAATATGGAACCTGACAAATCTGCATTGATTACGAGGCCCTGAATAAAATCACTGTCAGAAACCGATACCCAATTCCTCGAATTGATGACCTCCTCGATCAGTTCACGGGGGGGAAATACTTCAGTAAGATTGATCTGAAGTTTGGATACCACTAGGTCTCGATAGAACAAACATATGTATGGAATACCACCTTCATGTCAAAGGAAGGTATGTTTTAATGGTTGGTCATTCCCTTTGGTTTGACAAATGCTCCAACCACTTTCATGAGCATGATGGATGATATCCTACGACCATTCACCAATAATTTTGTAGTGGTGTATCTGGATGAAATCCTCATTTACAACAAGACTTGGGAAGAACACTTGCAACATATTTAACAAGTTCGTCACACCCTACGGTAACACCAGTTCTACGCTAACTTTGAAAAATGCTCCTTCAGCATGGACATGGTTCATTACCTGGGCTACATCATCGATCAACATGGCGTACATGTAGATCCAACCAAAATCCAAGACATCTGTGACTGGCCATGCCCAACCACACTCACTTAGCTTCGAAGCTGCTGATTATTTTGGTTGGTTGTCATTGATGTCAACCCTTGAAGAAAGTTCGGTAGAAAATTTTGGTAACACAAAGATTTCGATAATGGACCCCAAGTTTTTTTGATGGATAATGGTATGATTTTTGATATATTTCCAGGTAAGACTATCCCATATGGATAGTACATTTCATTCCATTTCAGGTGGTATGTGGAACGTCACATAACTCCTCACAATTAGAGAGTTATGGCCATGTGAAGTTGGAGAAAGGTTTGGGCAATGGACCCAAGTTTGTTTGATGGATAATGGTATGCGTTTTGATATATTTGTAGGTAATAATATTCAAGATGGATAGTACATTTCATTCCATTTCCAGTGGTATGTGGAATGCCACATAACTCCTCATGGTTAGAGAGTTATGGCCATGTGAAGTTGGAGAACCCTCATGAATCATCTAGAAGCCCCAAAAGGTCAAAGTAGTCAAAGTGGTTTAAGAGATTGTTGGCCCTTGACCAAGTTTTGTGGAAACATTGATCGTGTTTGACCACTTTTGGGACTTTGACAGGCTGGTCGAAGATGGAGCACCCAGGTGGAGTGGAGATCACGGGATCTCACTTGTTTTGTGGGCTTGTGGACTCAACAAATGGTTTTTAGGGTTTATGTAACGGGTATGGGATGTCGGCCCATGGGTTTACCCATGTTTTAGGACTTTGTGTAAATGTATAAATAAGTATCTAAGCGATGTAAGAAGTACTAGAAATTGGCTTAGTGCATGACTATTGGTGGCTATGTGCACGATGGATTGATTTCATCTTAGTGAAAGAACTTGTAAGTGCTTTGTGCTACTCAGGAGTTGGCTCTGTGCCTTGACCTAATTTTGAGGAAGGTGGATCTAGTGCACGGTGCGCAGATCACCTGTCCATTGCAGAGTTGGGCTCTGTGTCTTTTTGCACAGGAGCAGATGAATGTAAGGAGATCGAAGACTAATAAAGAAGAAGAAGAAGTTGGTGGATGTAGCCCCACACTGGGGTGAACCATGTATATCCTGTGTCTTGATATGCTTTGTGTGATGTTGTTTATGTTATTATTTTCTTAATGTTGTTGATGTTATGTATAATGAATGCATTTGATGGTGTAGCTTAGTTCTTAATGATGTGAATGAATGCTAGATCTGAGCTAATGCTATGTGCTAAGTGATGGAAAGTACTCGATCTGTATTGTTACTGCGTTTATCTGTAATAAGGGTTTAATATACGATGTGAATAAGGCTCAAGAACTAATGCATGTTGTTGGGTAAGTGATTTGTTAAGTATTGTAATCACAGATCTATGTCCCAGCTTGGTTGTAGAAACTTGATTCCTACAACCCCCCTGCCTCTACCTCGAGTGAGACTTCATCTGCTTCGCAGGTGTTGTCGAAAGGGCCGGTATTTTGGGTTTTGTTGGTGCATTGAACCCTGGGTCTACACCTGTGCCAACAAATGGTTCCGTTGCTAGGACCTGAAACTGTGATTGCTGGGAAATGAAGAAAAGAGGAGGCTTTGTGCGTAGATCTGTTGCTGTAGTGCGCAGTATTCTACTTGACTTGTGAAGCTGAGTTCTAAAAAAGGAACCGGATTTGAAGAAAGAAGGTAATATCTTAAAGTTTTATGATCTGGTAAAGGTAAGTTAAGTGGATTTTTTTGCTTAGAAAGTATGAATCAGGTATGTTTGATAGATTTTTTACTAATATGAAAACTAGGGCACAATTAGAAGAAAGAGTTGATCTGAATAAATTTGATAGAAATAGAGAAATATATGTTATTCCTGTGCATAGAAAGAATTTTTGGACTAATAAGTGGATGCAGGAACCTAGAAGGAATTTTTGCAGAATGCAGGTCTATCACTGTGATCCTAGTGTGTAGTACAGGAAAAGATGGGGATCGTTTAAAAGAAAGAGAGGATTGACACTATGTTATAATTGCAAAATACTGGGACATATTGCTAAAGAATGTCTTGATATAGGCCCTCTTTGTCTTTGTTGTATAGCTATTGGTCATGAGGTTGAGGATTTCCCAAGGATGATTTCTAAAGTTGAAAAGATGAACATAAGACAAGAAGACTATAAACAAGGTCAAGAAACTAAGGATATGTTAAAGAATCATACGCAAAAAGAGTAAGAGAATATGTTAAAACAATTAAAATAAGTAATGGACAATCACAAAGGCATCATTTTACCAGAGACCTTGAAAGAAAAACAATGCATAGTTACAAGAATAGAAGACTTCGACATAGATTATGTATTTGATGAAGAAACACATGTGAATATTATGCCAGAAAGCACTTGGGAAATTTTGGGAAAGCCTGCTATGATACCTTCATTAGGAAGGATAGGCTTGTTTAAAGGAAAGATGATAACCCTATGTGGAAGAGTTACTAATATACCTATGATTTCTCACGAAACGTCAACAGAAGAGGATTTTGAAGTTATTAGGTTTGTTGAGAAGAACGCCCCTTTACCACTTTTATTAGGAAATACTTGGATTGAGAAGGATCAGATCAAAAGGAAAGTAGGGGAGGAATCCATAGAAAAGAAAAGGAAAGAGCTAAGGGATTTCATAGCTCGAAGAATAGATCGATTGATAGAACAACGATAAGTTGAGTCGAAGAAACAGAATGAAAGAGAAGTAGTTGGCAACCTTGAAAGAGTGCAAGAAGGATTGAAGGACCTATCCATGCAAGAAGAAAATATGTCCACCCAGAACCTAGTAAGAAAACAGGCATTATCTCTTACCCCTTTGAAAGAACATCAACAACGTGAAGTCACTATGCTAAGAAAAGATAAGAATAAGAATGGAAAGAGGAATCCATAGACTCAGATCACAGGAAAGAAGGAAAGAAATCTCAGTAAGAAGAAAGCAAAGTTAGAAAAACTACGGGAAATTCCAGAAAAGACTTCGCAGGAGACAGATCTGCAGAACTTGAACTTTGTCGGAATAGCAGAACAATGTAGAATGGGACTTCACCATGGAAAAGCTATATGACCGTTGGAGGCACCCCGATCATTAGAATGATGCTCCAGAACAGCTAGAAACACAGTTATTTCTAGAAAGATCGCCATTGGACCGTTGAAACTGCGCCATAACGGATGGATTCGTATTGATTAAGGCATTCCTAACCGTTGGAGGAACCCATTACGATGTTTCTTATTTAACCCGTCAAATTCTGTGCCGAGAACACTTTTTGAAAACCGTGATATCCAAGCTTACAGAAAATCAATTGCATATCGCATTGTTCTTTCTAGAGCTCGCCATCCATTTGAGTATATTGCTTGTCCATTCTCTTACCTGATTTATTTTATTACAAGTGTGAATTTCGGGTGAACATAATGTGTTAGAAAATTCTGTGGAAGAGATACTTGTAGATCTCATGACTGAGAGAGTAATTTCTGTGGGAATATAAGCATCGTTGAATGGTGGATTGCAAGAATCCCCATTGACTGGACAATGTTCTGGCCGCACTACTGAGAAGAGAAGAAATCACCGCGACGATTTGGCTAATGCGAAGAAGATCTCTTCGGTCTTGCTGGACTACATCCCGCCTTTGGCTGGCACGGTTAACTGCGATAGCATCCCACATGATTTCTAATACACGTTGATCACTACATACCTCCCGAAGGGGATACGTGTAGTTGGACCCCAGTTAGGACATATTCTATATTTGATGAACAATGACTTCAACCTCAGAGACCGAAAGAACTACATGATTCTTGCGCCGCATCGATATTTGATGAAGATGACTGGGAAGAAGCCGTGCATAGTCTCCCAACCATGGATAAAGGATCTCATGCAATTGACAATCTTGAACGTGATGAAGATCCCTCACTTTGGCCGACATTAGGAGATTAATGCCTGCGTTAAAATCCTCCTATCATGCTATCACAGAGGCTATATATGGATTGATAGGCACGTCATTGTGGATCTGACATTGATCCACCTCATCATGGGATTGAGCATGCAGGGACTGGACCCTCAACATTTCTACCCAAAGAAGGCTGGAGATCGCTGGCACAACACATAAAGGAAGACTATGGCGATGTAGAGAAGGGAAAGCGAGGCTACAAGGTAGCCTCCATCCAGGATGATGCAGTGCACCTATTTTGTCAACTTATAGCCGGTAAGCTCTTCAGAAAGAACCGCCCGACACAGGTTACTGGATTTTTTGTATACCTCACAGGGAAGTGTGTAGAAGGAATGCAAATGAACTGGGCGAGCTACCTCGTCAATGAGTTGGAGAAGGACTTCCTTGAAGCGCAAGATCATGCATATGAGTTTCATTTCAGTTGGCTACTGATACTGATCACCTTTGTCGCTTGGAAGATGCCAGAAGGAGCGACATTCCCCGAAGTTGAGCCATCAGAGCCATTGGCCGCAAGGTTCTCCACCTTGTGGTATACCAATGATATGGTGAAGAAGTGGCAATCGAACACGATGTTCCATGATTACTACCTACTGTTTAAGCATGACATTGAGGTGTTTCCATGAATGACCCAGAATACTTTGCATTAGTACAGGCCGCTAGCAAAGTTTCACGCAGATCGACACTTTATCTACATCACCACGTGCAGGGATGAAAGAAAGGAGGAGCTACAATCCTACTATAAGTTGACCGATGAAGACATGGAAGAGATCACTAAGGAATGGACAGCAGAGTTCCTTGTACTGGTCGAAGATGCAGAACTCTCCAACCCTGACATTATCGAAATTCCATTGGTCACCCTGGTCAAACATGATGGACAGAAGAAAACGAAGAGAAAGGAGGACGTCCAGAACATAGAAAGTGATGAGGAAGACAACGCATTGGAGGAAAGTGGTCTTGAATCGCTCGCAGGAGGAGGAGGAGACGAAGTGAACCAAGAAGAAGGAATGGAAGAGTGAGACAAGCAAGAAAAAGGCGAAGTGATACCGCTGAAGGAACCCCCTACTGAGGCCAAAACATTGAATAAAAGAAAGGTTTCTCCAAAGAAACCCTCAACACAAAAGAAGACCTGAGCCAATAAGCCTTAGTCGAAGAATGTGCTCAAAGTGGACGATGTTGATCTCATCATCATAGCCATAGAGGATGCTTGAGAGGATATCCTGTAGAGACATGAAGAAAAGCAAGAAACACTATATGAAGAATAGACAAAGAGCTCAAGGACATGAAACAAGCCATCTTTTTGAGCTGCGTAGTACTTATTTTGCCTTCATCATCGTAAATTATAGAATTGGGGGATGATCCCACCCAATTACGAAGGCTAGCGTATGTAACCGAGGCTCAACTTCATTGAGTCTAAGAAGAAAAGGAGAAGGCCACAAAGGCCTTGAAGCAAGAAAAGGAGGAGGTCCTAGAGAAATTTTGATTTGTGCAGAAGGAGAAAAATGAAATTCAGGCGAAGTTCGAGCAGAACAATGCGAAGATACAGGAAGAAAAAAATCAATTGCTCGCAGAGCAGATTGTGATCAAAGAGGCAATAATTAAAGCACTTCGCTCTATGTTGGGCTTGGTGTAGGAGGAAGAAGAGTAAGTTGGGATACAAGTGGGGAAGCTCGCTGATACCATTCAACAACTTCAAGCAAGGGTAATGGAGCTAGAGATCCAAGCAGTGTCGAGCACTTCGCAAGAAGTACGCGACCAAAGGGAGGAAGTTGACAGGAATGCAACAGAAAGAATCAAGGAAATCGCCTCAAAGTGTAAGCAAGTGACTGATCAAAGTGAACAGACCTATGAGTTCCTTACAGAAGATCTAGAGATAAAGAAACTGGAAGCACAAATCCAGGAGGCGAAGCAACAGACATCCACCATGTAGGCACAGATGAAGCTGCTTACTGAAGTTGAGGAGATGAAGCGATCACAAGAACAGTGCGCAGTACAATAGCAGGTTACTGCCATCCAAAGAAAAGTCATGGAGGTGACACAGAGACTCCAGCTGATGCAGGACGAAGCCTGCATACTTTTTGAGGAGATTGAAGTCCAAGGCTTGCAACTAGACCAAGTAGTTGCGACGGTAGAACAACGCCTAGAAGGGCCTGTTACAGAGCAAGCAATTCAGGAGTTCTTCGAGCAGGAGGCTCTAGCAAAGCAGCAAGTTGAGGTAGCTCAAGCTAAGCTCGAGTACTTCGAAGCAACCCTACCTAGATCTGAGTGACTTGGGATGAGTCACAGGTTAGTGTTGGGGGCCTGTTGGCCCTTGACCAAGTTTTGTGGAAACATTGGTCATGTTTGACCACTTTTGGGAATTCAATAGGTTGGTCAAAGATGGAGCACCTAGGCAGAGTGGAGATCACGGGATATCGCTTGTTTTGCGGGCTTGTGGACCCAACAAAGGGTTTTTAGGGTTTATGTAATGAGTATGGGATATCGGCCCATGGGTTTACCCATTTTTTAGGCCTTTGTGTAAATGTATAAATAAGTAGCTAAACGATGTAAGAAGTACTATAAATTGGCTTAGTGCATGACTACTAGTGGCTATGTGCATGATGGATTGATTTCGGCTCAATGAAAGAAGTTGTAAGTTCTTTGTGCTACTCAGAAGTTGGATCTGTGCCTTTACCTGATTTTGAGGAAGGTGGATCTAGTGCGCAGTGCACAGATCACCTGCCCACTGTGGAGTTGGGTGTTAGAAAAACATGACCATGGATAAATAAAATAAAACAAGTGCGGAAAAAACACAGAAGATACACAATACAACAGAGACATAGAGTTACGTGGTTCACCCAGTGTGGGCTACGTCCACCAGAGAAATTGCTAGGTCCTTCCTTTATTATTATTCAACATATGAAGGGATACAACCTAGAAAAAACCCGCTATAACTTCCTCTTCTTTCTCTCACGGTCTCTCGTCTCAGAATACAATATTCACTATGTTTCATAGCCACAATACATTTCCCTCATAACAGAGGGTTTCCTTCTAGAAAAAAAAACCCTAACATAATTTCTACTGTTAGATCTGTGACCTTATAATGATCTGGTAACCGCCCTCTGCACTCCCCCGCATGGAGGAGTGTACATACTTCTGGGGTGTAAATACTTCATGGGGTATAAACATGGCTGAAAACAAAATACCTCTGAATCAGGAAGATAATCAGGCTCCACAACCAACAATCTCCCACTTGGAGACTAATCTCAACAACTCCATCGCTGTTGTGTATGTTGGACTCTGAACCTTCTTGGACCTGACAAATTTCTCATCCTCATATTCATTCTTGAAGACCAACCGAAACTGAGCAGGAACTCAGTTTCTCCCTGGTTACTCCCTTTGTTAACATATCTGCAGGATTCTGACTAGTGTGTATCTTTTCCAACTTCAAATGTCCATCTTCCAAGGCAAATCGTATGAAGTGGTACCTCAACTATATATGCTTAGTCTTCGAATGGAAGGTTGATTTCTTTGCAAGATGAATTGCACTCTCACTGTCATAGTACAACCTACTATTCTCGTGCTTCTTTCCCAATTCCTCCATAAACCTCTGTAACCAAATCATCTCTTTACTAGCCTCAATAGCAGCAACATACTCTGTCTCTATTGTTGAAAGTGAAACAACCTTTTATAGTTTTGAAATCCAACTTACTGTTGTTCCACCTATAGTAAAAACATACCCTATGGTGCTCCTCCTGCTATCTTTATCACCTTCCATATCTGAATCAACATATCCCTGTAGAGAAGTTTCTGAACCTCCAAAACATAATGCATGAGTAGCAGTACCTCTCAAATACTTGAGAATCCACTTTATTGTCTCCCAATGTTTTTTACCTGGATTGTTCATATACCTGCTCACAACTCCAAATGCATGTGAAATATTTGGTCTTATGCAAACCATTGCATACATCAAGCTACCAACTGCTGATGAAGAAGGGACCCTGGACATGTATTCTATCTCTTCTTGTGTCTTGGGACACATTTCCTTAGTTAATTTTAAATGGCTAGCTAAAGGTGTACTAACTGGTTTTGCATTCTGCATTCTAAACCTCTCCAACACCTTCTCTATGTACTCACCCTGAGACAATGCCAATTTGCGATTTTTCCTATCTCTTGTTATTCTCATACCAAGGATTTTCTTTGCAGCACCCAAATCCTTCATCGTAAATGAAATAAATAATTTCTTCTTGAGAAAATTTATATCCTGCATATTAGACCCTGCAACAAGCATGTCATCTACATACAATAGAAAGATAATATAGCTTCCATTTTCTATCTTTTTGAAATAAACACAATGATCAGAATGACATCTAATATAACTATGTTCTGTCATAAACCCGTCAAGCTTCAAATACCATAGCCTTGGAGCTTGCTTTAGGCCATACAATCTCTTCTTCAACTTGCATACCAAATTCTCCTTCCCTTATACCCCTATGGTTGCTGCATATAAATCTCTTCCTCCAAATCCCCATGGAGAAAAGTTGTTTTAACATCCAATTGTTCAAGATTCAAATCTTCTACTGACACAAGAATTAAAATAGTCCTAATTGAAGTCATTTTAACAACAACATAAAATATTTCATCAAAATCTATACCTTTCTTTTGTGCAAACCCCTTTACAACAAGTATAGTCTTGTACCGATTTATTCCTCCCTCTTCTTCCTTCAACTTGTAAACCCATTTATTATGAAATACTCTTTTTCTGCAGGCAACTGAACCAAGTCCCAAGTATGTTTATTTACCAAGGAATCCATTTCCTCTTTCATGCCTTGCTCCCACTTCTTTTGGGTGTCTACCTGCATTGCCTCTTCATAACATTTTGGTTCACCAGAATCAGTCAACAATAAATAATACAATGAAGGAGAGTATCGTTCAAGGGGTATACTTAACCTGGTAGATTTTCTAACAACACTTGCAGGTGTTTGAGGTACATGTTTCTCCTGTTGTTATACATTTTTATTTTCTGGTTCCTTTGGAATTTATTTTTTAGTGATCTCATCAAGCATTGTGTATTCTTGTTTTTATTTTTCCTGCTTCTTTCCCTGCAACTGATCTCTGTACATGACCTTCTCATTGAATATGACATCTCTACTCCTATTGATTTTGTTATTTTCATAATCCCATAAGTGATAACCAAAATCAGTAACACCATATCCAATAAAGGTACACTTCTTGGATTTTGCCTCAAGCTTTGTTCTATTTTTTTTATCAATATGGACAAATGCTTCACAACCGAAAATTTTCAAAAAAGAATAGTTTACCTTTTTTTCTGTCCATTCCTGCTCTGGAATTCTACCATCCAAAGAGATTGAAGGTCCCCTGTTTATTAAGTAAACAACAATATCTACAACATCTGCCCAGAACTGTAAGGGCAAACCAGGATGCAATATCATACTCCTTGCACGATCCGTGATTGTCCTGTTCATCCTTTCTGACACACCATTTTCTTGTGGTGTTGTTGGAATTGTCTTCTCTCTACGAATCACATGGTATGAACAATAATCATCAAACTCCTTGTTGCAATATTCACCTCCATTATCTGATCTGAGACACTTCAAACATTTTCCTGTCTCATTCTCAACCAAATATTTCCATTTCTTAAAAGTACCAAAAACATCAGATTTTTGTCGAATGCAATAAATCCAAGTTTTTCTAGTTGCATCGTCAATAAAAGTAACATAATAACGAGATCTACCAAGAGATGATACCTGAGCTGGTCCCCATACATATGTATGCACAAGCTCTAACCTTTCATTCTTCTTTTCTTTTCCAACTCTGAAAAATTTGACTCTCTTATGTTTTCCATAAACACAATGCTCACAGAAGTCCAAATCAATTTGTTTAAGATCTGGCAACAAATTTGTTTTGTGAAGTATCTGAATTCCCTTCTCACTCATGCGTCCTAGCCTATGATTCCACAGTGTTGTATTCACTCCTGTAGAAGCTAAAGAGATAGAAGAGTCAGTATTACCAATACATATATATGGATATATGATCCTTTGATGACCTTCCACATCTTATCTATAAATATGGATATACAACCTTCACTTGCCAACTACCCTGTTGAAATCAGATTCTTCCTTAAATCTAGAGCATGTCTTACCTCTTTCAACAACCATTGGTTTCCATTGCGTTGCCTTATTTTTACCTTTCCCATTCAAACAATTTTGCATGGTGCATCATCGCCCAAATGAACCTGTCCAAAATCACCTTGAACATAGTCTAGAAAATGTTTCCTATGGGGTGTGGCATGAAATGAATCCCCTAAATCTACTACCCAAGACTCATAAATATTATCTATAGAAAGAATCAAAACATCTTGTAACACACCACCTGTTACATTTGTTTCCTGATTTTTCTCGTGTTGTCCATCTCTTTGTTTCTTTGGAGCTCTCTAGTATTTCTTCAGATGTTTCTTTCTG
Source organism: Picea mariana (assembly GCA_032191745.1). Lineage (NCBI taxonomy): Eukaryota > Viridiplantae > Streptophyta > Pinopsida > Pinales > Pinaceae > Picea > Picea mariana. Next base: position 224,267 of record JASDQU010101023.1, read on the forward strand.
TCACATTTTCTCATTAAGGATAACACCAACAAAATCATCAAATGTTAAAGTATTTGAACCAGAGACAGAGTTACCTACAACCATGACCAAGCCGTTCCAACTTTCTATAAATGAGCACAAGATTAGAAGAGCCTTGACCTCATCATCAAAGTCCACTTTTATAGAACATAGTTAATTAGTAACCGTATTAAAATCATTTAAATGATCTGCAACAAACCCACCTTTTGACATCTTCATATTAAATAATATCTTCATTAGAAATACCTTATTGGACACCGAGGGTTTTTCATACAATTTAGCCAATGCATCCATCAAACCCTTCGTTGTATTTTCTTTTGAAATACTGAAAGCCACCAACACTGCCAGGCTCAGCCGTATCGTTCCTAGAGCCTTTCCGTCAAGAATATCCCATTCTTCGTCCTTCATAGCTGTCATCTTATTTGATATTCTTCCCAATGGTAGGAATAGATCCTTCTGATATAAATAATATTCCATAACTGGTAGTTTTGGTTTTTAAATTTTTCGAACCTAAACTTTCCATCTTCCGACATTGCTCCCACTCGAACCAGGAACCCTCTTTTCCTGCGAGTTACCTTTCGCTTTGATACCAGTTGTTAGAAAAACAGGACCGTGGAGTAATAAAATAAAACAAATGTGGAAACAAAACATAGAAGATACACAATACAACAAAGACACATATTTACGTGGTTCACCCAGTGTGGGATACGTCCACCAGAGAAATTTTCAAGTCCTTCCTTTATTATTATCCACCATATGGAGGGATACAACCTACAACAAAACCGTTGTAACTTCCTCTTCTTTCTCTCACAATATCTCATCTCAGAATACAATATTCGCTATGTTTCATAGCCGCAATACATTTCCCCCATAACAGAGGGTTGCCTTCTAGGGAAAAAAACCCTAACTTAATTTCTACCGTTAGATCAGCGATCTTATAATGATCTGGTAACCCCCCTCTTCACTCCCCAGCGTGGAAGAGTGTACATACTTCTGGGGTGTAAATACTTCATGGAGTATAAACACGGCTGAAAACAAAATACCTCTAAATCAGGAAGATAATTAGGCTCCACAACCAACATTGGGCTCTATGGCTTTGTGCACAGAAGCAGATGAATGTAAGGAGATCAAAGACTAATAAAGAAGAAGAAGAAGTTGGTAGATGTAGCCACACACTGGGGTGAACCACGTATATCTTGTGTCTTGATATGCTTTGTGCGATGTTGTTTATGTGATTATTTGCTAAATGTTGTTGATGTTATGTATAATGAATGCATCTAATGGTGTATCTTAGTGCTTAATGATGTGAATGAATGTTAGATCTGAGATAATGCTATGTGCTAAGTGATGGAAAGTACCTAATTTGTATTGTTACTATATTGATCTGTAATAAGGGTTTAATCTGCGATGTGAATAAGGCTCAAGAAATAATGCATGTTGTTGGCTAAGTGCTCTGTTAAGTATTGTAATCATAGATCTGTGTCCCATCTTGGTTATAGACACTTGAGTCCTAGAACCCCCCTGCCTCTACCTCGGGTAAGATTTCAACTGCTTCGCAGGTGTTGCCGAAAGGGCTAGTAGTTAGGGTTTTGTTAGTGCGTTGTTGAAGCGTTGAACCCTGGGTTTGCCCCTGTGCCAACAGAGATTTTAGAAGGTAAATAACAAAGTGAAGTGATGAGTTTACTATAATTCAAAGTGAATACAAAAGAAATTATTTAAATAATAAAGTTAATGGATAAATTACTAAGTGGACAAGTGGTTAGAAGTGGGTTAGCCCTAAAATAAGGAAAGTGGTTTAAGATGGTTAGAAGGTAACCCCTTGAGGTAAAGTGAAGTGATGAGTGTACTATAAATCAAAGTGGATACAAAACAAATTATTTAAATAATAAATTTAATGAAGAAATTACTAAGTGGACAACTGGTTAGAAGTGGGTTAACCCTAAAATAAGGAAAGTGGGTTAAGATGGTTAAAAGGTAACCCCTTGAGGAAGCTACATGAAATAAGAGGAAAGGCTCTCTCATTTTAATCACACTTGAGCATATTGAATATTTACAGGTTAATGAGGTAACCAAAGGATATCTAAGCCAAATTTCAGAGGGAAGGTGAAGTAAAGAAGGCCAAAATTCAAGGGAGGATAAATTCTTTTGATGATGCTTTTTAAGGTATGTTATTTACAGGTCATCTAACCATTTTCACAATAATTTTATTTCTAGAATAATTCAAACTGTCAAATTGGAGGTCATTGAGGAAACATATCCAAGTAGCTGTGATAAAAATTTCAGCTTGTGGTTCGTTGTATTTTTGGAGTTACACGCTATGGAATATAGGGTTTGTGGCTAGTCTTGAAACTAGTCTAAAACATGTGTTTCAGGTAAAAACATCATAACTTCTTCATAACACATCCAAATTCAGTAAGACCAAATGTATTGGTTAGAGTACAATATTTAGTATTTTGTGGACATTTTTCAGATCCATACAACAAATATTTCGTGTGTTGTATGCTCTACAAGTTCGCTCTCTAAAATAAACCAAAATTCAACAAGGTATGTCATTTTTGCTATAACGCCTTTTCTAAGAGGTTCCAAGTAGTGACACCCGGAGGAATTGCATAAAACACACTGAAGAGCATTTTGTAATATTTTCAGATCTTATTCATTACAGGTACATAGTTATGATTATTTCAAGTTAGGTTTGTTGACTAATCCAAAAGTAGTCATGTGAGACTAAAGTAAAGTTTGATGAAAATACTAGTCTCTTGTTATTAAAGTTAAGGAAGGTTTGCATGGATGTGATCATATACACTAGGTCTATTACAAAGTTACAATTCAGAATTGAATGATGAAATTGATGAGGGATTTTGGTTGAGGTACATGTTGGGTACATGGTTGAGACAAGTAGTTGATGAGTTGGCACATACATGAGGTGTATAGTTGATGATGTTGGTACATATTGATGAGTCATNTCATAGTTGTTGAGTAGTTGATACATGATTGGTACATACTTGGTACATGGTTGGAGGCACTTGTTAGTAGTATTGTTGACACATAGTTTATGGATGATGTAGCATACTTGTATTGGTATATTATTAGAAGAACATATTGATGATTATGAGTTGTTGTGTTATGCTTGGTTGATGCACATCTTTGAGACTTGTCTTGGTGATTGATCTTGGTGAGTAGATCGAATTTGGTTGATAAGATTGATGAGACAAGTTGTTGTGATAGGTTGTTTGGACAGGTTGTTGTGACAAGTTATTTGTACAAGTTTGGTGCATGGTTTATGCACTTGTTTATGGTACAGGTTGAGGTACATGTTCGTGCATGGTTAATGCACTTGTTTATGGTACATGTTGATTACAGGTTGTTTGGTACAGGTTGGTGCAAGGTTGATACACTTGTTCATGGTACAGGTTGATTACAGGTTGTTTGGTATAGGTTGGTGCATGGTTGATGCACTTTTTCATGGTACAGGTTGAGGTACAGGTTGGTGCATGGTTGATGCACTTGTTTATGGTACAGGTTGGTGCATGGTTGATGCACTTGTTTATGGTACAGGTTGGTGCATGGTTGATGCACTTGTTTATGGTACAGGTTGATTACATGTTGTTTGGTACAGTTTGGTGCATGGTTGATGCACTTGTTTATGGTACATATTGATTACATGTTGAGGTATAGGTTGATGCATGGTTCATGTTATTTGTACAAGTTGTTTGGTGCAGGTTGATTGGTACAGGTTTACAACAGTATATCTCATAGTGATAGTGTGACAGTGGTTCCATCATTCTACTTATACCTCAGGGAAGTTGGATCCACCTTCCAGTTGTAGCCAGAGAACATAGGGAGTTGTAGCCTCCTTCTGGTTGTAGCCAGAGAATTGGGGAGTTGGAGCTTCCCCCAGGTTGTAGCCTGAGGAACTAGGGGGTTGGAGCCTCCTTCCAATTGCAGTTGGAAAACAAAGGAAGTTGGTGCTTCCAATGAATGTAATTCTTAAATACATATAAGAAAAAGCATTTTGTGGTTTTCTGCCACTTTGGGTTTCCACGTAAAACATTGGTGTACTGTGTATGTGTGTGATTTCTCATTTGTTCATTGTTTATTTACTCTGTAACTATTGGATGATAATGCTACATTGATATAACACTTGAATTTTATGGTGAAAAAGGATTAAATTTCTCTATTACTGATTCACCCCCCCTCTCAGTAATCCAACAATTGGTTTCAAAGCCGGTTCCTTCAGGATACAATTTAACCACTGAAAGGAGATCATGGATTATTCTGAGAATGGAGTACCAATGTTTAATGGACAAAATGGTTTTAGGTATGAGATGTGGAGCAGAAGAACGAAATTATTTTTACGGGAACAAGGAAATTATATTTGGCTATGAGTTGTTACAGGATATGATAGTTCAAAAAGGGTAAAGACTGTAGCCAAGAAGGAATTGAAGAATATTAACAAAATAACAATGGATTTCATCTGGGAAGGATTACCTAATCTGGTAAGAGAAAAGGTTGGTAAATGTTCATCAGCCAAAGAACTTTGGGATAAGTTACATGGCATATATTCTTCACCCATCGCAGATTCAGAAAATTCCAAAGAATATGCATATATAGATCAAGAAGGATTATGTTCACCATGTCAAACATATTCAGAATGTGAAGATTACATAATCACCAAAGGTATGTTGTTTTTCTTTAATTGTGAAAAATGTGGACATCGTGAAGTAGAATGCCATGAAGGAAATGAGATAGAAAAACTAATTGAAAAGGAAGGCAATTGTGAAGAAGAATTGATTAGTGCTTTAGATGAACTAAGAGAAGAAAACAAATCACTCAAGAAACAATTGATGAAACAAAAGGAAAGTGTTCACATTTTTGAAAAATCCCAACATGTCATCGAGAACTTAAGGACTCGGCTAGAAAAAGCCAGAAAGATCGAAGAAAATCCTGAATATCAAAAGCCATATTTGGAAGCCAACATAGAAGAATAGAAGGAAGAAGCAAAAATGAGAGAAAATATATTGACAAATCATCTTAAGGAAATAACTAACGATCTAAACCATCTTGAGGCAGAGTTTGGTCAAAAAGAGAAAGGACTTGAAGAAGAAATAATCACATTAAAAATTCAGCTTGAAGAAGCGAAAAGAATGGAAGAAGTCATGAAGTCTCAGATAATGAAGAAAGAAGAAGAGGTTGAGAATCTTGAAGAAGAAGTTGTCACATTGAGAAGTAAAATCATCAAGCTCAACAAGAACGTTGAAGAAACAGAAGCATCCACATCAATTATAGAAAATGAAGAGAAGAACTCTAGGTTGTTAGAAAAGAAGAATGAAGAAAATAGAAAGAGTTATGCATAAGTACTCAAAGGAAGGAATAATGGTCAACCAAAATCTAAGAAAACTATTGAAGATACATATTCAAGAAGACCATCCATGTTCAAGCCATAGAGAAGCTTCAATCATGATCATGATCATGTTGATACTGAGAGGGGGGTGAATCAGTATCAAGTACAATTTAAAAACCTTTTTAACATATGCTTAAACCATTCAATTATATCCAATGAGCAATGAACAATAGTATAAGAGTTACACCAATACACCACAATACATCATGCACAATATATGATAAATAAGCAATAGTTTTTGTTCAAGGGAAGTAATGAATTCCAAAGGTAGCTACAGCTTCCAAATGTAAAGGGAGGGATAAACCTCCAAGAGGAAGATACAATCCTCCAATATCAA
>JASDQU010101023.1:240097-255054 GCA_032191745.1 Picea mariana
CAAAGAATGGTTGTTTTGGTGTTAAGTGTGAGATTGAATTCTTGAACCTTGGATGTGCCCAATTGATCCGGGATCTTTTCATCGTGACTTATAAAGAATTGCATTAAATGAGCATAAATTAAAGTGCACCATTAAAGAAGGAAAAACTAAAAAATGAAGAGACATAAACATCACATCTGAACACAAAAAACTTGATAACAGAGTTCGTCTCTGGTGGACAACGTCTTCGGGTCCTGCTCTCAAATGGGTAGGCTCTTTCATTAACTCAACAAAAGAATTTGGCAAAATACATAAGTATACCTCATTCTGAAATCAAGCTACAAAAATAATGCTCATATCATAAAACAGACAACACCACTGAATTTGTGGCGTCGAATTACCCAAAAATGAATGTCTCCATGCCTAGATCTGACTATCGCACTCCCAGTCCCAAGAAGAATTTCGTCTTGGTTTATGTGCCCTCTGCAACCTGCAATTATGATTGTCCTTTGCATCAAAATGCATCACTGGATGGTCATATGGTCCACGCACCTCCTCTCCCTTCCATGGTTAAGCGGATGCACCCTTTAATAAATAAATCGGGCATTGGTTACTATGTGACACCCACGGTCTATTAGTTAGGGTGGATATGTTAAAGCGTTGGTTGTGGGTAGAGGTCCTGGGGTCAAACCCCGCAGACACTCCTTTTGGCAATGTATATATATATACTTTCGTTCCACCATTTTAGTGGTGGCTCCAGAACCTTCCCCAAATGATTTAAATTTTGGCTATGGTTGGCGTGGTCCGCCAGACTTGGCAGACCCGCCAACCTTTATTTTCCAAAATTTTGTTCATGGGTTGTCCTTGGGCATTTCCCACCTGCCATGTGGCAACCCCTGATTGGGCCACTTGGCGACCTATCATTGGTCCCCGCTGCCACCTGCCAAGTCAACATGCCACATCATCATTCCACGTTAGCATGCTACGTCAACCGTACGAGCTGTACGAACTACCATGTGGCATGATCTGATTGGTCCATGGATCAGTCCAAAAACACCAAAACTAGGTGACACGTGCCAGCCTTTGCTGCTGCCACGTCATCATGCTAATGTTAGCATGCCACGTGTCACTTCCCTTCTCCTGTCACGTGTGTTGTATGAATGCTGACAGAATCCATATGGATGCTGACGTCAGCAGTATGGATGCTGACTCATCCCTTGTTGACTGGGTTAGGTTGACCAAACTTTGACCGTGAATATATTTCAATCTGTAACTCCGTTTGATGATTCATTTGCGCCATTAGAAACCTTGCGATGTGCTCTTCGCGATCATGCCATTTCCACTGAGTTTTGGAAATTTTGAATTTTTTCCCTTTCTCTGTCTGTTGGAGCCATTCTGAGCATATTGAGTTGCCTCCGTGAGTTCTGAGTTGTTCTTAGCCTTCTCTGGATCCTTTTTGGATCACACCTTCCCACTGAGAGCTTTTTGGACCACCAAAATCTTTCATCAATCAACAGGTAAGTGGGGGAAGAGTTCCCTCACTTTGTCCTTCTCTATCCACTTTTCCTTGCTTGGATATGTGTCGTTTAAGCCTACTCGAAGATAATCAACATCACCCCTGCATGAAGTGCTCGTCCTCATGTCCACGATTATATCTTCCTGTAAATCATCCAAGTACTCTGGTGCAAACTCATCAACTGAAGGTATTGAAACTTCCTCATCTTGATCCATGATCATGGGAGGATAAAAAAGTTTCAAGTTCTCAATGTTCACAACTGATTAAATCTGCATGTATGGTGGAAGGTCCAGACGAAAAGAATTGGTACCACTTTTCTCCAAGATAGTGAAGGGTCCATAATGAATGGGCTTAAGTTTCTTGCCTTCACCCTTCAGTCTCTCCTTTTTGATGTGAAGCCATACCCAGTCTCCAACCTAGAATTGATGATCAACCCTATGCTTGTCATGCCAAGATTTATACTATGCTTGAATTTTCTCCAATTGTTCCTTGAATACCTGGTGTATTTGTTGGATCCTATGAATGAACTTGTGGGCTTTGTCCTCTGTTTTATTCATTCACATCGACATATTTCCCATACATCAAGTCCAAAGGAACCTTTGGTAGGTACCCAAAACACGTCTCAAAAGGTGAACTCTAAGTGGATGAATGTAAGGCTCGGTTGTACACATGTTGTACATAGGGTATTTGTTCATCCCATAACTTGGGATGCTTGTTGTAATAGCGTCTAATAAAAAGTACCATTGTTCGGTTTACCACCTCTGTCTTTCCGTTGGTCTGTGGATGAAAAGAAGTGATCCTCTTCAATTTGGTGTCCATCATCCTCCACAAGCTAGTCCAAAAGTCCCCAAGGAATCGAGTATCTCTATCCGAGACAATGGATGTGGGTAACCCAAAGTGAACCCAAACATACTGAAAGAAGATATTAGCAGTCTGCTCAGGATTAATCTTCTTTTTACATGGCATCAAGATACACATCTTGTTGAACCTATCCACTACAACATACAAATAATCATGACCCCCTTTGGTCATTGGTAAACCCCCTACAAAATCCATGGAGATACTTTCCCATGGATGGGATGGAACAAGAAGTGGTGAGTATAGCCACAGGTTTCTATTAGTGGGCTTACAAGTAGAACATATCACACACCCCTTTACATATTTAGTTACAATTTCTTTCATTTGAGGCCAGTAACAAAACCTCTGCAAGTGAGCCATAGTTTTTCCTACCCCAAAATTCCCAGACACAAGAGAAGTGTGAGCTTCTCATATTACATGGACTCGTTCACTTGTAGGAATACATAGCTTTCCAAGATGGTAGAGTAGTTTTCTCTGCAAACAATAGTTCTCTACTTGTGCACCATGGGGTAGCTTCTCATATACTTCTTTAAAATCTTCATCGATGGAATATTGTTCTACATAGCTATCATGAGATAAAGAAGTATTCATCAAAATAATAGAAGCAACAGTAGGAGGTCTAGAAAGCATATCAGTTACCTTGTTACTCGTACCCCTTTTGTACTTGATTACCAAATGAAATTGTTGTAGAAAACCCATCCATATGTAGTTTCGAGATTGTTGCAACTTGATCTATTCTTGGAGATACTGTAAGGGTTGGTGATCTGTATGTATGATTGTTTCCTTCCCTAACAAGTAGTGCTTCCTTTTATTTACGCTCTGGACTAATGCATACAACTCTTTATCATATGTAGGATATCTAACAACAACTTGGTTAAAAGTTTCAGAGTGGTAACATATAGGCTTACGATATTGCATCAATACTTCACCCATGGTGTATCCACTGGCATCTATCTCGATCTCAAAAGGCTGTTGAAGATTCAACAGTGCTAATACTGGTGCAGTACTAATCTTCTCCTTCAAAATGTTGAAATATTTTTGTTTCTTTCCTTCCCACTGAAAAGTGTTATTCACACTGGTTAAGGCATACAAAGGAGCTATTATAAAGGAGAAGTTGGAAATGAACCTCCTCCAATACTAGACTGCACCTAAGAAGCTTCAAACTTCGGTTACACTTTTTGGCTTAGGCCAATTTACAATTACATTAATTTTGGAAGGATCAATTTTCAATTGTCCTTCTCCTACGATATGACCTAAGTACACAAGTGTAGTCTTGCCAAATTCACATTTAGACAATTTTATATACCAATTTGCAAAGTATCCAATACTTGCTTTACATGCCTCACATGTTCATCCCAAGTCCTGCTAAAAATAAAAATGTTGTCTAAATATACAATCAGAAAGTTATCTAGGAAAGGCCTAAATACATCATTCATCACATGCATAAAAGTTGTCGGAGCATTACAAAGCCCAAACGACATAACTAACCACTCAAACAAGCTCTGTTTGGTTTTAAAGGCAGTTTTCCATGCATCTTGTTTTGCGACCCTGATTTGATGATATCCATTGCGCAAATCCAACTTAGTGAAATAAACAACATTCTTCAATTGATCAAGTAAATCATCTATGCGAGGAAGAGGGTATCGATTTTTCACCGTGATTTTATTTAAGACCCAGTAATCGACACACATTCGCCATGTGCCATCCTTATTTGGTACCATCACGATCGGAGAACCACAAGGATATGACCTGGGCCTGATGATCCCTTGATCCAATAAACCCTGTACCTTTTTCTTGATCTTGGTCATCTCCACAATTGACATCATGTACATGCTCACATTAGGAAGAGGAGAATCCTATTGAAGATGCATCTCATGTTGGATTTCCCTCTTAGGAGGTAATCCATCTGGTTCCTGAAAAATATCGTCATACTTAGAAACGATATCAATTAATTTATTTTTATGATATGGATCACACCCTTGGAAAGCATCGAATGTCCCGACATCTTTCTCTCTGACGACCATGAGTACATATCTATTATTATTGTTTATGAGTCTTTTCATTTTCCCTGCACTAACAAGTGTTGTATTTACCCTCATGCTGTGAACTCTAACAATATATTCCACTCCCTCTTTAGTAAGGTAGTATTTGTTCTCATGACAAAAGAAAATTGATTTTCTATCATAAAGATAAGGACTTCCCAACACCATACAAAATATATCAAGTGGTACAACATCCAAATCCACTTCATCAATCAACTTCGAAGCAATAGAAAATTTGATCCTACATTGTTTGTTTGATTCAATCACATACCCAACCAAGAGGATAAGGCTTCTTATGTGGTTTTATTTCAAGATCCATCTTCTTGACAAGTGCTTCGGATATTAAGTTTACTTGGGAACCCAGATCAAATAATGTATCTATCTTAGTGTGTTTAGATACAACTCTTATGTGAAATAATTCATTCCTCTTGCATTCATCAACATGTGATTCATTATTGGAACTTGAACTAGCATGAAGGGAATATTTACCTTGTACTCCAACCATTGTGATATTTTCTTCATCTCTTGAATCAGAACCAAGATCTTGTTGCACTGTAGCAACGGTTTTTGTCTTCCCCTTTCCATCGAATAGTTTTGGTTTATTTTTTGGATGCAGTTTCCAACGGTTTTCTTCATCGTGATCACTTTTCTTGCAATGAGTGCAAGATGTCTTTCCTCCTTCTCTCTTCACTGTGCGGTCTTCTTTTCCTTCCTTTTAAACTTCTTAAAAGTTTTATGTGGGAGATTGGAAGGTTTCTTCGTGGGATCTTCTTGAACATGTTTCCCCTTGTTCTCAAGGTGAGTGGCTTGCACACAAACTTCATCAAGACTAGTGGGTTTAACCAAGAGAAAAGTGTGACAAGTATAACTGTGAAGTGTGCCAATATACTTCATTAAAGTTTCAAAAGAATCCAAAGGATTGTTCAATGCAAGAGCTTTCTTCCTAAATTCTTATGTGAAACTTTGTAYAGTTTGACCTTTACTTTGCCTTAAAGTTTTCCATTCCATCATTTCTTTATGTAAATATCCTAATGGATAAAATTGCTTCCTTATCACTGATTTAAATTCTAACYATGAGGAAAGAATATTACCACAATTACTTATGTCGTGAAGCTTTCTATCCAACCATACGAGAGTGGTGCCTTCCAACCGAAGAGAATCCAATTGCACTTTAAATTCCTCTTCATCAATATGTTGGACACGACAATACACTTCAACCTATCAGATCCAAGTATCTAGCTTTTCGGGATTAGCATATCCATTAAACATAGGTAAAGCAAATTTTACATCAATATTTAATAACGGTTTCTTAAAAGAGGCGTTATGGATAGAATGATGAAAATGCTCAGAGGAAGAAGAACTAGAACTTGAAGGTGAAGATGAAGGCTCAAGAGGATCTCCTCCAGCCCTTTGGTTTACCGAAGAATCATCATCTGCATGTTCTTCCTTTTTATTCCCTTTCTTCTTCATCCTCTTCTCGTAATCTCCATACATTCATTCAATCATTTCCGAAATGCGATAAAAGACCATGTGGAAGTTTTTCTCTTCTTCATCACGCTTGTCCTCTTCTTCAATTTTCTTCCTTCGGGATGCACGACCAACTTTGGGATTGAAAGTCTTAAGATTTCCTTCACCCTGCTTATGCTTGGCCCTAGTAAGCATTCACACTCAACAATTCAATTCAAAGATGACTACTCTGATACCAACATGATCCATGATCTTTTCATCATGACTTATAAAGAATTGCATTAAATGAGAATAAATTAAAGTGCACCATTAAATATATGAACACAAAAAACTTATAACGAAGTTCATCCCTGGTGGATTACCTCTCCAAGTCTTTCTCTCAAATGGGTAGGCTCTTTCATTAACTCAACAAAAGAATTTGGCAAAATACATAAGTATACCTCATTTTGAAATCAAGCTGCAGAAATAATGCTCATATCATAAAATAGAAAAAACCATTGAATTTGTGGTGTCTAATTACCCAAAAATGGTTGTCTCCACGCCTCAATCCGACTCTAGCACTCCCAGTCCTAAGAATAATTTTGTCTTGGTTTTCGTGCCCTTTACAACCTGCAATTATCACTGTCCTTTGCATCGAAATGCATCCCTGGATGGTTGTACGGTCCGCGCGCCTCCTCTCCCTTCTGTGGTCAGGCGGATGCACCTTTTAATAAATAAATCAAGCATTGGTTACTATGTGACACTCACGACCTGTTGCTTAGGGCGGATATGTTAAGGCGTTGGTTGTGGGTGGAGGTCTCGGGGTCAAACCCCGCAGACACTCCTTTTGGAAATGTATTGTTATATGGTATATATATGTAGTTTCGTTCCACCATTTTAGCGGTGCCTCCAAAACCTTCCCCAAACGATTTAAATTGTGGCTATGGTTGGTGTGGTCTGCCAGATTTGGTAGACCCGCCAACCTTTTTTTACAAAATTTTATTCATGGGTTTTCCTTGGGCATTTCCCACCTGCCACGTGGCAGCCCTTGATTGGGCCACATGGCAACTTCTCACTAGTCCCCGCTACGACCTACCAAGTTAACATGCCATGTCATTGTGCCACAAAAGCCGTACAAACTACCACATGGCACGATCCAATTGGTCCACAGATCGATCCAAAAACGCCAAAATTGGGTGACATGTGGAAGCCTCTGGTGCTGCCACATCATCATGTTGACGTCATGCCGACATCAACATGCCACATGTCACTTCACTGCTCCTTCCACATGTGTTGTACGGATGTTAAATTCATCCGTACAGATGCTGACGTCAGTAGTATGGATGTTGACTCATCCCCTGTTGACTGGGCTAGGTTGACCAAACTTTGACCACGAATATACGTAACTCCATTTGACAATCTATTTGCGTCATTAGAAATCTTGTGACGCGCTCTTTGTGATCATGCCATTTTCACTGAGTTTTGGGAACTTTTAATTTTTACCCTTTCTCTATTTGTTGGAGTCATTCTGAGCGTCCTGAGTTGCCTCTGTGAGTTCTGAGTTGTTCTTAGCCTTCTTTGGATTCTTTTTGGATCACCAATGGATAGAAGTAACTCAAAGAGGTTGTTGTCCATTGATATATTCATAAGGTGAAATTTTGGTGGCACTGTAATAAGTAGTGCTGTACCACCATTGAACAAGGGGTATCCATTGAACCCATTGGTTTTGTCGATTCACCACAAAACATTATAAGTAGACTTACTTCCATTTGTTGACCAACTCAGTTCAACTATATTTTTTGGGATGATAAATTGTTTTCATGTTCAAGTTTGTTCCTTGTAGTTTAAACAAATCCTATAAGAATTTGTTGGTGAAGGTGGTATCATGATTCAACACAATGGAAGTGAGCATAAAATGTAACTTAAAAATCCAATTCATGAAGAATTGAGCTATTGTGGAGGGCATAAATGTGTGTTGTAAAACACAAAACTAAAAATATTTGGAAATGTGGTCAATTACTGCCATGATGATCAATTTGTTTCCAGCCTTCAAGAGGCCCACAATAAAGCCCATGGAAATTTCAGTCTAGATCATGGTTGGAATCCACAGTGGCTACAATACCCTAGGATTCTTCATTGTTTCACCCTTGTTCCTTTGACAAGCATCAAATTCAACAAAAAAAGTAAGGAGGTCCTTTATCGTGCCTTCCCAAAAGAAAGAGAACTTATCTTGTTTGTAGGTTTTCTACAAGTTAGAGTGACCCATTGTAGGAGATGAATGCAAATCCTTTAACACCACTTGTTCCAAAGAAGAATTTGCACTAGAAAAATATGCCCTTTATACCACAAAGTAATATACTGCAAATTATATCTATTAGTGGGGTTTGGGTCCTCCTTAAGTATTTGGATGAGTTCTGTTAGGCCCTAGACAAAGCCCCGTGTTAAGTATAAAACCCCTTTTTAAGCCCTAGATATTGAATTATTACATTTATAGTGTTATATTAGTAGGTCGGCTAAGACCCTTTATTGTACCATTTCATTATAAGTATACCCTTTGTCTCCTCTATATATATATATATATATATATATATACACTAAGGATACATAGTCTTAAGATCATATTATCTCATCTTGTACATTGAATATATTGTAAAAGGAGGTTTTCCCCTCGCAGTGGAATGTTATTCATGGACTTTTTATCATTTTCAAAGCATTGGATCATAACAAGTTGAGCCACCATTTCATTTTCCAACAATTCTTGTCCAGATTTTGCAAGCCAATCTAGTACATGCAATGATAAAGTAAAGAGATCCTTCCTACTATTTTTTAGACAAAACATCAACCACCACAATCTCTTTTCTCTTATTATATATGATCTCATAATCAAACCCAAGCATATTATTCACCCATTTGTGATACTCTGGTGATAACTTATGTTCAATAAAATAATTCATACTATGATTGTTAGTATCGATCTAGAAGCACCTCCCAATGTGATACAATTGCCAAGTATCAACTACATGAATGATGATCATAATATATTTCTCATAGTTGAAATTTCTCAAATTTATATCACATAGTTGTCAATGATTGACAATGTGACCAAAGTATTACACCTTTGAAGTGTCATTTCGAACGTTGGAAGAACAATTGGTTATCCTAGATTATTTTCAAGGCCTTATCAACATGCTCGACGAATGCTTCCTAGGTTTTTCTATAAATTAATATATCATTAAATAATACAAGCACAAAATTGCATAGGAAGGATTGGAAGTTCTTGTTCATGAGGTTCTAAAGATTGGATGGGGCATTGCAAAGTTCAAAAGGCATCACCAAAAAATCATATTTATTTCATGTGTGCAAAATGTTTCCTTAGGAATATCCACCGCATTCATTCAGATTTGGTGGTATTCTAAATGAAGGTCCAATTTAGTGAAGAAATTAGCACCATGAAGTTCATCCAAGAGATCATCAATCACCTAGAGGGGGGATTTCTCTTTAATTGAAACTTATTAAAGGCACAGAACTCAAGACACATGATCAAAATTCATTCTTTCTTTAATACCATGACCACAGGTGATGAGTAAGGGATAATTCTAGGATGGATGATGTTGACATCCAACATTGCCTAAATAATATTTTCAATTTCATTCTTTTGTGCAAAAGGGTGCCTATAAAAATGCACATTGGATGGATGATTGCTTGGAATTAATGGAATTCCATGATCATCCTTACTATGTGGAAGTGTAAGCCATGGGGTGTTTGAAATACCTACTTATACTTAGTCAATACCAATTGCAAATCAGGATCAATTTCTTATGGGGGTTATCCATAACTTGGATGGAATTGAATTGGGCATAATACTTAAGTGGCCTTTCTTCAAGATCTGTTCTATGTGAAAGATGGAAATTTTGGAGGAATTGGACTTAATCCCCTTGAGTGTATTTTTTTAACCCTCCTTAGTGAAGCTCATGTATAATTCCCTAAAATCCATGGTAATAAAACCCAAAGTTTGTAATCATTTTGTGTTGAGAACTACATCATAACCACCCATTTCAATAGTGAACATGTGGGATTTGAGTTGATAGCCCTGTGTTTGGAGTTTCACATTCTCACACTTGATACCACATTTAATCATACCTCCATTGGCTATAATAACTTGAAAATTATGCACTGCATGGGAATAAGAATGGGTTTGTTCTTCCACTTATCAATGAATAAATTTGTGAGCATTTTCATTTTTGATTAAAACAATCACATTTTTGTGCTTAATGTATCCAATCAACTTCAATGTTTGAGGAGATTAAATTCTTAATACATAATAGAGGGAAATTTGGGGTTCCTCACAAGGAGGCTCTAGGGATATTTCTTCTAGAAGAGGATATGTGGTTTTTTCTATATCTAGTTCAGTAATGTCTTCTATGGAAATTTATTTATGAGGGCCTGAGTGGGCCACATCATTTTGAAACAATTTATGTTCCCAACATTTATTCCCTTTGAAATACTTATCATCGCAATTATAGCAAAGTTTGAGGTGTTGGCATTCTACAACTTCTTCTTGGATCAACTTGTAGACCCTCAAGGGATGAGAGGCAGATGGGGTTGTTGTATATGCCAAAGGGAGGTGTTGGTAGGGAAGAAATGGGGGTATTTTTGTTTTTGCATTGGCCACCACCTATGCTTATCTATCTCATTGAGAAGCCTCCAAGTAATTAGGTGAGGCATCAATACATGTGCTCAAATATACTCCTTTTGACCACTAAAAAATCATTCTTTGAAAAAGAATCAGTCATTCCCTCTATGCATATTTCCAATTTCTCAAAGAATGATATAGAATATTCAAGTATGGTGCCTATTTGGCACAACTTGGTCAACCTACCCAAATAATGAGTTTTTTTTATCAAAATGAGCATAGATGGATTTAACAAACTAGTCATAAGCAATGTACCCCCAATAAGATTTGTTATTCCATTTCCACCATTGATAGTATTCCCTATTGAATTGTAACACACCTACTTGAATTTTCATCAAATCATCAATAATACCTTGGAGGGAGAAGCAATGTTCCATTTGAATAATCCATCATATGGGATTGGAGCCATCAAAATTGTTCAAATATACTCTAGGATATTTGTGCCACATATGTTTATCCTAAAGAGAGTAATGTATTGCAATTCTCTCCATCAATATAGGATTCCACTCTTGGTGGATCCATGTGATATTCTTTCCAATCAGTCTCATGGAGTAGGAAGTGGGTTGTTAGTATATTGGATATTGTTGCATGTCTATGAAAAAATCAACCTTACTTTCTATATATTCAATCTTAGCAACATGTGTGTTGACAATAGAGTTGATTTTAGAAATTCCAAAGTCAAGTTGGTTGTATTGGTCATCCAGTAGGGTGATTTTTTTKTCCATGGCCATGTTTTGAGTGGCCACCATGGAGTCATTTGGTTCACCAAAAGGATTACTAGGCAGTGATACCTATGTGATCAGCATCACACAAGTAGTTTGAGATAGGTCGCTTGYGATGGTATGGGTAGGTCCACAARCAAAGTGTTATGTGAGAGTTGTAGCAATGCAATCACCGTTGCGTAAGGAATATTTTGAGATAGGTATCCCACAATGGTGCATGCTAGTCCCAAACTCTCTTTTTTAACTTTGGTAGGATTTTTACTCTTGCCTAAGTATTACTTAACATTGATGTAATTCATAATTTCTTAATATTCTAGAAAAAATAATTTTTTTAGCTACCCATTCTACAAAGGATAGGATTGGTAGGGTCTTAAGGAAAAATGAGTGTCAATTTATTTATCTCTTTGATATACCTAAGGGTTTCCAACAATATTATATAGTAAAATAATTCATGAAACCAACTAAGGAGGATAGACCGTACCCTTAGTCATATTACCTGATTCCATAGTATGCAAGAGTGATCTATCTTAGTTTTATTCTTGATGTACTATAGCAACATGACTGTCAAGAGGCTTATGTAAGGTTATTTTGAGGTGTTCCTAGGGGGATTTTGATATTTTCCAAGGTACATTGAAGATTGAATTCATAGGTAGATTTTGGCTACAACAACACTACTCGAAGTGGTACAAATAGAGGTATCAAAGGGTTTTGAACCAGGTGACTACACATGTACTGCCTGCATGTATGCTTCCCCAAATGTATTTTTACTTGTTGAATAACATATACCTGTGTTTAAAGATGCCGAAATGTCTCTATCCTAATTTTTTTCGAGTGTGTGCTAAAATGGGAAAGAGCTTTGGTACCACTCGTATTGTATTTAAGAAGAAAAAATAGTGATTATTAAGAAATTATTAAAGAAATATAAACTGAAGAAAAGTAAATGACATAAAATGATATATAACCTACAAAATATAACCCTTGCATTGAAAATACAAAAAAGAGAGAAATGTTTGTTGGCCTCTTCAAGGGGACAACCTCCTTTGAGTGTATCTCCAATACAATAACCACAATTGAAAAGAAATCCCAGATCCTACTAGCTCTGTAAATAGTTTCTCTCTAGGAAAACTCAAACCACTCGTGGTCCTTTCACTAATTAATTCCAACCACTTAGTGGGCCTTATTTAGTAAAGAGGACCCTTTTACATTGAGTAACTACCAACTAACTTCCCAATGGGCCTTATTTAAAGAATATAGACTCATAGATTAATTACTAACTCTTAAGTAACCCAAAGTAAGGAGGTTAAGGTAGGGCCCTAACACCAACACAACAAATTACAACTCTTGAAATAATTATGCACATGAATCCATTCACCTATGGAGCATATAGAGAAGAGTATGAAAAATATGAGGACTTCAAGGGGGTGTATCAAACTTTTAAAAAATAAAAAGAACAAACAAATGTTGATTACCATCTTCAAGATGGATTACTCTACAATATGGGGAAGTTTTTTGTTCCAAAAAAAGAAAGAGAAAAACTAATAAGGAGGGCTCAGACCTCCAAGGATGCTAATAATTTTGGTGTGGGGAAGATTGTGGCTAACTTATAAAGGTGCTTTTTTGACTGAATATGCCATAAGAAGTATCTAGATTGATCAGAGATCATACTTTATGTTGTACCATCAAGTATAGAAACATGAAGAAGGGATTATATATTCCACTTATAGTCCCTATAAGGCCACATAAAATCATTATCCATGGACTTTGTGGTTTTGTTGAGGACAATAAGTAGACATGACTACATGTATGTGGTAGTAGACAAGTTCACAAGATGTGTGTTTTGATAGCTTGTAAGAAGACCATCAAAGGATAATATATTGTAAGTTTATTCTTTGAAAGGGCCTAGGTACACTTTGGGATTCCAAGCATAATCATTTCTAATAGAGATAATATATTCCTTAGTGTRTTTAAGACTTCTTTATGGAAGAAGTTGGATATTAAAATAAAGAGAGGCATTCCCTTTCACCCATAGAATGATGGGAAGATGTAGGTTTTGAACATGACTTGGTTCAACTTTTGAAAGGTTACAATAATAAGCATTTAAGGACTAAGGATGGAAACTTGATTTACATACAACATTCCAATAATAGAGGTGTCCACACTTCCATTAGTAAGCCTCATTTTTAAAAACATTTTGGATATTTTTCACCATCACCATTGGATATTGTATATGGATAGTCTAAAGAAGGGGCATCAACTTTGAGTGACACATTCAAGGAAAAACATGTAGATTTTAACCTTGTACAATATTTACTGCAAACAGATTTTTAGTAAAAGAACAAAAAAGATACAATCGAAAATACAAACATTGCACAAAGATTTTTCCCATGGAAACCCAAACCGGGAAAACCAACATATTCTATATTCATTCATTGTGATACATTGTTTACAATACAATATACATATAGGATCCAACGACATCCAAAACCCTCACCCAATGACCTGGATTAGTCAAGAACCATAATTACTTAACCGAAAATAAAAAACCATTAGCAAAAAACCATGTGCCAAAAAAACGCCCAACAATGGACACAAAAATCAAGGAAACACGACAAATGAGGAAAAATGCAACACATTTCCCAAGGTAAAAAAATTCTCGGGGGGGGTTCGCCCCCCTCAAACCCCCTACACGCACGACACAACGCAGAAACTAATACTCATGCAAATAATATAACACATACCCAACATTATCCCACTTGTTGTTTTCTTTGCATACAGGGGGTTACAAGGTTACATAGTCAACAATACAGGGCATAAATGCCCATGGATCCTCTACACCAAGAGAACTTCTTAGTGCTCACAGATTTTTTTAATGAATCTGCAACATTCTTCAAAGTCTCCACCTTCATCAACAACACTTTCTTTTCTTCAACCATGTCTCTCACAAAGTGATATTGAATACCAGTATGCTTTGTCTTTGAATGATAAGTCGGGTTCTTCACCATAAAAATTGCACTATGACTGTCACAATCTATCCTTACAACTTTTTGTACCAACCCAATACCTGAACACAATCTTTGTAACCATATTGCTTCCTTTCTTGCATGAGTGGATGCCATGTATTAAGCTTCTATAGTTGAAAGTGCCACTACAACCTGTATTTTGCTCATCCAACTTATTGTTCCTCCAAATAGGTTAAACACATACCCACTTGTAGATATCTTATGATCCAAATCTCCAGCCCTGTCTGCATCAAAAAATACATGTATATCCAACACTCTCTCCAATCTCGGTCTTCCTTGGTAGCACAATCCATAGCTAGAAGTGCCACGCAAATACCTGAAAACCTGTTTTACCATTGTCCAATGCTCCTTCCCTGGTTTTGACATATACTTTCTCAAAACTCCCATTGGATGTGTAATGTACAGTATAGTACATACCATTGCATACATAAAACTACCAACTGCACTCACATATGGAACACGAGACATGTCCTCCTCCTCTTCATGTGTCTTGGGACACTGATCCAACAATTACTTTACACCAACAGGAATAGGAACCTTGATCGGTTTACATTATTTCATATTAAACCTCTTCAATATTGTCTCGACATATTTTCTTTGATTTAACCGGAGTTTCCTCTTTTTCCGATCTCTTTTAATTTCCATGCCCAAAATGAAATTTGAAGCACCGAGATCCTTCAT
>JASDQU010101023.1:268406-280860 GCA_032191745.1 Picea mariana
TTTCCCAGTAAAACATCTGTGTTATGTGTGATTGATCTCTCTTCTTGATATTGCAATTGGCGATCGTGTTTTAAATTCCGCAAGAATTTTAGTAGAAGCGATTATGTATTTAACAGTGACATATAATTGTTAGATCAGGAGAATCTAGGCAATACATAATTTGTATTAAAATTTCTACAAAAAAGAGGAAGGAAGTTCACAATTAACCATCCTTAATAAAATATTGTCAAAGCAAATCAAAGGACTAAAAGAGGAAGCAGAGAATCAGGACACAAAAAAATTGAACAATCAGAAAATGAAAAGATTTCACACTAAATAAATCATAATCAAAACCTACTCATGCAAATCAAGAAGCTCAAAAATGATAATAAATCTTTGGAAATCAAAGTAGAACAACCTATCAAAGAAGCATGTCAATTCCCACTAGCGCATCTGTTTAAGGTGTGGGTTTTGTTTTCTAGGTGACCCGAGTTCAATACCCTTATGGTGTGTTTAGTTGGGAGGAGACACCCAAAACTCCATCCATGTTAAGGGTTGATGTGGCCAGGTTGGGTGTGATCCCCAAGTGATTTTGACAGATTATATGCCCCTATGTTATGGTTTCTTATCCAATGGTTGAAATGTTGGCCCCACAAGTGACCAACATTTCTGACAAACAAACAAATTTTTTTTATCAAAGAAGCATCAAAGTCTTTAGAAAAAAATATCAAAGTTGTGAAAAAAGGAACAAAAACATATCCAATCCACATCACATCTAAACAAGATGTCAATCCAGTTGAACTAAAAACATATTTGAAAATTCCAAGTGAAGATCCAATGACCAACTAAGCAACATCGATGCATGAAGAAAATCATATACTAAAATTAAACCAAGGAAACACTACAAGAATGATACGGAAAAATCATGTCATAAGAACTCCTGATCGGCATCAAAATCATAAAACAAGACATATTAAACAATATCAATATCACTCAGGTCAAGAATGACTTACTTATCTTTTGTAAAATATTGATACCAACATAATTAAGCCTTATGATAACCATTCATCGTTGAAGCGCAACGTTCTGCAAAAGATTGAATTAGGATTGTCTAACCCTTTCACAATTCGATAGTTCTTCTCAACTCTGCATCACTCATATCATCTCATATTGTCAATTATGACAATGTCAAAAACAGAGAATCATGCAAAGACATTGTGGGCCAGAACAAAGACATAATCCTCTCCATAAATATGCTTTTAAGACAAAGCATTTCTAAAGGGGAAGGAAATGTAACACACACACACACACACACACACACACACACACACACACACACATATATATATATAAATACTAACAATAATTGATAATTCATATATAAGAAAGAGACACCTTCCTAATGAAAGGTCACATCTCTTAGCGAAAGGGAACCCCTATGCGGGTATATATACAACCCTCATTCTCATTGTAATCATTCATCACATCTTATTCAATTATTTATTGTGTGTCCTATATGGATTTTAACCTATTGTCCTTTTCACATTTGATATTTCCATAAGTGAACCGGGTTGGATCACCACAGTGGGATTAAAGGATTTGTTATTGACGAAGACCAAATAGTACTCTAAGGAGAAAGTTGAGGAAAATGTTTCTTGTCTCCTTCAAAACAAAATCTTTTGGAGACCAAAATCTTGCCAAAATGGATCTACACAGGTACCATATGATTTTATTGATGCTCTAAATGGGGGATATTAGAACTGGGTAAATCTTATCGATGGTGTTGATCTTGTCAAATATAGGTCATCAAATTTTGATACATTATTAAGGCCCTAATAAGGTTTTTTGGGACTAGTTCCATATGCAGGTTGTTACTGCATTGCCTCATCTAATGTGGGAATTTTTTTTCTATTGACATCTTTCCATCAAAGTATCATGCATCTAAAAAAAATATCATATGCAAAAGTTATAGCCTCGACAAGGTAATGATCTAAATATTCCCCACATGTCCAAGTGGCAACCATGTCAACTCACCATAATTTGAATATGGGGACTTGGTAACAAGTAGAAATCCACTAGAGACTTATAAAATAATCATGTAGGTTCCAAGAGAGTTTTGAAACCCTAAACTTGACCTCAATTCTAGCTATCAAAAATCTAGCATAATGGGAGAAGATGGTTCATGTTTTAACTCATTATCAATTGTTCCATAGTATGAATAGGAGTGTGCAAGATATGCTAACAAAGTGAAGAGGCAAGCATACTTTAGAGGACTATAGAATACCATTGTGTCTCATAGATTCACAATAATATTGGAAAGGTTTGTAATAAGGCACGGTCCTTCATTGAATGTTTGTTTTCCCATTTGGGTTTCCATGGAAAATATGTGTTCCATTGTGTGTTTTTTGTATTGTAGTCAATTTCATATGTTGCAATAGTTTAAAGATTCAAATAGTGAGTTTTTATTTTTGTTAAATCTTTAAAATAGAAAAAAATTGTCGCATAATAGCGCATAGGCTAAATGTAGTTTTTTTAAGTTTGAATCTATTTTGGTGAGTTGACCCTTGGAACATCAAAGGTGG
Organism: Picea mariana; assembly: GCA_032191745.1. NCBI lineage: Eukaryota > Viridiplantae > Streptophyta > Pinopsida > Pinales > Pinaceae > Picea > Picea mariana. The sequence continues at coordinate 270,968 of JASDQU010101023.1, forward strand.
TTTATAAATCGCATTCCAATCAAGGAAAGTAAGTATCCTTATTCATACTATTAGCACCCTCTTTAACCCCATAGTGGATTCACCACAAAGATCAAAATCTAACTATCTTAGTAGGGAAAACAATAAAATGTAGTCCAACTTGACCATAAGGATCAAGATAAACACAAACTAACCTAGCTTAATCTAGGATGACTTAATTAACAATGTGACTACCTAGTGATTCTCATAAATCCCTTATAAGTATCACAATATCATACTCGCAATCTATCAACTTACCAACAAAATAACAATACTATCAAGAATGAATCCATTAGGACTTGCACGTATCCTCATCCACACCCACTAGGGGATAGATGGAAGTTACCATAAGAAACATTTCCAAAAATAAAAAAGAATAAATCCACCAACATAACAATATTATCCTCTCATGCCCCAATTCTGAAAGGAGAGGGCATATAGATAGGCTCATATGTGGTCACTCAAGTACCAACAAGGGAAAGGCCCCATGGGAACCAAGTCCTAGCCCTATATGTGTGTGTTTCCCAAGGTGCTAGTGACCATTGGGGTCCCCCCAATATTATATCATTAACCAAGTGCATAAATAAGAAGATAATTTAAAATAAATGCAAACTTTAAGTAAGTATAGTATCGTACACGTTTCCCTTTTACCTAGTAATGACTAAACACTCTGTAGCTCTATTGTGCTCAAATGTTGTAATATTTGATCATTATGTGGCATCTCTAGAGTAATTATACCACGAACCTAGAAACCATGACTAGGCATTAGGACTCGCAACAAAATCACGCATAATCAATCAAGTGTCATCACATGACCAGATAACCTATACACATAATCGACCAATGAGGTGTAATTGTAGTAGCAGGTAACAATACAACATACACCAACTCTATTACGAGGGCTCCCAATGATGTTGGTTATTGGAAAGAGATGATGATTCACAAGTAGTGTAAATCAACCATAAAGTGTGCATTGTAGTAATGCCCATAATGATGTCAATTTAAGCATGTTCACAATCAAAATCAAGTCTAAGTCATCAATACTATAAAATCATCCAAGGTATCTACCACACAAACAAGCCCAGCCAGAGATACTACATCCCCCTTTATAAGACTAGTGTTGTCTTTATAATTACTATCCTAAAATAACTAGGGATAATAGCTATCACATCTTAGTGGATAACTCTCAATTATCACCACTATGTATAATGTAATCATTGTATTTGAACCACCTCAATAGTGTGGTTTTAAAGACTCTATGAATTCTTGTCCTTTTCCTAAATTTGAGTATGGAAATTTCATTTATTAATACTTGTATTCCTTTTATGTAATGATTATGGATCTTATTCTCTTGGTGGCATACCATGTTTGTTAGGTATGAGTCCCTCGCAACAATTTCTACTCATTAAACAATTACAACTCTAATTGTTGGAGTCCTTTTTTCCCTTCAACAAGTTTAGCCATGGAAATAAAAAACTCCAACCCTCGGAATGGTAGAGTAACATTTCTAAACAAAATACGGGAGCTCACTTTCCTAGTGGCATACCAAATACTTGCAAACAATAGCCCTCAAGAAAATTGTTTCTCACTTAGTGAATTTCGATCGTGGTGCCCTCCTTATCCCTACACGACCTTAACCACATAAAGAATAACCTCTCGCCTAGTAAACAAGGTGTCCTAATTTTATTTTTATGGATTATTTTTCCTTCCTATTGGAAACATGAAATGAATGGATCTGTCAACTCTTCATTCAACTTGTAATCATAGCTCCAATGCTAAATAAAAATACATTTGAAAGTTCACTTATTTTAAGAGAGATAATATCATGTTTATGGAAGCTAATATTTTGAGCAAAGATTATTATGGTTATGAATCAATGAAGTAAAATAAAATTTAGAGTGTTTTATGGCAACAAAAATGTTTCCTAGAGAAAAATTATTTATGTTGTCACTTATTTAAAACAAGTGGCATGATAGTGTCAGACAGTTGGCTTAGGTTGATGGACAATTCGTATGGATTATTGGTTTTCACTGATTTCAACCATTGGAGAGTGATATTGTAGATTGATGTCAACCCTTAGTGATTGATGTCAACCCTTGGAGAAAGTCTAGTAGCAAATTCTAGTAGCACAAAGGTTTGGGTAATGGACCCAGGTTTGTTTGATGTATAACGGTATGAGTTTTAATATAATTGAAGGTGAGACTATTATATATGGACAGTACATGTCATGTCATTTCTAGTGGTATGTGGAACGTCACATCACTCCTCACGATTAGAGAGTTATGGCCATGTGAAGTTGGAGAACCTAGGTTTGGGTAATGGACCCAAGTTTTTTTTATGGATAATGGTACAAGTTTTGATATATTTGCAGGAAAGAATATTCTATATGGATGGTACATGTCATGCCATTTCTAGTGGTATGTGGAACTTCACATAACTCCTCATAGTTCGAGAGTTATGGCAATGTGAAGTTGGAGAACCCTCATGAGTCATCTAGAAGCCCCAAAAGGTCAAAGTATTCAAAGTGTTTGCAAAAGAAATTATTTAAATAATAAAGTTGATGGATAAATCCATAAAATAAGGAAAGTGGGATGCTACATGAAAGTATAAATAAGAGGCAAGGCTCTCTCATTTAATCACACTTGAACCAATTGAATGTCATTGAATATTTATTTTGTGAAAGGTTATTTGGGCAAGTATTATTGATAGAGAAAAGTGTGGCAGGAAAAGTGCAGAAGAAAAACTACGGCAGAAAAAGTGTGACAGAAAAACCACGGCAAAAAAAGTGCGGTAGGAAAATCGCGACAGAAAAAGTGATATTGAAAAATCGTGGCAGAAAAGGTGCAGCAGAAAAATCGCGGCAGAAAAAGTGCGACAGAAAAATTGCGGTAGAAAAAGTGCAGCATAAATATCGCGGCAGAAAAATCACGGCAGAAAAAGTGCGGCATAAAAATCACGGCAGCAACATGGTTGGGGTCTATTTATGAGAAATATGGCACATATTGTTTGAGGTATGTTTTGTGAGCTAGGGTTTAGCTCTTGAGATGGTATTGGATGTTCAGTATTGCTGCATATATCAGATTTGTTGAGGGATACAGTTGATATTTTGTTGTTGGTATTTGGCATATGGGTATTGGTGTTTTGGTTGTGATGTGTTGCTGAAGTTGTTGATTCAGCTTGAGGCTACATAATAGTGAGGTTGTGACATAGGGTTTGATGTAAGAGTTTATGGTGTTTGGTTTATGGATAGAGTGATGAATTTTGTATGGTTATATTGGTGTATGTCTTTAGTATATGGTTGAGGTACATGTTGGGTACAGGGTTGAGACAAGTAGTTGATGAGTTGGCACATACATGAGGTGTATAGTTGATGATGTTGGTACATCTTGATGAGTCATAGTTGATGTGCAGTTGATGCATGGTACATGTTGGTACAGGTTGTTTGGTGCAGGTTGATTGGGAAAGGTTATTACAGATTATTGGTACAGGTTGACAGTGGAAATGGTTGATTCAGTGACAGTGACAGGTTTACAGTGGTAGTGGTTGATTCAGTGACAGTGACAAGTTGTCTACATTTGGCATTTATATTTCAGGGCAGTTGGACGGGGCAAGGACAAGTGGTTGTAGCCACCTTCCGGTTGTAGCCGAAGAACATAGGGGATTGTAGCCTCCTTCTATTTATAGCCAGAGAATTAGAGATTTGGAGCTTCACTCAGGTTGTAACCTGAGAAACTAGTGGGTTAGATCCTCCATCCAGTTGCAGCTAGAAAACAAAGGAAGTTGGTTCTTCCAATGAATGTAATACTTAAAGACATATAAGAAAAAGCATTTTGTGGTTTTCTCTCGCTTGGGGTTTCCACGTAAAACATTGGTGTACTGTGTATGTGTGTGATTGCTCATTTGTTCATTGTTTATTTACTCTGCAACTATTGGATGATAATGCTACATTGATATAACACTTGCATTTTATGGTGAAAAAGGATTAAATTGCTCTACCAACAGATAGTTGTGTGGATGACACACGTTTTTTATTATTACATACAAGGCATAAGGTCAATAAAGAGACTAGAGACCACCTATATCATTGTAAGTTAAATTTTTTAAATATATGCAGAACAATCCATATATGATCCATGTTTAACTATTATTGAAATAGAAGGGATAATTAGAAGGGTTTGTTAGCATTAACTTAATAATATTCAAAACATTATATATTATGTTATAGTTTGAAATTACAAAATTTTCCAAAGATGATTTTGATGAGAGAAACAAATTGAATATTGAAAATGCCTAGAGTGAAGTATGATATACACTTCAATCCAAGAGTACATGATGTGATCAATTACAATTACTTGGAAGGAGGTAATCCAGATTATTTTCGGCATGAAATGAGAGCGAAGATATAATAAAGAAATGTACTGAGATATCTCGGATATCCAATAATATAACAGGAATGTATCAAATATGAAACCATAAACACAGAGATACAATAATACACAGTTTTCTATTAATGAGAGAAAATGTACAAAGATTGTAAAAATACAGAGTGAAAGACTCGCTAGAATGGTGGCAGCTTATCTTTGAGAAGAGATGTGTCCGCTACTCGCATTCACAAGAAGATTATTATTACAATGAGGCTCTAAGGGCCTTCTTAACATAAGTAAAATCCAAAACCCTAACCCCAGAAGATGAAAATCCAAAAGTTCTCCAAGCGCCGATGGGGGTAGTTGATATGTCAACTTTCTAGGGGCGTAACTTTTGTATACGATATTTGTTTGGGGTGCTCGATACATCGTTGGAAAGGTATTGGTGAACTTCGGAAATACCTGGCCCCTCTCTTGCCGCAGTGTGGTCCATCTCATGTATCGATCCTTATAGTTTCCAACAGGGTAATACTGTTCCTTTACCGCATCCACACAAAAAATCCCAAGTGGGATCAACCCCATATATTCTAGACTCCTCTGTGGAAATTTTCTCCCAGTAAGTTTCCCACTAATGTTTGACACGGGGGAGATATTTAAGGAGTGCGAAGGTGATCTTCTCCCTGTCGGAAAAATTATGAACAGAGAAATAACCTTTTAACATATTTAACCATTTTTCTAGGGCATCCGCATCTATCTGACCTTCAAATATGGGAATATCAAAATTAACATGTACATTGAAAGTAAAGGTGCTTCAAAAGTGGTTGTTTGATGAAGATGTGCCTATTGCTATCAGTGGGCATTGAAGGATGTGGGATACATTCTCCATAATTTCATCCCTCTGTCATGTGAGAGCTTTCTCAAGCAACAGATTGATAGAAACGCCTTCTCCATTGTTTTTATTTTCTTCCTCCATGGAGGGTTTCTTGGGCGTGAGAGAGTGATTTTCTTCAAGAGAGACAAGGTCGAGACCCAAATTGCTATACTCAGACCTCGTCGAGGACATGCACCAAAAAAATCGATCAAGAGCAGCCTGTTCTAATACCACTGATCCAGATTATTTTCGGCATGAAATGAGAGTGGAGATATAACACAGAAATATACAAAGATATTGCAAGAGAGACAAAAATATAATAGATATATATCGGAAATATAACAAGAATCACATATATACAATAATACACAATTTTCTATTAATGAGCGAAAATGTACAAAGACTGTAAAAATACAAAGTGAAAGACTTGCTAGAATGGTGGCATCTTATCTCTAAGAAGAGATGTGTCTGTTACTCGCATTCGCAAGAAGATTATTATTACAATGAGGCTCTAAGGGCCTTTTTAACATAAGTAAAATAAAAAACCCTAACCCCGGAAGATGAAAATCCAAAAGGTTTATGGGCCCCGATGGGGGTAGTTGATACGTCAACTTTCTGGGGGCATAACTTTTGCATACGATCTCTGTTTTGGGTGCTCGATACACCATTGGAAAGGTATAACCGAGAAGAATTATTTTTGACTAGTCTAGGCAATGCCATAAGTAGTTGCCTGGACCTTGAATCCCAAAAAATGTCATTTAGGGCCTCAAAACGACCCCGAAAGTTTGGAACCCGAAAAGTTGTTGAAAAACTGCCAAGATGGAAAATTGTTTTTCGAGCCTGTGGAATAGGTGGCTGGCCACCGATATCCACCTGGATCAGGAGGAGGCATCCTTCTACATGTCAGTGTCATTCAAATTTAGTACATTTGTTTGTATGTGTATATCTCATTGTTAATATGACTATCCTCTTTCTAAGGAAACATGAAATTACACTATTGAAGCTAAAATTTCTAAAATACTAATTCTTCTAGGTTATAGGGAGCATCACTTTAATGGTGTAAATGTAAAATCCCTTATACTCACACTTAACAAGTTGGTTCCACACCACTTGGATGATATTTGTCTCTTTACATGCATTTTCATAGTAGTTGAAGTGGGCTTCATGTTCAATAACATGGTTATGTGAAGGGTTCTCATTTCGGGCCTCGAATTGACAAAACTTCTAACTGAAGGTGATTCTATATTGGAAATGAAACGACAAAGTGGAACTTTAAATTATAACACTTCGTACAACAAAAAATGGAGGGAAAATACAATTACAAGCCACAATGCACCTTCCAAGTCAATGAGGCTCAAAATTTGCTATGAATAGGAACTTCATATAAATTTGATATTTTTTGTTACAAATTTTGGTTTCAATTTGTTGTCCTAAAGAAGCAAAACCAAATTTAATACCTATAGTCCAAAATTGAACCTTTTATAAATTTTAATTTTAGCAATGCTCATATAACAATGAGTGACTTAATTTTGATGTGGCCAATACCAATCTGTTTTTCTCCATGCATTTTTTTTTTTTTGAATTGTGAAAATCATTGCCTTTTAAAATAAACATTTTTTTAGAAGTGAGAGAAAACAATAGCTATAAACATTCTTTGTAACATTCTATCTATTGATAAATACTTTTAAATTAAATTAAGTTTGGCTTCACCTCTTATAAACAAAAAAAAGTCTTGGAAATATAATCAAAATCAATGCCCTCCAATCAAAGTCTTTGATCAATGAATATTCCTTGCTTCAAATAATAAAAGAATGCACCACATTCAAAACCTTTTCCATCAATAGTCCCTTATTGTTTCAACCTTTGTATGCAAACAAGTATTCACAATTCAAAATTAACTCTATTATCCTATTTAGTGACCAAATAATGCAACAACAAAATTCAAGATACTTCCATTGGTATCATGATTTATCCTATCTAGTGACCAAATAATGCAACAAAAAAATTCAAGATACTTCCATTGGTATCATGATTGTAGCAACGATCATTATAACCCAGATACATGGGTCTTTATTTGTAATATGGAGTATTTTGTAGGTTTGAATATGCAATTAAACATTAGATATCTTGCATGAATACCTAATTAGATACAAAAGATAATCACAAGGATTAATATTTTTCATTCTATTTAGCATTAAGGCGATCTTCATGAAACCCAAAGACCAATGTCAAACTTCAATTTTACCAATAAAAAAAATAATTTATTTTTCGCAAAGTTAATTTTCTCTTAAATTTAAAATGAAAAAGTATAATAGATAATTAAAAATTACATTAGGTGCATAATTTTTATATAAAACCATATCATATATAAATTAGAACAAACCCATAAGCACTCCAGTTGACTAGGTTAGTGATAAGTTAGGCCAATTGTACAACATCTAATATCGTGAAGTAATGTTCTTCAAGGACTTATGGGCCAAAAGAACTCAAATGAGTTGAAAACTATTCAATGGACTAGGTTAGTGATAAATTAGGCTACTTGTACAATATGTAGTACTACGAAGTAATATTCTTCATTAACTTATGTGCCAAAAGAATAACAATTTGTAAAATTGTTTCTTCATCCAAAAGAGTTGAAAAATGACCAAACTTTGTAAAAGAGTATAAAATTTGAGGAAAACATGACATGAAGTAGATCATGTTGTTCTTTATTACTCAACTGATCTATAAGAAATATGTGTTTTCATTATTTGCAATATGGATCTAGATTTGTTATTTCTTTAATAATTGCACAAAATGCAATAGTGAACACATATACCAACCAAAACAAAAGTATGTAATGTCTTTGGAAAACATTAAACTCTATATTCTCTTTGATAATGAGCTATATGATTGCTTATACAATTATGTAGATAATTTGTTGAGAGAAAAGAAACTCGATATGTTAATTAATACATAACAATGAATACATCGAATATGATATGTATCATTGAGATACACATGAGTTGGTGGTAACCACCATTATATAACCTAAAATGACATGTGACTTAACAAGAAAATTAAGCCACTCTATTAAGTCCTAACATAAAAGTACTAAAATACCTTATAATACTACCATTACGATACATAAACTTTATGAAGCTCCCTTAGTAGTTATATGGAAAAAAAAATGTCACAACAAACCCTCTCATAAAAGTTGTAAGTAGTTTGCATTTGAATAGTGCAATCAATCAATCACAAAGTATGAGGATAATGGAAGTCAACATTTTAGAAATCCTCCCATCCACTTTCCACAACCTTGTATCTTTATGTTTTCTCTATACACTACATGCGTCTCTCAATTGTATACATAAATTCAACTTTTAATGCTAGCAAAAAATGAGAGATAAAACTTGCATGTATTATATCCAACATGAACATAGTTACCAACTTGATAAGAACCCTCCAGAGCCATCATTTTTTAGACATCGCATTTAGTGGCTGTTTTTATCTTCATTTCAAAAAGTAGTGCTCCCAGAATCACCTATTTTTTTTATTTTTTTTTTGGGGGGGGGGGCGGGGGGGCGGGGGTCTAAAATTGAAACTTGTTTTCAACCATGGCCTTAAATACCAAAACTGTTGTGAATGGAAACCTTAAAATCAACCCCCAAATCAAATACGGGTGCTCCCAGAATCATCCCTTTTACGTTTCAGGGCTGAAATTATAACATGTGTGCAACCATGGCCTTAACGACCATTACTATCGTAAATAAAAATATTAAAATCAACCCTTGAATAAAAAAAAGTGTGCTCTCAAATTCATTACTTTTTATTTTTGGCACTAAAGTTGAAACTTGTTTCCAACGATGGCATTAACAACTAGTATCATTACAAGCAAAAATCATAAAATCAACCCCTAAATCGAAAAAGGGTGCTCCCAAATTCACTCTTTTTTGGGGTTAAAATGACAACATCTTTGCAACCATAGCCCTAATGGCCAATGTCGTTGTGAACAAAATCATAAAAAAAAATGAAAAAAATGGGAGGAATTAAAGTAGGGGACCCAAAACTATAGTGAAAACATGGTATTTTAAGATAAATTAAAAATAAAAAAACAACAACATAATTTATAAATATTTAAAAAAGAAAGGGAATTATATTGTTTTTTTTTTAAAGAGGTGAAATCTACCATAAGCTTGTCTCTCACTCTCCTTAAAAAAAAACTTGCAAAAACAAGTTTAAAAGATAAAAAATAAAAATAAATAACAACACTAAATGTTAATAAAAACAAAGATAAGAAATGTAGAAAATAAAAATAAAATTATAAAGGAAAAAAAATTAAAAAACAAAATCAAAATTAAAAACTAAAGCAAAAAAAATTAAATAAGAAATAAATTGAAAAAAAAGAGAGTGGGGGATTAGAGAAATCCCCTCCCCCACCCCTTCCATAAATTCCCCCCCACTCACCACCCTTCCTTTCCCTCATCCCTACCCCCAAATCCCCCTTCCTCCCCTCCTACACTAGTTTGTCGCCCTCCCTCCCCTTTCCCATATCTCCCCCATCTACCACCTAAATGAGTGGCATGCCTCTCCTAGCCCCTATTTTCCAAACCCCTCCCATAACTACCCTGCTCATTGCCTAAATGAGTAGTGGGTTAAAT
>JASDQU010101023.1:281012-338589 GCA_032191745.1 Picea mariana
CCTAAATGAGTGGCACGAGGGATAAGGGTGGAGTTAGGGAGGTTGGGTAGCTCAAGAGGGTGGGAAAGGGGCACAAGGGAGGAATGGATGGGGCGGGATATCGGGAATCACAACACCCCCCTCTTATTTTAACTCGTTGCTCATTTAGGCGAGGGGAGTGAGGTGAAGTAGTGTGGGAGAGTGGGAAATGGGTGGGGGGGTGATTTTGAGAATAACCTCCCTCCCCCCAATCCCACTCATTTTGTTTTTTTGTTAATTTTAGGGGGAGGAGGAGTTGGTTCCCAAAATATCCTCCCCCCCAACTCATTTTGATTTTTTTTTAGATTTTAAAGGGGAGGGAAGGAAATGTATGGGGGTACTAATTCTGCAAATTGCCCCTCCCTTGCCTATTTTGATGGTTTTTTTTTCCCATTTTCCATTTTTTTTTAATTTGCTTCTCATTTATTTGTTTTGATTATTAGCTTTTAGTTTTGATTTTTTTTTCTTTATTTTTTTTTTTTGTGGGTTTGTTAAAATTTTAAAATTTGTTTGTTTGTTTGTTTGTGTTTATTTTAAACATGTTTTTCCCATGGGTAATTTCTAAATTTGTTTTTCTCGCATTATTTTTAGAAAAAAAATAATTTTTTTTAGAGGGTGAGAGAGGAAACCGAGGAATTTTTTTTCTTTTGAAAATATTCATAATTTTTTATTTTTTTAATTTAATTTTGTAATTTTTAAGCTATGTTTCCCCCTCTAGTTTTAAGGTTTTACCGCCTCTATCCCACCCCCTCTTTCATATTTTTCCATTTTTTATGATTTTGTTTGCAACGGTATCAGTGGTTAATTCCATGGTTGCAAACCAATTGCAATTTTAACCCAAAAAGAAAAAAATATAATTTTGGGAGCACCCCTTTTTTATTCAGGGTTTGATTTTAAGGTTTTTTTTCACAATAATATCGATCGTTGAGGCCATGGTTGCAAACAGGTTGAAATTTTATCCCTAAAAAGAAAAATGATTGTTTTGGGGAGCACCCTTTTTCAATTCGAGGGTTGATTTTAAGGGTTTTTTTCACAATGGTATCGATCATTAAAGCCATGGTTGCAAACAAGTTTCAATTTTATCCTCAAAAAGAAAAAATTATTTTGGGAGCACCTTTTTTTTTATTTAGGGGTTGATTTTAAGGTTTTTGTTTGCAATGGTCCTCATTGTAAGGCCATAGTTGCAAAACTGTTGTAATTTTATCCCAAAAAGGAAAAGGAGCAAAATTTGGGAGCACCCCTTTTCAATTTGAAAGTTGACTTTAAGGTTTGTGTTTGTAACATTATGGGGATTTAAGGCCATGGTTGAAAAAAGTTGTAATTTTAACTTTGAAAAATAAAGGTTGACTATGAGAGCACCAATTTTTGATTTGGGGGTTGATTTTAATATTTTTGTTCACAACATAACTAGGATTTAAGGCCATGGTTACAAAAGGTTGTAATTTTAACCTCCCAAAAAAGGAACGGTAATCTTTTCAGGGATAGAGTTTTCATTTTGAGGTCACAGATCTCATCAAGTCAGTAACTATTTTCATAGTTCATGCATAGCATGTCACGTCACATACCACAGTCTAACCACTAACTCATTAATTGGATTAGAGTCAATGTTGGCTAAAATTTCAACCTACTTACCACATATGCAAGTGTTTGTTTTAACTCCGATAAATGCCTCCCATGTTTAATTTGGTAGAAAAAAATATCAATCCTCAAAGTCAAATCTATAGAGCCTCCCATTCCTTTGTAAACAATCTTATCCATAGGACCCCTCTTACATGTGAAAATGTTCCCATGGACCCTAAAAGAAAGATTTACCCTTTACCTGCAAACTGCATTTATTGTAAGGGACATTTTATATCTAACTTCAAAACCCAAATTATAATGACATCATTGATACTAACCTAGATATGTTCAACTTCATTGTAGAATCAAATGTCTTCAACTTCCATGAGTGCTTTAGCATCTTTGTCTTTCACACTTTTATCATACTGGTATTCACCAAAATTTACAAGAAGCAACAAACAAAATAAACTTTTGAAATTTGTTTAACAAGTCTTTTTTCTCTTATATGTGATAGTTCTTCTCTAGGTTGTGCAAACTCATCCTTACATGGATCCTCCAAACTAGTGGAGTAACACTTTGATACCTACATTTTTGTTATACCCTTCAAACCATCTTATCCTTGTTTTCGATACATTTCGACCCCTCGATCATAATGTGCACCATGCACATCAATTGTTGATCACTATGCTTCATCCTGTTATTATTTACCTTACACCTTGGTTGATTTTTCAACCTTCCAACAACTTTCACCAACATGTAGATCTAATTCAGAGTAAAAAAATCATATATTCCTCATCTGCAAGGATATGCATACTTGTGGTTATCTTGTTAGTAGCAAATTCTAAGAATGTGCAGGCTTTAAACTTGTCGTTGTACCATACATTTAATTTCTACATATCGGATCAATTCAGTTTTTTTCATTTTTTAATTCATGGAATCATAACATAAGCAACAAAAACCACAAACTCTCAAGTGAATCTTCTATGATTTTTTATGCAGGGATTTCCAATGGTCATAACTTTTGACTCAGTTATTTGTTTGGGCTGAAATTTTACAAGGAACTATGTCTCGAAGAGTTCATTGTCATGTTGATCTAATTCTTCAGWTTTAACATCGTTTCGACAACTTTTCAGGGCCAAACTCCTTCATATATGGCCTCAAATTGGGGTTTTAGTGTTTTTTAGGAAATTTTTGAATTGATAGTTATCAGTTATCTCTTAGTTTATCCACCTAATAAAAAAAKTGAGTTAACAAATTATAATGTCACTATAGTTAAATTTTAGTTATTGGTCAATTTGAGAGTCATGCGAAAATTTAGTAAAATTAGTTGTTTTTCTAAAAATAACGATTTTCGAAAATATCATATAGTAGTTATAAGGGGTTGAACTTCCATTGTAATAGTTAGGATGGAGAGGGAATAAAGAGAGTTATTTTCCATTCTTGTGTGTTTGCATGGTTTTTAGATCCCATGAATGTATCAAAATTTATTGGCTACATCATTTGGCATCAAAGCAGGTAGATGGATGGGAGAGGAAGAGGAAGAGTAGGTCTTGCTCGGATGCGTAGAGATATGCAAAACCTCCAAAGGCGAGTAGAGTATCTTACAAACGTGCTAGATAGTCAGAGAATAATACAAAGAAAAGTGTCTGATGAGGAGACAGGCCAAGGATATTTATATCAGCATGTAGAACATGAAGACGAACAATTAGAGTGAGTGAATTTTGAAGAATGGATGCTCAGGGCTCTAGAAGGGAGAAATGATGGGATCAAAATGGAAGTTTTAGAATATGAAGGGAGTCTTAAACAAGAGGAGTTAATATATTGGTTGAAACCCATGGAAAAAAATTGAATGGAAGCCTACGACAGAGGAAAAGAAGGTGAAATTTTCATGCACCAAGTTGAAGGGTCATTCCATGATCTGGTGGGATCATGTGCAAAAAGATGGAACAGAAAAAGGAAAAAACAAAATTAGGACCTGGGATAAGATGGAAAAAAATTGCGAGAAATATTTTTTCCTTTGGACTATGCCCATACCTGTTTTCATATGTTTCATAACTTGAAGCAAGACCTGTCCACCGTGGAGGAACTCACAAACGAGTTTTATGAGTTGTCCATTCATGTGGATCACCAGGAAAATGATGAGCAACTTGCTACAAGATATGTGAATTGTTTAAAATTTTATATTCAAGATTAATTGAGCATGCACATGGTTCACAGCATGGAATAGGCATACCAATTAGCCTTAAATGTCGAGGGAAAAAAATGACAATTTTCTCAAAGGAATATAGGAGCAAGGAGGGGTACATAGTCTAGATCACGGGGTGGTTTTAACTATGGAAGAGCTGAATCATCCAAAGGAGTTGAGAAAGCAAAAGATACTCGACAAGGTAACCTGAATCAACTACGAGGAAGAGGATTTCAGAGGGGTAGAGGTTACGGTGGTGGTAGACAAGGACCTTATGTGTGTTTTAGGTGTGGTGTAGAGTGTCATCGAGCATTTGAATGCTCAAATTATAACATGCAAGAGTCAAAGCAAGGACAATATCCTAGTTTATACTTGGTCCAAGCTAAGAATAAAGAAGGAGTTGAATTTGAAGTCCCACCCGATATGGGGGGAATCTCTTGATATGGAGGTTAATGGTGATTCTTGAAAAAGAGCAAAGGCAGACTAGCAACAATGAAGACTCTTGGCTTCGGACAATTATTTTTTGAACCAAATGCACGTATTGGGGAAAGGTAGGTCAATTTATTGTTGACAGTGGTAGTTGTGAGAATATGGTTTCCAAATAGATGGTAAACAAGTTGAAATTACACTATCAAACACATCCTCATCCTTACCAAATTGCATGGTTCAAAAAAGGGAATGAAGTCACCATTAATAAAAGATTTTTGATCAAGTTTTCCATTGGTAAGACTTATAAAGATGAAGTCTAGTGTGATTTCATTATGATGGATGTATGCCATCTGTTATTGGGGAGGCCTTGGAAATATGACAAAAATGTCTTGCATGATAGAGAAAAGAATACCTACACCTTTTGGAAGGATGGATCGAAAGTAATATTATTGCCCCTTAAGGATGAAGAGGAATCTGAGAATATATTGTCAGAAAGAGAGTTTGTTAACAAAATGAAGGAAACAAGATTATGTTATGCATTAATAGTGAAAAGAGGAGTCAGGGAAGGCATACCAATCCATACCGAAGTGGCCAAGGTACTAGAAGAATATGTTGATGTTATCCCTAATGGTTTACATGATGGTCTTCCACCAAAGAGGGATATTCAACATCACACTAATATAATCCCAGGATCATCTTTACCTAATCACGCATCCTATAGGATGAGTCCTACACAACATGTAGAGATCAATCGGAAAGTAACAAAACTTATAAAGAAAAGTGTGGTAAGAGAAATCATGAGTCATTGTGTTGTATCGACATTGTTGACTCCAAAAAAAGATAATACGTGGAGGATGTGAAAAGATAGCAGAGCAATCAATAAAATTACCATCAAATATCGGTTTCCTATCCCGCACTTTGAAAACATGATGGATGTGCTAGATGGAGCTAAATATTTTAGTAAAATTGATTTGTGAAGTGGATATTGTTAGAATAATAGGTGTGATTGTTTCACCATAGACAATATAACAAGATTGTCACCCAACCATAGGCACAAAGGCCACCCCCGAGCACCTTAACCTTGAAACATAGAATAATTTCGGAAGCAAACCCTAGAACCAATAGCCAACCAAGGTAGTGTACCTCTCTCCAAAGCTAGCATACCAAGAAAAAATTTCAAACCATAACCAAAGACCAAGTCACCACTGCAGTAGCTGCAGTTCTCCTCCAGTAATGTGCAACACTTGTCCTTATGCAATTGTGAGAGTTTGTGTGACAAATGAGATCTAGCACTCTTTTATTTATAATCCTCCAAGTGACCTAACTAGGCCAAATTCTACTTCTGAAGGATAATAATTTAATATAAATTATTATCTTGAACCGACTTGTTTTCTAAGGTTATTTACTAACCTTCTAGGGTTTCTCTTGCTTCCCGAAATATTCTAGACTCGTCAAAGGTTACATGTAGAGGTTAATATCTCCCGCATATACCAAAATATCAATACTCCCTCCTAGATAGGGAGGTATTAAAGACAATGGTATTGAGCACAAACAAACCATTCAACCATCAGGGTATCTCATGATCAAATCACGAGCACCATCATCACTATCCAACTAGATAGTCTCCATGGAAATTGGAAAAATGTCATCCAATAGAACACAAGTTTGTCTATTCATAGTAGTATACAACTACTATCCAGTGGTACACAACCACTCCTAGTAGCACACTGCTACTAACCAGTGACACATAGTCACTACCACTGGATCACATCCACTATAGTAGTATACAACTACTTTCTAGAGACATACACTCTCCACAACAATCATATCATCTTATATCAACCTGCATCAACAATGTCATGATACAAACTGAGTCATCTGGGCCATTCTTCCACTCACATATATGAGATATGGAAGAGCATCTTCCCTCAGAAGGTTAAACATTAGCCATGGACTATATGGACTATTCTTCCCAATCATAGAAGAATAATTTTCCCTGATTTTTGAACCTGGACCATTCAACCTAATTGGATCATTCTTCTAGCACAATTCATAGTGCAACTTGGAGAGAATGATTCTGCCCTAGGGAATGACTGTCCCTGATTTTTGAACCTGAACATTCAACCTAATTGGGCCATTCTTCCAACACTAATCATAGTGAAACCTGGAGAGAATGAGTCTGCCCTAGGGAATGATTGTCCGGACCATTTCCTATGGGAATGATTGTCCGGACCATTTCCTATGAAAACGATTGTCCTACACCAACCTCCTATATCGGACCATTCTTCAAAACTTCTCACAACTATGAACTTCGAAAGAATGACTGTCCAGAGAGGAAGACCATTCTACTTGACCACTTCTCAAAGTGACTGCCAAGGAGAATGATTGTACTAGACCATTCCCCCACACTGGCCACAAGGGTAATCGATGTTTATGGTACATCAACAATCTATTGGACCATTTTCGTTAAGAAAATGAATATCCATTCTGGACCATTTTCCAAACTAGAAAATTATTGTCCATCAAAAATCTTGGACGACTTTTCGGACTGGAAAGTGACCGCCCAACTTAGACCATTTTCTAAACTGGAAAATGATTGTCCATATATCAATAGCATATCAGTGGTCCCTCCCAACCTGGGAGTAATCACTTCCCTTTCCAATAAGGAAGTTATCTCCACGATTCCAGCTTGTCCCTTAAGTAAGCAAACTTTTCATCTTGGACAAAGGATTTACCAAAATATTTGTTATATTCTCATCAATGGAGATATACTGAATAACCACTTCTCCCCTCTAGACTTTATCATGGAGAAAATAGTACTTGATATCAATGTGCTTCGACCTATCATGAAACATCATGTTCTCTGAGAGATTCACACAACTCAGGTTATCACAATATATCATGGTTGGATCCAACACCTGATCAAATAGTCCAGAAACCATCTTACGGAGCCACACTTCTTCTGTACAAGCATCACAAACTACAATATACTTTGCTTCTGCAATGTTGAGTGAAACAGACTTTTGTTTCCTGCTAGCCCATGATATCATGGAAAAGATTAAACTAAAACATATGCAAGAAACACTTCTTCTATCATTTTCACTCCCTGCCCAATCTGAATCGATAAAAACCATGCAGTTGTATATCATAACTCAAACGCCCCACGAATATATTTCAAGGAAAGATTTTCAATTATTCAATTCTCATGGATAGGTTCCACCTGGAACTATTTTTATAGCAAAGAAAATATCCAGCAGAGTATTCTCTAAATAAATCAATGAGTCATTCAATTGTTGATACAGGGACGGGTCTATTGGATCAGAATCTCTCAACTTCTTCAGATCTGTCACCATGGGAGTTTTCCATGGATTTTCAATCCATTATATTGAACTTATAAAGAACCATTTCGATACACTTTTTCTATCATAGGAAGTTTCCACCATGCTTTTGTTGCACATGAGAGGCTCTGCACCAAATTGCTTGAATCCATGCAAGGTATTCTTCAATCTGCATACATGGGTCTCTTTCTGGTATACCTCAAAACCATGAGGTTGCTCTACATATGATTCTTCTTCAATTCCTCTGTTGAGAAGAATAGTCTTTACATCCATCTGATGTAAACTCCAACCCATGGATACTGCAAGATATATAATGGCTTAGCTAGAGGTATACCTGGTTTACTGGAACAAGCTATCATCATAGTATTCTCCCTCCTTCTGGGAGAACCCTCTAGTTGTGAATCTCACCTTGTATCTATCAATGCTTCATCACAACTTCCAATAGACAATACATTGTCATTCACAAATTCTCACATACATTGTTCTTCATCACAACTTCCTTCCATTCCTTCTATTTGATTACTTCTAGTGGGTTCAAACCGTGTCGGTAGTCTTATGATTCTCGGTATAATAACTGGTTCAATTGGTTGTTCTGACTTTTCTTTCTTTCTTGGAATCTTCATGTTCTTCCTCATGTTTCTCTTCAATGTTGGAGTCCATGGAATCTCATATAGATGTTATTCCCTTCCTTTCTAAAGGTTTCAACTTCTTCTTTTCGATATAGGAACATAAATGTATATGGAAAACCAAGGATATTCAGAGCTTCTTTTCGAAGAAGACTTCTTCTAGATTCAAACTAAACATGTGTTGCTTATCATGGCTACTACTTCTAATGAAGAACATGGACAGATGCTTCATAGTCTTCAAGGGTTATTTAATGGATAACATCATTGAGTATTAGCTCCCTCTTAATCCCAACTCCATTCTTGAACGAGCAATATGGATGCTCTTCTTTTGGAATTTTTCAATCAATTCCCTCCATCTGAGAGAGTCCATGTTTTTGTATGCATCCTTCTTGCTTTCTATAAAGTGTCACAATTCTATTCTAGTTTCCTCTTGATTAATAACTTATTTCTGGTCTGACTCCCTCTGGGTTTCTTCAAGTTTTATTTTGATTTTGGTCCATCTAGAAGTTGTTACTTACAGGGATTGTCACCAAAGGTTGTCAATGTACTTCGTCCTTTTCAGATACATTGTTTGACTAGTAGTCATTGTAATGGTAATCCTTATCTTATTATTCTTCCATAGGTGTTGTTTCATTGATACTGACCATCTTATATTCCAAGAAATAGATACACATGATATGTACAGGAACAATGTAAACATGGTATGTACAAGGACTAGGTTACAAAAGAATATTGTTACCTTGACTAGAAGAAAAAGTCTACTTCATCCTGCTTTACTTTCTTTGAGGGTTCCTTTTCTTTGGAAACTGTTGCTTTTTGTGTTTCCTTCCTTTTCTTTAATTCAGAATACTGGTTCCTGTAGTGAACTTATTTTTGACAGTTTAGCATGTATTTTTGACATATCCCTTTCTTGATTTGGTTTCTTCCTTAAGCTAAACTTCTTCTTATTCCTGAATTTCTTGAAATTTGTTGTGTAGGCTAATCCTTGATTCTTCTTGTGCACAACAAGTCCAAATTTCTTCAAATGTGGGATACTCCATTCTTGTGTTCATGCTTGCAGCAAATGCATCCCATGTCTTGTGAAGGCCATTAAGTACTATATTTATTAGTTCCTTTTCTGAAATGATTTCCTCAACAACTTGTAGTTGATCTCTTAACTAAGAAATTATTACGAAGTATTATGTTATGGTGTCATCATCATTCATTTTCAGATCATGAAGCTCATTCTTCAGAGTCATTACTTGTCCAATATTTCTGACAGAGAAGAGGTTAGTTAGGGCATCGTACATATTCTTAGATGAGTCGAGATGATAAATGTAGGGTATCAAATGGTCCTTTACATAGTCCACTATGATACTCATAGCATTGATGTCATTGTCCTTGAACTTCTCCATAAATGCAACGTTCTGAGGTTCCTTCTCCTTTCTTTCTTCAAATTGTGGTTCCATGATCTTCCCTTTCATGATGTCCAACACTTTATTCTTGGCAAGGATGAGGTCAATCTTTGATTTCCATGCTATGAAGTTAGAATCCCCTTATAACTTGTTTTCTGACTTCATAGAGTAAGTCATGACTACTTTGACTTTGACTTGGTCAACCTTTGACTTTGACCAAAAACTCAAACTTGACGCCTTGGCTTGCTAAGAGTACCAAGAGGTGTGCTAGGGTAGGGTGCAATAGATTATCCATGAATTAGGTCAAGTTCTTCACTTAAGGTGCCTTAATACGAGGGTTAGGGTTTCGTTGTTGCAACAAAACCTTGACTGGAACTGAGAAAATCCTCCGAATCTACCTTCCAATGGTTAGATTGTCTGAAGATAGTGTGGACCCATAACCTGTTAGAATAATAGGTGTGTTTGTTTCACCGTAGACAATATAGCAATATTTTCACCCAACCATAGGCACAAAGACCACCCTCGAGCACCTTAACCTTGATAGATAGAATAATTTCGGAAGCAAACCCTAGAACCAATAGCCAACCAAGGTAGCATGCCTCTCTCCAAAGCAAGCGTACCAAGCAAAAATTCCAAACCATAACCAAAGACCAAGTCACCACTGCAGCAATTGTAGTTCTCCTCTAGTCATGCACATCACTTATCCTTATGGAGTTGTGAGAGTGTGTGTTACAAATGATCTCTAGCGCGCTCTTATTTATAGTCTTCCAAGTGACCTAACTGAGCCGATTTCTACTTATGGAGGCTAATAATTTAATATAAATTATTATCTTGACCCGACTTGTCTTCTAAGGTTATTTCCTAACCTTCTAGGGTTTCTCTTGCTTCCCATAATATTCTATACTCGTCAAAGGTTACACGTAGAGGTTAATACCTCCTGCAACTACCAAAATATCAACAGATACCACCAGATCTAGATTCGCAAAGGGGATGAATGGAAAAATTCCTTCAAGACCAGGGGTGGCCTATATGAATGGATGGTGATGCCATTTAGGTTGTCCAATGCACCTAGTACTTTCATGGGGTTGATGAATATTGTGCTTCAACCTTATATTGGGAAGTTTTTTGTCATTTATTTTGATGACATCCTAGTTTTCAGTAACAACAAAGAAGATCGTTTACATCATTTAAAAATTATATTGGATGTGTTGAGAAAACGTCAGCTTTATGAAAACCTGAAGAAATGTAGGTTCTTGCAAGAAAGTTTGGTATTTTGGGGTTTTATCATCTCAACAGAAGGACTAAAGATGGATTAAGAGAAGGTCGGAGCAATTTTGGAGTGGCCTAGTCCTCAGAGCATAACAGAGGTAAGAAGTTTTCATGGATTGGCCTCATTTTACCGAAAATGTATTCAAAATTTTAGCAATGTTGTAGCACCCATAACAAATTGCATCAAAGGCAAGACATTCATGTGGACCAATGAAGTTGAGGAATTTTTTAAGTTTTCAAAGAAGAAGGTAACTGAGGCACCTATATTAGCCTTACAAGATTTTGATAAAGTGTTTGAGGTAGATTGTGATGCTTCACATGTAGGCATTGGAGTTGTACTTAGCCAAGCAAGTAGACCAATTACATTTTTTAGTGAAAAGTTGAATGAGGTAAGAAAGAACTACTCCACATATGATGTAGAATTGTATGCAATTGTGCAAGCATTGTGAAATTGGAGGCAATATTTAGTGTCGAAGGAGTTTGTGTTATTTACCGATCACATTGCATTAAAATATGTAAACACCCAAAATAAATTGAACAATAGACATGCAAAATGGGTCTCTTCTTACAAGGCTACACCTTTGTTCTAAAACACTAATCAAGACAGTAGAATCAAGTTGCAGATGCTTTGAGTCAACACATTGTTGTTTTGGCAACCATGGAAAATCAAATAATTGGGTTTGTTGCATTAAAGGATCTCTATGCGACTGATAATTATTTTTGGGAGATTGTGAAACAGTTGAAGAATCCAGTCGCTAGGAACATGGATCCTACTCAGGGTGAATATTTTATGCAAGATGGTTACCTCTTCAAAGGAAAACAACTATGCATTCCAATTGGTTCTATGAGGGAAAATATTATCAGATAACTTCATAGTAGTGGCTTGGCATGACATTTTGGAAAGAATAAGACATTACCCTTAATCAGAGATAAGTATTACTGGTTGAATATGAAAAAGGATATAACCAAGTATGTGTCATGATGTAGGATTTGTCAAATGGCTAAAGGACACTCACAGAACACATGGTTGTATATGCCATTACCAATTCCCACAGACCCATGGACATATTTGATAATGGACTTTGTGTTGGGGCTCCCAAACACACAACGAGGTAATGATTCTATTTTTTTGGTTGTTGATAGGTTCTCTAAAATGGCTCATTTCATTGTTTACAAGAAAATTAGTGATGCATCAAGGGTGGCAGAATTGGTTTTTTCATAAATTGTTAGATTGCATGGAGTTTAAAAAACTATTACCTCTAATAGAGATACTCAGTTCTTGGGTCATTTTTGGAGGACTTTATGGAAAAAAATAAGGACTAAATAGATGGGAAAACCGAGGTAGTAAATTGGAGTTTGGGAAACCTTTTACAAAGCATTCTTGGATAGAGGTCCAAGAAGTGGGATTTGGATTTACCTCAACCAGAATTTGCCTACAATAGTTCAATGAATTGATCTACAAATAAATCTCCATTTCAGGTTCTTTATGGTAGAAATCMTATGGGTGTCATAGATTTGATGCAACAAACACTTAGGGATAGGATTAGTGATGGTGGGGAAGCATTTGCATAACACATTCAACAGTTGCAGCAACAGGTTAGACAAAAATTGCAGGTCAGTAATAAATAGAACAAAATTATAAAAGATGCTCACCGATGAYACTAGGTATTCAATGAAGGTGATTTGGTGATGGTTTATTTACAGAAATATCGGTTTCCTAGAGGAACCTACCACAAATCGAAATATAAGAAAATTGGTCCTTGCAATATTCTCAAGAAAATTAACGACAATTCTTATAAGGTTGATTTACCAGTTGATTTTGATATCTCCCTTTTGTTTAACGTTTCTGATTTATATATCTTCGATGGGGACGATCTAGGTGATGACAGTGAGGCGCAGGTGGATTGGCAATAGGTCATTCCGAGCAAGAAAAAGGAAAAGAATACACATATTTTAGATAAGAGGACCCTTCATACTCGACAAGGCCAATACAACCAATATCTAGTCCAGTGGGAAGGCGTAGCACCAGCAAAGAGTACATGGATTACAGAGGGGGGCTTGTTGAACCTATATTCCATTAAGTAGTAGCAGTTGAAGACAATAACTTGCATGAGTTGTGTTATTTTCAACCAGAGGAGAATGATGTAGGGATTTTTGAGGGTCGTAACTTTTGACTTGGTTATCCGTTTGGGATGAAATTTTACAGGGATTTGTATCTCAGAGAGTTCACTATATTTTCGTTCTGATCCTTCATATTGAACATTGTTTCAACACTTTTCCATGTTAGATTTTCATTAGTTTTGTTAACATTAAATTTACCATAACATTTTGATCTTCTTTTAACATTCAATAATCATATATTGAAATATACAAGAAACAGATAAACAAGCACAAGAAGACACAAAGATTTATCTTGGGAAACTCTTCTTCACAAGGGAGAAAAACCCAACAAATTTTTCTTAGAGAGAATATTCTTGCCAATACAATATAACCAAGAACTAGCTCTATCCACTAGAGAAAACCAACAAAGAATAATATTTATCTCCACAAGAGATAACCCAACAATGTAGCAACATCAAGATCTAGCCAAAGTGATAAAGTAAATCGCCTCCACCAATGCATCACCAAGACAAAAGAAACCATCCAATTTGCGCCCTTCTTCCTTCTAGACTGCAGCTACTATTACAGTTCTCCATTAGACTTGCATTATAGATGAGTGAGAGTGTGTGAAAAATGAGGAAGGCGTCACCTTTATTTATACTAGTTTGTCAGGTGACTTTTCAAGTAGGATCGACCTATCGACTTTCTAGAAAACATATTTTTTGTTTGTCTTTTTCCTGTGGGGCCGAATTTACTTCTAGAGCATTATATTTCTTCTTTATTATTATTTTGTGGGATCGACTTCTCTTCTAGGATCTTCTAATTTCTTCTGAGGTTTCTTTGATCTATTCAATGGTTTTCCTCCGACTTCTTGGCATCTTCATCTCTAAGAAAATTTATCCCAAAGGTGAATACCTCTCCTTGCTACCAAAAACATCAACATTCCAGGGCCAATTTCCTTCATATAAGGCCTCGAATTGGGGTATTAGTGTTTTCTCAAGGATTTTTAAATTACTAATTAGCATTTATCTCTTAGTTTATGCACCTAATCAGAAAAGTGAGTTGACAAACAGTTTCGCTCTAGATATAATTTAGTTATTGGTCAGTTTTAGAGTCATGTGAGAATTTTCTAAAATTAGTTGTTTTTTTCTAAAATTAGCAATTTTCGAAAATCTCATATAGTAGTTCTAAGGGGTTGAAATTCCATTGTAATAGTTAGGATGGAGAAGGAATAAAGAGAGTTATTTTCTATTCTCATTTGTTTGTATGGTTTTTAGATCTCGTGAATGAATCAAAGTTTATTGGCTACATCAATTTTTTGGCTAACCAAACTTTTTCTAGTGTAACATCACACACATACTTTGCAAGACTTTTGTTAAGAAAGTACACACTAATGTGTATTTCTTTTGCTCAATATTTTTTTGGAATTTCCCTACCTTGTAACATGCATCTTGCCACTTCTAACACTTTTGATTCCATAATGAATTGTTGATACTAACACTATTGGTCACCAAAGCATGTGATTATGTGCTCACTAATTGATATATGATTTATACTTAAACCTAAAATATAAATAACATTATTTTAGATGAATGTCTTACCCCCTCAACACTTCATCTATATTTCCCCAACCTTTTACATAATTTTGAATGCCATCACATAATATTATAGTCTTTGATTTTGATTTGTCCTCAACATAATCCACAAACCAATTACTAGTCATGTGTTTGGCAATGGAAAAATAAAAGAACTAAAAAACAAGAGATTGTACCTCCCTAAAAAGTGTTGAATTTTTACTTATACAACTAGCAGTTACGGTTCTTATTTATTATTGTAATCATTTAGCGCATTAGTTGCATAAATAAGATTATAAAGACACACAGATTATGTTGGGAAACCCTCATGGGGAAGAAAACCCAACAAAAATTCCTCAATATAGATAGACCAAAGACCAAAAAGAAGATCCTGCTATACTCCTTCACTAGGAAGAGTAGCGCACCACTTGACCAAGAAATACCAAGAGATAGACCAGAAACCCTCCTTGACGTCACCCCCAATTGCAATAGTTTCTCCTCCAAGACTTGCGCATTGCAGAGCTAGATGTGTGTATCCAAATGACGCATTGGCCTCTCTTATAAATAGTGGTTTGTCCAACCTATAATTAGGTATGGGCCGACCTGTCACTTTACCCTATTAATTTACAATTAACTGTCAAGGCACAATAGGGTCGACTTTTACTAAGGCACAATAAGGCCTAATTAAATATAATATAATAATATTATTCAACTCTCTCTCAGGTAGAATTTTCTTCGAAGTTACAATATTTCAACACTTCCCCTTAACAAGAAGGGTATTCTACTGACAACATTAATAACAACTGACTGGACTCAATACAAAATCAAGAGGAGGCGACATTTTCATCAGCATCAGGAACATTGTCGGTCATATATATAAATCATCAAAAAAAATTCTCATCATCAACAACATGGAACTCGAACATCAACATCAACAACACGAAGCTGGAACAACAACATCAACAACACGAAGCTGGAATAACATCATCATCGTCACGAAGATGAAACAAGAACATCAAGAACACGAATTTGGAACAACAACATCAACAACACGAAGCTGGAATAACATCACCATCATCAACAACATGAAGTTGGACCATCAACATCAACAACACGAAGCTGGAACATCAACATCAATATGTGGCAATAGAATGAGGTAGGTGCATCTATTAGCACTCTGTAAATTTGTTCGGTTGATAAAACAAACGACAAAGGTAACCTAAAAACCACTTTAGAGTTGGGTACTAGCCTGCTCAACTCAGAGAGGACTCTCTCCTGTCACTTGGTCTTTAATGGATGAGTTTTCTTTAACAAATCATTTTCTAAGTTTTGTTGCTTTGGAGGGTTTTTTATAATTTTGCTGGCAAGGAAGGGGAGGGACACTTAGGGCTATGGAGTCAAACTTATGAAATGAATGGAAGCACTGACTGGTCAGTAGAACTCTCCAAAGGATAAAGGCTAAATGAGGCAATAAATCTAAGTTATAAATTGTAAATTTGCAGAGTGTAAGAAGAAAGGAAAAACATATAACTGTATCAGAGCATTAAATAAATGAATTCTGACTTAGTTAGGAAGAACTTAACATAGTTTAAATTGCTTAAGCCGAGAGCATCACAAGATGAATTATGGGCCTTTAACTATTCAATTTAATCAGAAGTCAATGTAAATGGAATCAGAAATAGAGGAAATACATACAAAGAGAGAAGACAAAACTTAGACCACCACCATTAGAATATTTTCATGGAAACTTCAAGACTTCTGCATGTGTATTCTATTCAGCTTTAGAAAATTACATTCAAGTTCCAAATAGCTAAAATTGTTCCCTTTCACTTCTGCCAACCACTAATACATTTGGAACTCCTAATATTTATATAAGCTAAGCTCCTTTGGTTTGAAACTGATTACAATGATCAAAATGAAACGTTTCAGTTTTGAAACCATTTACAATGATTAAAATAAGACATTTCGGTTCAGGAACAGATTACAATGATTAGCAAGGAACGTTTCTTGATCTGGATTCTGAATCCTCTGGCACTTCAGTCTCGTTCTTTTCCACTTGTTCTATTCTTGCCTTCCACATGATCTTCCATCTTTAGTGACATCTGGCCATCATCTACTGGACCCTGGAAAACTGCATTTTGTCTTACCCAGCCGCACTATCTCCTTCCATTGTAAGTCAAAAGAGATATCATAATATGTCATTTCCTTTATCAAAATCTCCAGGTCAATGCAGGAAGCATATGACATGACTGGAAATCTAAGCTTGAACTGATTCAGAATTTCAAAGTTTGTAATCAGATGCTCAACTAATGTAGCTCCTTTTAGAATTTCCTCAATGGTTTCGAACTTGGAATGATCCATTCTGCACTGATTCAAATGAGCATTGTATTCTTCCTGATTATACAACTTTCCTTTGCCATCCCAAAATGGTGGAAGGAATTTTCTAAACAATTCTTCAAACAAATCCTTGAACACTTACACACTTTGCTCCATCTATGTTGCCTTGGTTTGGACTTATTTCAACAGGTTATGTTTAGCAATAACCCTCGTGACCCAGATAATCAATGTAGTTATGGATTTAACTCCAATAGTCTGAAGGGATGCAGTATGAATGTAGTTGAGTAGATTTATGGTGTTTTGGGCCCATTCTGATGGTTACTTTGCTAAAGTTTCATTCACAAAAGTGCACCTACTTCTGGATGTGATGGCTATGTTGTCTTTATCATTAATGAAATTCAAATTTACTCTGAACTTGGCAGCTTCAGTAGCAATAGAATCCCATAAGATATGCTTGCCCCCCTGCAACAGGCCTTTTCCTCTTAATCTCATCTTCAATTTATCTATCATTTCGTACAAGACTTCATTCTCCTTTTGAAATTGAGCCATTCTTCCATCCTTTGTCTGCATCTACTGCTTCAATTTCTCTATGCTTCCTTTTAGCCCTTTGATTTCTCCTTCTTTCAGAATAACTTGTGACATAGCCTGGACAAGTCCTCCAGTGTTTGAGCCAGCTTCTACAGTAGGAGTTGCATCTACAACTTTGTTTAGCAGCTCTGTCTGCTCTTGTGACCGCTTCACCTTTTCTCATTCTAGCTGCAATACCCTAGATTTGTAGTCCAATGTCTCTTGATGAAGTGTTTCATTTTCCTATTCTAGAGAAACCAATTCCTCTGTTTGTGGATGCTCTGTAGCATGCATTTTCAATTTCTTCTTCCAACTTTAACTTAATTTGTCTTTCTCATCAAATGAGGATTTCAACCCTTGGGGGCCTTTAGATTCCAACCTCTTGACCTGAGTCTTCCAAGCTCTGCTAGATGCCTTTTTCTGCCCCAATTGTCCTTCCAATTTCATTGCATAAGATGACAGTTTTGAATTCTTCAAGCTTAAACTCAAGTAATCAGAATACAACATATGACCGGTATGCTTATGGAATTTGACCTTGTCTGGAGCACTGATGTTGTCATATATTATCTTTATCTCAGAGACTTTGTCTTCATCTGCAACTGCAATGTTAAAGGTTCTTGTTTCAACACCCCTTATTGTGAACAGAGAAGATTTATGCTGAGAAATATTTTCCACTTCGTGGACTAAATCCCTCATCTCACCCAGAGCTATGTTTCCCTTCTTAGCATACTATTTTTCCAAATCTTCTTTAGATTGATAAACTGCCTCAGATGTTTTATCAAAGATGTATTTCTTGTTGCTAAAGGTTCTTGAGACACCTTCACTTTGGATTTTGCTTTTCTTTTCAACCTCTACAGTGCTAGTACCACTTTCCACCATATCTAGATTTACTTGTTCTTTGGGCTCTTCCTCTTCTAAATCCACTATATGTGGAGACTGTGTAATATTCATCTTCTTTGGGGAAGTTTGTTGATCACTGATGCCCGTGGCCTTTGAAATGCTTCTCTTGTTGTAAACACTTATCTTAGGAACTTTGACTATCAATTTCTGAGAAGTTTGTTGTATTTGACTTTGTTGCAGGGTTGCCTCCACTTGTGTTTGAGTTGGTTGCAATATTGCTTCCATATCAACAAAGACTTCTAGATTTTCCAGTTTACCTGTTCATGCTCATAAGGGGCATGTTTGTTCATCAATTTTCTCTTGGATATGATTTGGTGTGGATCATATCTTCTTCCTTGTAGCTATGCAAAACCAAACTCTTTGAGCTTTGCTTGAACTTGAGATAAACATGATATGGCTTTGACAATGAAGGGACCAATGATAAAAGGGAACATGAGGTTGGAGGCCTTGTGCAACTTCAGGAAATGCTATGTCTCAGATATAATTATTTGCCTGATGAATTCAAGGGCAAAGATTCTAGGGGTCAGAAAAATAGGCAATAGATAAGAGGATTCATGACAACCATAAACCCATATTATTGTTGAGTGCATGAATAGTACCCAATCCCCTACTCTATTGTTTGGATTTGGCTGTAGATAGCTCCTCATGTCATCCAAAAATCTAGGTAGGATGGTATTGAAAATCAAACTGTAAACTCTGGACATGACTTTGTTTATGAAGATAAGCAATGTAATCCTTTTACATTCAGTTGATACAAATGTTTCTTCAAGAAATTCTCTCTTATTGGTTTCCAGGAAAATATTCAACAGATAGGTATAATATCTAAAATGTCTTAGAGAGCGAAAAATCACTAGCTGTTTATGGATATTATTAGCTATGAATGGATCAAAATTGATACGGACTGACATACCAGACTCTGACTTTAAAAAGGTCAAAAGAAAACTGAGCATGACTTCAACTACATATTTGTCATTGTCTAGACCTAAAACTTGACTCAATAGGGAGCAAACCCATTGGGCAGGTTGCTATGTTTATTCCTTATCGTGACACCTTCCTACTTTATCGAACAGGTTGCTTCTGGACACAGAGATAGGAGAAATAGTGATTTCAGTATAAAAAATGTCTGAATCTCGATCAATTAGGGCTTCTTCATTCGCGAGAGGATCTTGTTCTGTTACCGAGGTTATGATAGGATCCATGGTTGTGATGAAAAATACCTGGAAATGAGCGAAAATGGCGTGCAGTTAGCGTATTGTTGAGCTGCAGTTGAAAGATGGTGGTCGCGCCAAGGTTTTAACGATCCAACATTCAAAATAAAATAAAATAAATGGCCAACCGCCCTTTTATACTTTTCCGCTTTTTGGGGGGATGAGAAAGTGGTTTGCAGAAACCCTCTTTTCATCCTGAAATGCACCTAGTGGTGCCAAGTAACCCCACACAAAAACCATGGTTTAAATTTCGGGCCCGCTCTCCAAAATTAACCCCCGCGCAGCTTCTCCCCCTGAAATCATCCTCCACCATTGATCTTGAGAGCTCACGATCCGCTATGTGTTGGGCCCCATCATCTTAGCTCTTATGCCAAATTTAGTTGTCTCCTTCCATATTTAGCCTCTTTTCTAGTTTATCAGGCTTTCCAAAACAGTTTAGCGTCTCGCTAGATCCTGAAATCTTGGTTTCACATAAAAACATTTAATGGTGACTAACAACATCAACAACAACATTTGTAGTACTTTGATAGACCATCCTTACCGGACCTTCGGGATTTTCCCAGGAATCATAATATTCCCTAGAACATAAAATCCTAACAAGTTACCACGTGGTACTCTGAGAAACCGTCCTTACCATACCTTCAGGATCTGCCCAGGAATCATAAGATTCCCTAGGATATAAAATCATAACTAAGCTACCACTACTGACCACAACTAGCATATACATGCATAGGTACTCTGGCAAACCATCCTTACCGAACCTTTGGGATCTGTCCAGGGATGATCAGTCCCCTAGTATATAAAATCCTAATTGAGCTACCATTTGTTGGTCAATATACCATAGTATTATCAACATCACTCCCCCTTTCTAGGGATGTCCTTTCAGAGTACACCAAGCTTGTCTCAAAAGTACTCAAACTTCACACGAGATGGAGGCTTAGTCAACACATCTGCAACCTGCTCATTTGTGCCAACATATTGGAGCTTTATAGCTCCCTTATGCACCATGTCACGAATGTAGTGATATCAGATCTCTATGTGCTTCATCTTATCATGGAACATTGGGTTCTCTGTCATCTTTATGCAACTCTATTTATCACATAGAATCATGGTAGCTTCCATCTCCATATCGAACATACCTATCAACAACTTATGAAGCCATATGGCTTCAAAACTGGCAGAGCATGCTGCAATGTACTTCACTTCTATCGTATTGAGAGAAATACTGGATTGTTTCCTGCTTTTCCACGAATTCATGGTTGACCCCAAACTGAAACAACATCCTCGAGTGCTTTTTCTCTCTGAAGCACTTCCAACCTAATTTGAATCAGTATAGCCATACAACCTAAACTCATAGTCTCTAGTATAACAGAGGCCATAGTCCAACATACCCTTAAGGCATCTCATCACATTCTTTGCAGCTACAAGGTGAACACGTATGGGCTCCACCAGATCTTGACTCAAGGTGTTCACAACAAAGCATATATCCAGTCTAGTATTCACCAGATACATCAACGAACCAATCATCTGTCTGTATAGAGTATCAACCAATAACTTCATATTCATCTCCATAGGAATGGACATGGTTCTATAGTCCATCATGTCAAATCTCTTCAAAATTTCCACAGCGTACTTTCCTTGACTAAGGAAAATCTTTTGGGCTCTGCCATACTTCAAGACCTAAGAAATAGTGCATTAGGCCTAAGTCCTTCATTTCAAATTTAGTGGCAAGCTTCTTCTTACAATTTGTGATGAGCTTTTCTTCATCTATCAAGAATAAGTCATCCACATATAGCATCAATATAATTTGTCCATCATTCTCAATCTTGAAGTAAAGGTTGGGATCATCTTTACTCTTGGTAAAGCTCAAGCTCATTATAAAACTATCAACCATACCAATCTCTTGGAGCTTGCTTCAACTTGCAGACATGAATCTTCATGTCCTGTACTTTGAAACCAAATTTTTCACATCACCAAATTTGTACCAACCTGGTACACTTTCTCAGCTGCAACTCAATATGCATAATCATGTGTTGGTTCTATGTGCTTTTTGCAAAGCATTATTTATCTCACTGCCTGAGAGTATGTCCTCTACTTTTTATGCAATTGTTCCTTCTGAAACCCGGACTCTACACATGCAGTTGTTATTTCTGAAGCTGAGAATGGTTGCTCTATTCTCACTGTAGTTATTGAACTACAAGAGTAGCTCATCTATTCTATCATGGAAACAACTTCATCTGAAACTGAGAGTCTATGATATTGAAGGTAGCTTTGCTTCTTTCATGAAGGTAACTCAATCTCAAATATAGGGATTTCTCCCTCTGAATCTCATACTGTATCGGAATCATGGTTGTTCTGATTGTCTTCACGAACACTGGAATTATTTCTTCAATTACTAGAGCAAGTGTCTCGTCATAGTCTTATCCCTCTTGTTGGGAGAATCCTCTGGACACAAATCAAGATTTGTAGATCTCTATATTGTTATCTGAAACATGCTTGATCTGTTAGATCAATCTTGGAAGTCACCACTGACTTCCCCTCAAGTCTCAAGGGAAAATCCATATCTCAGTCCTTATGACTAGCTTCCTCCTCTATCATTGAAACAAGGGAATCTTCTCAGGAGATTTCATGTCTCCTAGAGGTCTCTGAATCTACGATCTAGTATTCTAAACTCATGGCATCTGTGTCCAGTCCTGGAAGATTTCTCGTTTTCCTATCTTATCCTTTTTTAGATCAGGCTTACTCTAAGTCTTGATTTCTTCTGAGTCTACAAAAACTTCACAGTCTCTGCAAGATGTACTTGGTGTTGAATACCAATTCTTAATATGAAAAGCTGAGTCAGAATTCAAACGAATTCTGCTTCATGTCAAGGTGGTTTCATTATCCATTAACCAAGTCTACTATGAGTTCGATTCTAATGTGTGGTCATCTTTTGAGCCTTTTGCTCCTTACAATCAATCTCGATATGAGATACTATATATCTCAAAAGTAGTGTCTTCTTCATCTTGTTTGGTACATGGATGTATACGGTCATGTATACAACTTGGATAGTATGCTCCATGTCTCATCTAATATGTTGCCTCCTACAACCGTCACTATAGCTTCCTCAAGGTTATCGCATGTGACCTGCCCGGAACAAAAACAACAAGGGACAAAAAACATACAAGAATAATATTCTTTATAATAATAATAAAACAATAACGAGAACAATTGTCACACTAACTCCTTTAGAGTTATCACTTGTGATCTGCCTGAAACAAGGGTAACAAGTAAGAAATACAATAATAAGGAATGAGAGAAACACTCTTCTAGTGTTGTGATCAATCATTCCTCCATGGTAACCTGGAAACAAAACAAGAAGTTTCTCCTAGAGGAGATGTTAGTTATATCTAGTAAATGATTACTGTAAGCATTTATCTCAATAATACTCACATGCTACCAAGTATTCAATAATAAAACTTTTCAAAGATTGATATCACAACTATAGTGTTTAGCAGTGATCAAACTTGATATGTGTAAATTTGAATCTTATCAATTTAAACATTCAAACTTGGAACATGGAGTCTTGTCCTCAAGAATGAGTGTGTTTCTTTTCTTCTGAGTCTCCTTCACTCAAGATGAAAATTATTTTCTTCAACCTGTCCTCTGTACTAGGATAATATGCTTTCTTGATAGAAAAGTGGGTTAGAGAATAAACTCTATAATCTCAACTTTAATCAATCTAATACTTTGACTTTAATTTTGACCAATGATTAGTATGATAGTTATAATTTCAACAGATCAAGAATACAACCTAGATGTTCATAAGATCACAATAATGCCATAACAAATAGAGGCATATCAAATTAATCAAACCTGGGGTGCCTGGTTCCTATGAATGTGTTGGATCTGAGATCCCTCTGGATCTACAATTGTTGTTTAGACAAAAGATCATTTCTCCTACAAATACCCTTTAAAATAATGATGCAATTTAAACATATGTAAGTACATACCTTTGACAGCATCGACAGGTAGTGGCATCACCCGACGGTGGCGGCAAGCAATAACGAACCTTTAAAACTTCAAAGGTGATGCAATTTGTAATCTAAAGGTAGTTGGAGATTTGTTAGGTAAGGCGCACTAGGACAATAAAAATCAGTCCCAACGCTTGATAAAAAATTTCACTGCAACTGCAACTGCAATTGGTAGTTCAACTGCAACTGCAACTTAGGGTTTTATGAGGAAACCCTAATTTTTCAAACTTCAAATTTTGAAATTTTGATCCAGGCACTAGAAGCGCCCTCCTAGGGCGAGCTCCTAAATATGGTTATGTCCCCCAACATCCTCCTTAAACAGGGAAAACATCACACTTAGGGTTTATGCGGAAACCCTAATTTTGCAGCAACTGCAATACTAAAAAATTGAATCTTAGAGAGGGTGTGTTGAAGCTAGCCACTTCTTATAAACTGTCAGTTGGTCTCTTTCAAGCCTGATATGATACCATGTTGAAGTTTTACTTATACAAATAGCAATCACGGTTCTTCTTTATTATTATAATCATTTAGCACATTAGCTGCATAAATAAGATCATTGAAAGAGAGACAATCATGAAAACAATAGAGACACACAGATTATCCTTGGAAACCCTCATGGGAAAAAAAAACCCAACAAAACTTCCTCAATATAGATAGACCAAAGACCAAACAGAAGATCCTCCTCTACTCCTTCACTAGGAAGAGTAGCGCACCACTTGACCAAGAAATACGAAGATATAGACCAGAAGCCCTCCTTGACGTCACCTCCAGTTGCAGGAGATTCTCCTCCAAGACTTGCGCACTTCAAAATTGGATGTGTGTATCCAAATGAGGCACTGGCCTCTCTTATAAATAGTGGTCCGGCCAACCTATAATTAGGTCTGGGCCGACCTGTCACTTTACCCTCTTAATTTACAATTAACCGTCAAGGCACAATAGGGCCGACTTTTACTAAGGCACAATAGAGCCTAATTAAATATAATATAATAATATTATTCAACTCTCTCTCGAGTAGAATATTCTTCGAAGTTACAATATTTCAACAAAAAGAAACAAAGGCATAAATATATTCATCCTCGTGCTCTACAACATTTCTCTAATTTTTACAAGGTTGTCATTTATTATGTTAAATATTGTAATATCCCTAGGACGAGCCCAATTGTATTATGAATTGTAAACGTGTTTGTAGGCTGGTGAGCCGAGAAATTATAAGTTGGTAGGCTTATGTGTTAGTAGGCTAGAGAGCCTAGGTGTTAAAGACCAGGAGCATGTTTTGTACATGTAAATATTCATATTATTAATATAAAAAAATCGTTGTGTGTAGACCAACCACGATAAAAGGGAATGGGGCACTAAGCTCCACTAGGATGGGTAAGGGAGAGGGGGTTGAGAAGTTGGAAAGAGGGATTAAATGTAAGGGCTTAAGTCCAAGAGAATAATAATTTATTATTATTCCAAAAGTCATTTAGAAGGATATGTTTTTATCCTAAGTTCCTGGGGGAAGGATGGGTGACTTCCCAAGGGAAAGGAACATGCTTCATGAGTGACAGGTGTCAGCTCAAACACATGCAGACTTAAGGGGGAAATTCTTGTTGTTGGGGGACACGCGGGCACTCGGGGAGGCCCTCACGCACAGGGAGGAACTCACTCACAGAAAGGGGTTCACGCACAGATAGTTTTTACTCTCACGCTCTCATCATTTTCACTAGGCTAGACCAATCCGCTCCATCTCTCCTCACGAGTTCACTCATGCACTAAGCAAGAACGCAACCATCCAATTCCTCCATTATCAAATCCATGGCCATTGTGCACCTCTGTAATTTACTGATTCGTCTCTTGCCTTACCTGACTTAGCTATTGTGGTTTGAAGAGGCGGGTTTCCAAGCCTGTGGTTGAAGAGACAGGTTGTCAGGCCTGTGAGCAACTCTCTCTCCAGGTGAGAGAGGTTGTTGTGGGTTGAAGAAGCAGGTTGTCAAGATTGTGAGCAACTCTCTCCAGGTGAGAGAGTGTGTTGAGGAAGTGAGTTCTCCTGGAGGGAATCACGTAGCTGCTACAGAGATCTGAGAATTCTGGTCTGGCCTGTTGTTGAATCCCAAGGTAAGGGAGGTCGAGTAGCCAATGGACTGTGTGACAGTGAAGGTGTATACTCCTGGGGTGGGACAGGCATGTGGAGAATGAGAGTCTGTGAGCAATGGGCGTAAGTGGCTCTTGGGAGAGAATCCTTCTTCTTAAACTGTGAGACTTTCCTATTGACCTTACCTAGCCTAGGAATCCCTTGCCCGGTGGAGTTTATTCCCAATTCAAGGGTGACCCACTGTTGAGAGTGGTGAGCAGTGAGGTCTAAGGCTGGGAGGTTCGTGAAAGGTCTGCACGTAGTTGGTGGTTTTACTCCAGTTAAAAGATAAGTATCATTTTCGTGCTTAATTATGTATGTTATGCATGTCTGTGATTCTTGAAATGTTATCATGTGTTCCGTTGCATGTAGGAATTACTGTCAATTCCATTTGAGTCTGTATGGTAGCAGTAACTCTATGTTATTTGTTTTAAATTTATTAGAAATGCATGTTATATATATATATATATGTGTGTGTGTGTGTGTGTGTTCCTATGTGGCATTGCTCGACCTGTTGGTGGCTAGGGACATTACAAATTGGTATCAGAGCTAGTTGAGCTAAGTGAAGTGTCCGAGTAGTGGCGTTGCCCGGCCTGTTGGTGGCTGGGAACATTACAAATATACCACAATCTCATTCTACATTATCTTTTTAAATGACATACTTTACCACAATAATAACACTTCAAATTCTTAAAACTATTTAGTATGAAGTAGCTCTTCCTATGTTTTTTTTTCTTCTTCCCACCATTGCTTGCTTTTTCTTTTGATCTTGATTGCTAAAAGAGTTGTGGATGCATCTCTAGTGCTCTTAAATCCTCCAACCTATCCTTTTGCAATACCTAGTTTAAAAATCTATCATCAATAATATCAAAAGACTTAGAAGTGATGTTGAGTGTCTCAACAAAGTGTTCAAATAACAAAGTTGGGCATTTTAGTACGTGATTTGGAATTGAATCCCCTTCATGTAAAAACAAAAAAATTGAAGGTAACACTCCCTAGCTTTACTCTAAAGTTCCATATAGATTCATCATCAACATTTTCCACATTGTACATGCATCTACCACATCTTGTACCTATGGAAGCATCTCATCAGTGACAAAAAAACTTAATCAACATTATCATTTTACTATATTTGGAATCAAACGCATGCTTCTCATCTATCATAAGATCTCTAACCCCCTTCCCTGTCACCACTCCCAAAAATCAATGGTACTTGATAATTGCAATCATTTGTTGCTTCCATATGTTATAGCTATGTCCATTAAACTTTTGGGAGGAATAAAGCATTATACAATGAGGCCCCTCGCCATTGTAAATAGTCATCGTCAAGCAACCAAATGTAATTTATTTTGTATTTTTTAATTAAAATATTCCACTTCAAAATATCAAAAGACAAATTCTTCTTTTGTTCTATGATCATGTGCCTCCCATCTATCATTTCCCCACTATGATGCAATCTCATCCAACGAAGCTCTATTGAGACTTAACTAAATTTACACAATGCAATTCAAGCACATGAATACACCTCTTGCCAATCTTAATCTTCCAAACTTCTCTTTGCCAGAACTCATATTGAAAATAAGTAACTTGATACTAGTACCAAGGTTATCATTATTTTATGTGCATAAGTTGTTCCTAAGTACCACACTACCCACTGAAAATTATTTGTTTATCCTTGTTGAATTTTCTAATGTTTGCCTAAAAAATCACATTTCCAGATGCATCAAATTTTTTGGTTGAAATTTTTATCATCATTTATTGTTTTTATAACTCTAAGTTGCACGATATGGGGAAACATTTATGAGTTTCCAAAATGAACACACGCTAGAAACATGACCCTTGAAAATTTGGAAATAGGGAAACGTGATATATTACAAATATATGTGTGTGCGCTATTTTTATAAATAACACATTATATTGAAACTTCCAAAGAAAGCATTATGAATAAATGAGTAAGAACATTTAAATGAAAAACATAAACGACAAGCAATGTTCCACTATCATTATATTGGGGTCATCATCATTAGTATCACCCTCTTCCACCTTGTCTAGCCTTTGCCTCTACCTCGATCCTCCAGGGAAATTAGTTAACACCATCCAATTTTGATGAAACTGCCTAATCCATGCCTTAAAATATGGTAGAAAATTCTTAGCATGCTGAATCAATGGTTTTTTCTTGAGTGAAGGGTACATTTTTTCCAAGGCCATGACAAAGGAGCTCAAGAATCAACACCCCCAACATTAGGGTACATAGAGTGCATGGTGCTCTTGATTAAATGCCAATCCCATACCCTCATACATGATAGAATCCAATGTTTATATCGAGGTCCTCATCATTAGTATCACCCTTTTCCTCCTCGTATATCCTTTGCATGTACCTCGATCCTCTAGGGCCATCAGTCAACACCATTCAATTTTGATGAAACTACCTAATCCATGCCTTGAAATATGGTAGAAAATTCTTACCATGCCTAATCAATGGTTTTGGCTCGAGTGAAATGTACATTTTTTCCAAGGTCATGATAGAGGAGAGTTCAAGAATCAACACTACCAAATTTGAGGTACATAGAGCGTTTGGTGCTCTTGATCAAATGCCAATCCCATACCCTCATACGTGATAGAACCCATACCCTCATACCCTCTTTGTTGAATTTTCTAATGTTTTCCTAAAAAATCGCATTTCCAGATGCACTAAATTTTTTGGTTAAAATTTTATTATCATTGATTGTTTTTGTAACCTTAAGTTGCATGATATGGGGAAACATATATGTGTTTCCAAAATAAAATTACGCTAGAAACGTGACCCTTGAAAATTTGGAAATAGGGAAACATGATATATTACAAATATGTGTGTGTGTGTGTGCTCTATTTATAAATAGCACATTATATTGAACTTTGAAAGAAAACACTATGAATAAATGAGCAAGAACATTTTAATGACAAACATAGATGTCAAGTAATGTTCCACTATCATTTATATTGGGGTCCTTATCATTAGTATCACCCTCTGCCTCCTTGTCTAGACTTTTCCTCTACCTCGATCCTCCAGGGCCATTAGTCAACACCATCAATTTTGATGAAACTGCTTAATCCATGCCTTAAAATATGGTAGAAAATGCTTAGCATGCCTAATCAATGTTTTTGGTTGGAGTGAAGGGTGGATTTTTGTCAAGGTCATGACAGAGGAGTTCAAGAATCAACACCACCGACATCGAGGTACATAGAGCCTTGGTGCTCTTGACTAAATGAAAATCCCTTACCCTCATACATGATAGAATCCAATGTTTATATTGGGGTCCTCATCATTAGTATCACCCTCTGCCTCCTCGTCTAACCTTTGCCTCTACCTCTATCATCAAGGGCCATCAATCAACACCATCCAATTTCAATGAAACTTCCTAATCCATGCCTTAAAATATGGTAGAAAATGCTTAACATGCTTAATCAATGGTTATGGCTTGAGTGAAGGGTACATTTTTTCCAAGGCCATGATAGAGGAGTTCAAGAATCAACACCACCAACATCGGGGTACATAGAGCACTTGGTGCTCTTGATTAAATGTCAATCTCATACCCTCATACATGATAGAATCCAATGAAAATGTTACAATCCTTCCCACCTTGAAATCCTAAAAACTATGAAGTCTGTTGAATTCTGAATGGATGTGAAATTTTACTTTCTCCTTATAAACTCTGATGAGCTTGACACCACTCTCCAACATTCTAAAAAAATTGAATGGTAATGTTAAAAAATTAAATAAAAGGATAGAAAAGAAAAAAGGAAATATCAACTTACTCCTTATAAACTCTGATGAGCTTGACACCACTCTCCTTATAAGGAGAAATTTTACTTTCTCCTTATAAACTCTGATGAGCTTGACACCACTCTCAAACATTCTAAAAAAATTGAATGGTAATGTTAAAAAATTAAATAAAAGGATAGAAAAGAAAAAAGGAAATATCAACTTTTACTTGAGAACTTAAAATTACCAGTAATTATCAGCATTTCTAGTCAAACCCAGTGGAAAACCTCACCAAGTCAAAAATCGCCTAAATTGTTTCGGAAACACGTACAACCTCGTGGTATGGCTTTGAAACATGTTTTAGGCTATTTGAAACATTCATCTCGTACAAATCCATGGTACAACCTTGAAACACATTTAAGGATCATGCCAAACATGTTTCCATATGTTTCAATATGTGGTACGACCTCCTAGGGTGTGTTTCCTACAACTTAATTGCAACCTTCTAATGCAAACAAAAAATAATATTATATGCTTACATCGGTCTTGTTACCCCCTCATTTATGGGGGTAACTAGAGGAGATTTTTTCTCCATGGGCCACATTACAGACACTAGCTTTGATGATAACATTCCAGACTATCCACAGACAGTTGCCCACAAATACCTTCCATTACATACTCATCTCACTCACATCAAATGACATAGTGCATTACACATCAAGGTACATTGTTCTAATACTTCATATTGAGTGATAATGTCAATGTTTTGGGCATGAAAATGGTGATCATGGGTTGAATTGGTTTATGATTCATGATGCTTTGAATCTATACTTTTTTCCTTGTTTCACCTTGGTGATCATCATTGTCTCCTAGTCAAGTGGTTTCACTATTGTGAAACGTTGTACTACTAGAGGGCCTTAATAGGGGTAATGTGTTTCTATCCCTCACCATACATAAAATATTCCATCTTCCCTTTCTCTATTGTCCTTTCTTTTGGGTCGGTTGTTACATGTATCCCAAAAAGGTTCATCCTTCATAATTCCATGAGAAGAAGGGGATCGAATGCCCGAGGTTGATGCAACTTGATAAAAAGAGAAAGAGAAAATGTTATATTCAAAATGCAAGGAAAATGAAAAGCAATGTCAAGAAACCAGAAAGAAAAAGCATGATAATGTCCCCTCACTAAGAGGTCATCACCCTGAGTCCTGTGCAATGAATGCATATCTAAAAAAGGACTTAAAAATGAAAACCAAAAACCAAAAAGGTTAAATCAATGAAGAAAAAGGCAAAAGGGGTTTGGAAAAACTCAGTGTCGAGGAAAGGGCAACTCATTGCACAAGCGCTCCCTCTACAAAGGCACTCCTGTTGATGAATATTTTATGTGACCTTGCATGTCAATGGCATCCACCTATGAAGTAAACCCCAAACCATACCACATGTCATTGCACATACCCTTGATGGGTTCCTTGGGACATACTTCTTATCTTGGGTACTGGCACACCTAATAGGGGGTAATAATGATCCTCCTATACCTAAACTTGGCAAATCGTATAACTTTGTAAGCTAGTGTGAAGTTTGAAGGGGATACTTAATCAAATCTATCTAATGTCTTTTGCATTGATAAGACTCACTTTATATGTTGTGTTTGAATTGTGTACCTTTCTTTCGATCTTTATGTTGCATTAAACTACATGAGCCCCTCTTCGGATGATGGATTGAACATAGCCACATGCTTGATTGACACTTGGATTCTTTGGAGGATATTGAGGGGCTACTAGCACACTTTCATGGACGTCGTCCCCACCACTGAGAGAGGTCATTCCACACTTCTAGGAGGACATTGAGCCTTTTGATGGCATGGCTCCCTTAACAAGACAACCTAGACACACATTGGGTATGATGTGACCCCTTTTGATGATCAAACATTGCACTTTGAGGGTGATTTAACACATCTTTATGACATGTTGCACATTTTGAGGAGACGTTGGGCTTCTTGATGATGATATGGCACCTTTTGATGAGACATCACACCTCTTGGGGAGATAACATGCCACTTGGAGATGCAACGTTGCACCCCTTTATGGAAATGTTTCACTTTTGGAGCCCCTACACCTCATGTTTGAGTGAGTCGTCCACTTCATGCCACGCGTGTGAGTTTGAGAGCACATGTATGATGGGTGAGTTGATGTTTGAGCTACTTTACTTCGTCATAAAGGCATCGTTGGGGGTCTTAGTGACCTATCCACTCATGTATCATGCATATTTTATGTATTGTTACCTTATCTCTAGGGTTTGTGAGATATAAAGGCATTATTTTATGTTTTTAGGGATTCTATTGTGTGACAAGGGTGCTTGATATCTCGTATAAATAAGAGAAGCACTTCTCACTTGTAAATCATTGCTACTTGTGGAGATACATCACTACTTGTTTACTACTATTTTCTCTCTTATGAAAAATTCTATGGATGGTTAGTTAGAGCGAATTTTTGGAGTGGATGCTTGTGGATGGCTTTGCTACTTCATGGATATTCATTGCTAGAGTTTTGATGGATGAAAGATTTCTTGAGTAAGTGGTCTCTTGTTATCTTGTGGTTTTGTTTATGAATGCATGTAACTGTATTGTTGCTTCTCTAGTGTTGGTTGTGCATTATTTTGGATCTTTCTTGAACGAACCCTTCTTTTTAAAGCTCTTGGAAGGTTACTAGTGAAGAACCTTTCCTTGAATGGTCTTTGAAGATCTAGTGATATATTAGGAAGATCTTCTGGGGTTAGTAGTGAACAACCTCTAGATATCACCCTAGATCCACTCACATCTCTTCAAATGAATCCTTAATTGACCCCATATGCCCAAAAATATAGTAGCCATTAGTCATTCTCCCAATAATCAATCATTAAATTCTAAAAATTTCTCTTTTTACTATTTTAGGGTTAAATTAGGGTTTCATAACAACAAATATTCATTTTCAGCCACAAAAGACTAAGGTGTTTTGACTTTTACGCATGTTGTTGACCTAATAAACATCTTTAAACCCTAATTTACATTGCTGATTTATTATTACAACCTTCTAGGGCTGGATGTCTAGGGTTTTAGGGCTGTTATGTGCATCTTAAATTTCTGATTTTGATAGTTAATTAAACCCTAGTTTAGCTCACTATTTAGCCCTCTTGTTTCGTTTATTATCTATTCAAGGACTAATTTTATTGCTGCTGTAATAACTTGTTTTCATGTTGTAATTTGATATATTTTTCAAGTTTTACAACAGCCTTTAGCTTTTTCTGCTTTTGTAGTGTTTAGGAATCCTCTTGAGCCTAAAATTGACTTGGAAAACCTCCTAAATTGCCTAGATCTTCATCTCTTCAAATCTGGAAATTGCTTTAACTTACCACCTTATCCTTACCTTGTTTACATTATTTCATTGGTGGTAGATTAAATAACTACACGGGAGGCCCTAGACTTGATTGTTTCTTGCCTAGGGATTCTTGGAGGCTACTAGAGAAGCCTCCCTTGTGTTGGATTCACTCCTTCACTAAAGAGAGGGAATTTGTTGTCAAGTGACAGTGGTACATCTTCCGATGTTCCACTAGTCTTGGTGCCTTGTGAAGGTTTTGCACTAAGGTGCTAGATTGTGTGGTAACAGGTATCACCTTTCCCGAGCCTCCATATCAAACCATCTATTTCCTATAGCTTCCAATTCTACTGCAAAATTCACATGAAGTAGTGGTCTCCACTACTAAATTCACAATGCCTTCCTGTTAAAGTTTAACATTGTTGTTTAAAGAGTTGACAAACAAGCCAGGGATTACTTAACATTTTTAGCTATCATGTTAATTTCACTACCGCCCTTACCTTTCATGCACTGTCAGACTCCCTTGTCACTGACTCACTACTAGACC
This sequence comes from Picea mariana, assembly GCA_032191745.1. Lineage (NCBI taxonomy): Eukaryota > Viridiplantae > Streptophyta > Pinopsida > Pinales > Pinaceae > Picea > Picea mariana. The sequence goes on from JASDQU010101023.1 coordinate 314,280, forward strand.
CCGTGTGTCGCCCATCATCATCCCTGTCCTCTACTTTTTAATTTTCTTTCTATCCTAAGATTATACTTTAGGAAATTAATAATATATTAAAGCATTTTTTCAATTTAACATATTACTTACTTATTTCTCCAGTTTATCTGCCTTCCCTTGATTCTACTTCTGGTGTGCCACACTTCTGACCACATTCCTGTGACTACGATGAATTAATCCTACGAGCATCTTGAAATGCATTGGCATGAGGCTCTCACATTATCAAACACTTCTTAACTTGGTTCTAATACCATATAATGTTGGCACATACACTCGTGCAGAAAACTTGAGAGGATAAAGTTATATATTCATCAATATAAAACAATGAATAAATCAAATATGATGTCCACTGTGAGAGAGACGTAAGTTGGTGGCACCCACCATTATGTAACCAAAAAGTACAAATAACTTAGTAAATAATTAAAGTCGCTTTATTAACTCCTAACACAAAAGTACGTTGCTAAGTATAATACATCATGATATGACCATTGTAATTTATAGAATCTGTCATGTGCAACACTGCAATCAGCCCAGCCTTGGCCGTTTGGTATATGCAGAGACGTCGTTGATTACTGATTGTGAGAACCAACAAGCTGTCTTTCAACATCAAGCATTGCAAATAAAGGGACTCTCCTTTTTAATTTGATGTAGAATTAGCAGCAAGACACCAGAAAAATTAAACCTTTGAGACTATATTTGTATTGATTGGCAGACTGATGTTTATACTTTCCCTTCCATCTTGGAAACAATATTTTTTAATGAAAACACGTAAAGAATGTGCTTAAGAACAAACAAAATAAAAGAAATGTATGTATTTGGAGGCAAAATGCTAAAGAAAACACGAACATCAGAAACATTTGTTAATGTCACCGTATTCATGTGTAACCTTCAATGACTACAACAACGATGGATATATACGTATGTAAGACCATAAAATTGGCCAGATTCTTGAGATTTATCCTGTTTGAAATATTTTGTCTGAGACTAGATTTTATCAAACTACTCATACTTAATAAAGCTCACATTCATGACATCTGAGCTCCATTATTTCAGTAGATTGCAGCTTGTTAAATCTGTACTACACTAATCCCATTGAAGCATTCAAAAGTATTATAATGAGAAATATCTCAAGTGAACATGATAATTCCATATTTAATCACTTATCCCTACACAAGTTTGAACTCTTTCATGAATCACCCTTTCAGAATTAGACTGAAAAAACATAATCTTTGCTCAGTGTAACCCCTCTACCATTCCAGTTAGTAAATAAAAAGAAAAGAATACCCCGTATCATTCAAGTTAATACATCACAATAACAAGACTGCATAATTTATGCCACCAAAAAGATTCCAGAAGCTAATCCCAAAACTAATCAAGCAAAAAAACATACAATGGACAGTGCATTTTACTGTGCCAAGTGTGTTGATAATATACAAGTTGAAAGAAAGAAATCCATGTTCATATTCCATGTGAAAATTTCCCATCTTTACAATAATGATGCGTGTACTTACAAAGGATTAAGAAAAGGTTACAGTAAAACCTCACCGCTCCTTTTGAGGGTGAGAACTTGGCAACCTGAAAAATAGTGAAGACATCAAATAAACATACAAGAACGTTCCTTCTTACAACCCTGCATACCAGGAACAACAAATCAAACAAAGTTTGATGCTCATGGACAAGGAATGAGGTTTAGTTGCAGGTTCATCAGACAAGATGATAAGTGATAAAAACAAAGGAATCATAGACTCACCAATCAAACAAACTTGGTTGCTGTGTAGTTAGTAAGTTACACAGCAATATGCCATTGCATGGAAAGGAACTTTAGACTGGTGGTAATGGGCGACGACAAGTGGGGCATTCCATCTTTATATCCATCCATCTTTGCAAGCAACCAGCATGGAAAAAATGGTCACATGGAGTCACCTGTATCCAGTCCAGAAAATCAGAGCCTTTTATTAAAAAAAATGGAACTCTGCAGCCCAAGATAACTACATGGACCATCAGTATGTAGACACAAACTGCAACCTGTAGAAAGAGCCAAAAACTTACCATGCACTCACTTGACCGTTCTGCAGTATCAACAGCAGCCATGCAAATCACACAATCAACAACATGATTACTTTCTCGGCCAACTCTTCGGAAGTAGCTGTACTTCTCAGGTAGAATCTACAAGATACAAGCTTAAGAATATAAATCCCAACATAACATTTAATATTTACCATATAAACATAAATGGAGTGCTGAGCAGCACAATGGACAAAATTTACAGATACAATAACAAGAAAAGACAGTCCTACAGGTGTAAACATGTCTCACAGAGAAGTCTGACCTGCCACCATGATTTGATCAAGCATATTTCAGAAAGAAGCAACAGAGTAACTAAAGGGCCAACCCCAAAGAAGGAACAGAACCCATTGTAAACAGCTCAAGTAGATATAAATGAACCAGAGTACTAATCATATCTGCCTATAAAGTCTATCAGGTCAAAACAAGTATAGATGACCAGCAACTCAAAGCACAAGAATGTTACTGCTGTGTACTGGTTCAAAACTTCAATACCTAGCATTCATTCTCATGCAAGGAGCTACCCAATGGTTGATAATGGCTCGATCGTAGGCAAACACGACTAGATCTGGTCCTATTCTTAGGTAAGTCACCCCCATTTATATTTATCCCCTGATCTATAGCCTGGTGAATGGTAGCAAATGCTAATCTGACAAGTTCGACAACGATGTCTCCGACAACTAATTGGTGACAAACTTGTTGGTTTATGTAATGCTCAAGGCAGCGCACAAGTTCATGCAGATTTCTCGAGTGACTTGGAAATTGGAATCACTATCACATCAAGACAATAACTATTTGATAGTTAATGCAGAGAAACACGGTGCTTGAATAAAAACAAGAATGTTTGAATATGACACTAATACGCTCGAATGTTTGAGCTTTATAAGTTTATCTAATATGCTTTTGCAAGAGGTGTATGTTGCCATGTCCCTGTTCCAAGACTATTTCTTTTCTTTTGGAGGGGGGCGTGAGGGGAGGAACTCTTTAATTCTTTTCAAGACCTGAGACAACCTTCTTTGTGGTTGTGAAATCAATAAGTGCAACTTGTTTTGATTGCAAGCTCAGGAAACTCCCATCTCTAGATACTTATTAGCAGATTTCTTGAACAACAGTAATGATCGGTAGCTAAGTAATTAGTAGTTGAGAACCAATATGCAAGTATTCATTTGAGCTTGTCACTATGTTAAAAGTTCTTTCTCTTTTTTTCTTTTAGATTACAATTTTGGTCACAAGGCAGGGAATAATTGAAATGGCTAAAGGACAAGATCAGAGAAGCTCTAAAAAGATAGATGTGGCCAAAGGTCAGGATCAATGGAAGTGCCCTGGAAAAGGCTGTAATAACAATGTAATGAAAAATAGTTCATATACAAGAGAATATCCAACATAAGAAGGACAAGGACTTGAAATCCATACAGGATGAAAATATTAAAATTGATAAATCAATGAGTTGAGATGAGATGATTACAATGAGCCTTGTGATGGTATACTTATATGCATTGACTGTTAATGTTTAAGCCATTATTATAGATGTTTGTATTTCATTAGATAACAATAGCATAATCCAAGATCACTGAGAAATACACAATCACAAGAGACACAGCATTTATCCTGGGAAACCCTCTAGGGGAAGAAAAACCAGCAAAACTTCCTTAATATAGATAACCAATACAATGCCAAGAGATCTCTTATGCTAATACAGAAAGTCCTCTCCCAGATATGCGCCACTCTCTCTCTCCTTCTCTGGTAGCAGATCTGAACTTGTCTCTCAGAATGAGCAAGTGAGTTGTGTCTAAGTGAGGCGCTAGCCTCCTTTATTTATACAAGTCTGGCACGTGTGAAGTGTCTCTTCACTGGCAGGGCCGACTTCTCACACTGGGTGGGTAAACCCACCTTTATTATATTTCTGGGTCTCTTTAATATCTACTGGGGCCGACTTTTTATTCTGCCTATTACAATTGTCTTTTGACCAATCCGCAAAAGGGGATTTGGTCCTATTACAATAACCGACATGATCAATCCACAATGGGGATTGATCCTATGAATAATATATCAATAATAATAAGAATACTCTTTGCAGTTACATTATTTCAACATTGACTAGTCACAAGGGTGAAGGAATATGTCCCTTAGGTTGTGTCCTTTCGATGATTATTATTATTATTATTATTATTATTTATGTATTTTATATTCATTACAATCAAACATCCTGCAAGCATATGCTGGAATCTCTGACACTGTCTGGCTGACAATTGAGGTGAACTCCTGAAGACGGAAGAAAACACCAAAAACACACCAAGGTTGGTGTGAGCCGCCACATGCTTGCTCTATCCAATGTTGGATAGGGCTAACAGAATCATAATTTCAGGCATATAAATAGGGCAGCTCATCATCAAGCCATGTGTCCTCTCCATGGTCTACCATATGCCTCTCTAAAGGCTAATATACATGCTCCAACAACTGTCCTTTGTTGCCATAACAATCACCTATTGTACTCTCAAGCAACAAGGTTTTAGAAGGCAGCTCCAAGATAAACTTGCAAAATGTTTGCTGCCCTCTATCAAACCTCCACATGATGTATGCCATAAAAATATCAGATCTGAAAAACACATCAGCTCATGACTTAGGGCTTGGTGCCCTCCTTTGGAAGGATGAAAATTTCTCCAATACATCAAAAATTGTGCATGCTGTTATCCCAAACATATTACATCAAAAATTGTGCATGCTGTAATCCCAAACATATTACATATTACATCCTGAAATTACATCCCCTCGCTGGGTTTTTATGTACATATAAAGGTTACAAGCTGGAGATATCAATGGCTCCAAAATTTCTGCAAGTGTAATGTGATCATAATGCTCCTTATGCCACAAGCATAGAAGAAAAAAACGGCGATTTTTTCGAAAAAATTGGGGAAATCGCAATTTTTTCATCAAAACGATTTTTAGTTTTTTTAAATCACGATTTTTCCCTTTTCGAAAAACTCGCGATTTTTTCAAAAAACTCTCAAGTTTTTCAAAAAACTTGGGTAAAAAGCCCGAATTGGGTTTTTAGGGTGTCCTTTTGCTTGAAGGTTTTGAGGAGCAGAAAAGGGACAGCTTTGTGGAGTCCATCAAGTGTATTGGAGGTGTGCAAAGGTAAGGAAACAAATTCATCCACAAATTTCATAGATTTTGTTGGTGGAGCAAGGTTCAACCTGTTGGAGCTTGGATTTTTCAAATTTTCATCCACAACCTCCAAGAACAGGTATGTATGCCCTTCCCAAGTTCCCAATTTGTATGCTAATACACTTGCATGTTTTCTTGCTTGTTTGTTTGCTTAGATTTAGTTTTTTTTTTTGTTTGATCATCTTGAATCTTGCCAATAATTTCATGCACATAGAACAAAGAGAATGTAAGGGTTTTTTTTGGAAAAATTCAATGGGTCTATTTAGCTTGCCTTTTTAGTTTTGTAGCCACCTTCTTAATGCCATTTTTAATGGCTGATATTCTTCTTTACATGCCTGATTTTTTAAATTAACATGCTGCAATTTTTTTTTCAAGTGGGGTTTAATGTTTTTTTTTGTGTGTTTTTTTGCCCTAGGTCCATTCCCACTGCCCAGAGCACTAAGAAAACATGTCTAGGGCCTTGGATCCACTATGGGAGTATGGTGAACCAGAAAATGGAACAAATCGAAACAGTTTAAATTGCAAATTATGTGGGTTACATATGACAGGAGGAGTATACAAGTTGAAATACCATTTGGCCAAAATCCCAGGTCATGATGTTGGGCCTTGTTCAAATGTGAGCCCAGAGATTATGAGACTTTCCCATGATTCAATTAATTCAAAGGAAAGAAAGAAGGAAGAGGTAGCTGCAAAGAGATCTGAATTTGCAGCTTTTAAGGAAAATCAAGGTTCAGGAATATCTGTCAATGCCACTGAGGGTAGTGGGAGGGGCTCCACAGCCACAGATTCACCTGTTGGGGGGAGGATCCCATCTTTCTTTATTCCTAGAATTGGAGCTGGAGCACAATCATCAATTAAATCAGTGGTTAAAAAAAGGGAGCAGCAAGAAGCAAGCAGGGTAATGGGAAGGTCCCTGTTTTGGAGTGACTTACCTCTCACCATCACCAGAAGCAACCCATTTTGGCAACCAATGTGTGATGCCATTGCAGTTGTTGGCCCGAGGTTTAAAGCCCTTTCATATGAGGAGTTGCGGGGGGCAATTCTTCAAGCAAAGAAGAAGGACATCAATGCCAGGTTGGCGAAGTTCAAGGAATCATGGGAAATCTCCAGGTGCACAGTGATGTTTGATGGATGGACAGATGGGAAGGGTAGGACCCTTCTCAATTTCTTGGTACATTGTCCTAAACGTACCATGTTCATAAAATCAGTTGATGCATCTGCACATGTGAAAGATGTAGCACTATAATGTGATTTGTTGCATGGGTTCATCGAGGAGATTGGTGTGCACCATGTGGTGCAAATCGTGACAGATAATGCAGCTAATTATGTGGCTGCTGGTAGGATGCTCATGGAGAGACATAGCACAGTTTTTTGGACTCCATGCGTTGCACACTACATTGATTTAATGCTTGAGGATGTGGGGAAAATTCCCTTCATCAAGGAGGTGAATGAGCAGGCGAAGAGCATCCCGAAATTCATACATAACCATGTTTTTCTTCTCAACCTCATGAGGACACACACCAAAGATAGGGAGTTGCAATAAGGCTATTTGTATCAGACCATGGATAAGGCCAAAGAATCTTTCTGGGCTTATTATGAGGGAAAGGGTACCCCTGGGTACAACAGACAGATGATGATATGGGATTTGATTGATAGTCGGTGGACCGGAATGTTCCATCGACCCATCCATGCAGTTGCACTTTTCCTCAATCCTGCATTTGCTTACAAATGCAACTTTGACTTTGATGATGAGGTGATGAATGGCCTCTTTGTCTTCGGAGGATGGTACCTGATGTTGGCACTCGCAATGAAATAAATCACGAGATAGAGATGTATCAAGGATGTGTTGGATTATTTGGCTTTGAAGATGCAGTCAAGATAAGGACCACTTTGATGCCACGTAAGTCATTAGATTTTTAAAATTCAATTATGTATTTTAAATTTAATTTTTTATTTGAAAGTTAATTATGTTCATTGTTTAAAACTTTAATGTTTTCATTCTTTCTTATTTGTTGTAGATGTTTGGTGGAGGAACTATGGCACAAAAGCACCAAATTTACGAAAAATTGCCAAAACCCGTAACTCTTCAGGTTGTGAGCACAATTGGAGTATTTTTGAAAAAATACACTCCAAAAGACGCAAGAGGTTAAAACTTTAACAAAGCAATTAGCTAATTACATTTATTGTAATTTAAATTTATAACCCTCAACACTCATCAAGTTTTCTATGACCCTCTTACAGGTTGGCATTCCCACGTCTTAATGACTTGGTGTACGTCCACTACAATCTTCGTCTTTGGATGAGGTAGATAGAGAAAGAGCCAAAAGTGGATGCCATTTCTTTGGACAATATTGATATATTGTCTAAGTGGAGGGTGGAGGTTGAGGTGCCTCTCTTGGGTGAGGCACCTGCATGGTTAAAGGAAGGGGAGCAACAGCAGGATGAGAACAAGGACGAGGAGCTTCATCCATACACCATGGAGGATGATGAGCTAGTTGAAAGTGTAACACCACTTTCTACACAAATTGGTGTAGCTAGTCCACCATCCACCATTGATTCACGACCATGACCTTCTGCCTCTAGCTCAAGGCCTGGAAAACAACCCCTAATTGTTTCTCGTAAAAGGGGGAGAGGGCATTGATAATTTGATATCATATAGCTAGTTGCTAGTTTTGGGACATATACATTTATATATGTGATTATTGATGTCATTTTGTATTGGTTTCAGACTTTCAGTAATGACTTTGATCTATCGGTTTTTATTTGGCATCCACTATATCATATATATCAGTTCTTTCTCCATATTTATGTGCCTATGTTTATATGATGTTGTTGTTGCTTTATGTATTGAAAAATGTTTAACATTTTGAAAAAAAATGGAACAAATTATGAGGTTTTCCAATTTTTTCGCCGATTTTTTCTGAGGAGATGTTTTCAAGACCCTTGCCGATTTTTTGCTGATTCTGATTTTTTCATCTATGGACACAAGTATCTGCCCCATTGATGAGAACACGCAAATGTTGATCAACAATAAATGCATCACATACCTCAACATCTTATGGCTGTTCATGATCAAGGGAAATCACATCTGCAATGTCTTCTTCAAGTACCATCAACTGGCTCCCAATGCTAACTAGAAATGGAAAGTGCAAATTCATAGATGGGATCTCAAACTCTCACTATCTGTGTCATAGATGGGATCTCAAACTCTCACTATCTGTGTCATAGAAGGGATCTCCATGAAGAACCCAGCGATCCACATTCGATTTATATCTTCCAATCACAAAAAGAGTGCTCATGTCATAATCTTCTTGGCTGCCATATTGTTTATTACATGAGCTAAAGTGTTGATGAGTGTGGTAGCATCAAACATGTATTTCCGCACAAGTCTATGTGTCTAGACGTGTGGAAATTGTCCAAAGCCTTCTACTCTTGGATTTACTTTAGTTAAAGGAATTATTAAAGTAAATTGTTTTTACTCATCAATTATGTAATAAGTTAATTAAGTTATTTAAGGAACATGCTAAAAGTACTTAGCATGTAATCTTAGCATGCAATCTTCGCATGCAATCTAAATCTCAAGTGAGATTAGAAATAGATTATAACTCACAATTATAAAAGCAAGGCTAGGGTGAAGGAAGAAGACACTTGATACTTGAGATTCTTGAGAGTAGAGGATTACTTTAGAGAGGATTGAATCACGAAGGACTATGATTCAAGATCTTGGATAGGTGGAGAAGAACTTTCATCTAAAGATCACGTCAAGGAGAAGAGAGAACAAAGGCAACGTAGGTGGTTTTTCAGTCAGAGGAAGCCACAGGGAACTGTCATGTCGTACGAAGCTTGTCGTACAGATTTTCCATACATGTACGTGGTTCACAGTGGACAGAGTCGGGTATATCCGCGGTTCACAAGAAGGCAAATGGCGTACACCTCGAAAATCGTGCGATTATAGTTCGTACAACAGGTTAGACTTTGCCAGGTTTGTCTGCAATTGTATTTCTCTTAGTGGGCCATTATCCCTGTTACGGGAGCCCTGATTTTAGCATAATAAAATCATTCTCAGCACTGGTTTTCCCTTCAAGGTTTTTCCAGGAGCATATACCCAAAAATATGTGCTTTTGTGTGCTTGATTTTGGTTTCCTTGTTTATTCTTCCGCTGCATATTTCGTTGATTACTCAGTTGTACTTTTAGTAGATAAAAAGATTTTATTTTGAGCTAATTGTCAGGTGTTGGGTTGAAGTGGTAAAATCAACATCATATCATAGCAAGTGCTCTGAAAGGAAACCAGATCTTAGATCCATAGCAGATACATAACCAGTAGGCAGATATCAAAGGACGGATTTCAGGGAAACAATCGTAATAAGGAAAAAACTAAGTTTTTGCAGGTTTATTGAGGCATACGCAGTTCACTGAAAGCACAGTCGTGTACATACATAGGTTGCTTTGAGCACAGTCATGTATATGCGGGTTGCAGTGGTAACAGGCACATACATACGTGGTTTGCAGTGGTGACAGTTGTGTACAAGTCCATACAAGTCAGTACAGGGTCAGTTTTCAACAGCAAGTTATTTCCTAGGCAGTTTATTAGGTCTTAGGGATGGAAACAACACCGTTGAGAGTTGAAGACAGATTGGATGGAGCATCCAACTTCCTATCTTGGAAAGTGAGAGTAACTTTGGCGTTGAAGGAGTATGACCTTTGGGAGTTAGTGGATAAGGTAGTTACTCCACCGACAGATCCGACAGCTTTGGAAGCTCGCAACAAGAAGGAGATCAAAGCAAAGAGGGTCCTCTTGGATTCCGTGAAGGATCATCTAATCCCTCACCCAACCGAGAAGAAGACGGGAAAAGAGATGTTTGATGCCTTGGTAAGTTTATTCTAGAGCAAGAAAATGAATAGGAAGATAGTCTTAAGGAATAAACTCAGATCGATGCAGATGTCTACATATGATAATGTTACCAGCTATCTCATGAGGATCACATAGGTGCGTGATTAGCTTGCATCCATAGGGGAGAAAATGGAGGACGCAGAGCTCGTGAATGTGGCATTGAATGGTCTTCCCAAGTCATGGGAACCATTCACCAAAGGAGTTTGCGCTCAAGAAAATCTCCCAGATTGGCAGAGATTGTGGGATGATTGTATCCAAGAAGAGACTCGGGAGGAGTCTAAAGCAAGCAAGAAGGGAGATGAAGACGAGGAGAACCTGGCCCTTGTTAGTAAGACTAGGAAGGGAAAAGGAAAGGGTTCCAAGGGTAACAGTGAGGAGTCAACCTCATAGCCACGAAAGAAGTACTTGAGTAAAATCAAGTGCTTCACATGCCACAAGTTTGGGCACTATGCATCACAGTGTCAGGAGAATAAGGGGCAACGGAAGACACAGACAGCAGCATCAATAGAGACGCAGCTAGATGAGTTTGCAGCAAAGTTTGAGAAGGAATTCTCAATGTTCACATGCCTCTCTACCAACACCAACTCAAGGAGTGTGTGGTACTTGGACAGTGGAGCTTCTCGTCACATGACGGGGACACATGAGTTGTTCACTAGTTGGTCAAAGATAGATTCAGATATGCATGTGGAGCTTGGCACTCTTGCCAAGTGTGGTGTAGAGGGAGTTGGGACAGTGAGGTTCCAATTGGAGTCAAGAGGATTTATGGAGGTGGCAGATGTGTTATATGTACTAGAACTGAAGAAAAACTCTCTTAGTTTCAGTTTTGGAGGATAGGGGTATTGTTGTTACTTTTCAGAGAGGGAAAGTACTCATATGTTCAAAGGGAGCTAGCCCTGACACAACAATCAGCATTGGTGTCATAGAGGGCAGGTTATACAAGCTGGAGGGCCAGCCTGTAAGAGGATCCAAGGGTATCTTGGATCGAATCGATGCCATTGACAGAGGATGAGGAGCAGGAGGCTCCAAAGGGTGAGAAGCCTAGGGATGGGCAGATTTCACGGACTTCCAGTATGGGGAGTGAACCTTCAGATGGGAAGAGAGAATTAGCCCCTTCCAGTCTTGTCAAGAGATCGAGCTGGTACAAGATGACATTGATGGATGCTCAGGAGAAGGAATCTTCTAGGAGCACATTGAGGGAGAGAAGGCCTTCGACAAAATTTCCAAACTTCGTGGCATTGATATGTAGCATCATCAATTCCGAGACTTCCAGTATTCAAGCAGTAGCTAACTAGCAGGGTTGGAAGGATGCCAGTATGCAGGATGATGTGTGCCACATTGTCCTGGGATTGAAGGGAGAACTAGTTCTAGGTAGCTCTTCGAGAAATACCTTCCTCACTAAGAGAGAGTCTTGATGCTTGTGGTAGCATCGGACAGGTATTTTCGCACAGGTCTATGTGTCTAGAGGTGTGGAAATCGTTCAAAGCCTTCTACTCTTCAATTTACTTTAGCTAAAGAGATTATTAAAGTAAATTTCTTTTATTAATTAATTATGTAATTAGTTAATTGAGTTATTTAAGGAACATGCTAAAAGTACTTAGCATGCAATCTTAGCATGCAATCTTCGCACACAACCTAAATCTCAAGTGCGATTAGAAATAGATTGTAACTCATGGTTATAAAAGCAAGGCTAGGGTGAAGGAGGAAGACATTTGATACATGAGATTCTTGAGAGTAGAGGATTACTTTCAAGAAGATTGAATCATGAAGAACAGTGATTCAATATCTTGGATAGGTGGGAAGGACTTCCATCTACACATCGGGTCAAGGAGAAGAGAGAACAGAGGTAGCATAGGTGGTTTTCAGTCAAAGGAAGCCACATGGAAGTATCATGTCGTACGGAGCTTGCCGTACAAGTTTTCCATACATGTACGTGGTTCACAAGTAGGTGAATCACGTACACCTCGAAAAGCATGCAATTCTGGTTCGTACAGCAGGTCAGACTTTGTCAAGTTTGTCTGCGGTTGTATTTCTCTTAGTGGGCCATTATCCTTGTTACGGGAGCCCTGATTTTAGCATAATAAAATCATTCTCAGCACTAGTTTTCCCTCTAGGGTATCTACCCAGAAATATTGGTGTTTTTGTGTGCTTGATTTTGGTTTCCTTGTTTATGCTTTTGTTGCATGTTTCGTTGATTACTCAATTGGGATTTTAGTAGATAAAGTGCAACCCTAGGGACACTTAGGAACGTTTCTATTGTCACCACAACTCTTCCTCTCACTTTAGGCCAGTTCTTTTTCAACACAAGAGGGGAAACCCTAGAAAAAGATTGTTTTAAGATTTTCTTTAGAATAAAGGGATGTGAATTTTACCAAGACCAATGCCTATCCAATTGGGTGATGAAGTCAAGATCATAGAACAAGAGGGTTTGAATATAGCATAGAAGACATAATTAAGCCATCATCGATTAGCATTATTAGTCGGAAACAAATTTTCAGATTATGCAAGAATAAGTGACAACCCTTACACAAGATGCACCATCACAACCATGAAACTATAACCAAGAATAATGTGAAACCATTAAACAATGAAGGAACAACCATAATATGAAACCCTAAATGAAGTAGACAAAGTAGCACAGCCTTCTTATTGAACGAATAGCCAAGAATACATCATTTCTTCAAGTCCAATTTCATAACAAGATCAAGACCACTTAATAGGTCTCACCTAACCCAAAATTACAACAACAAATCCTCCAATAATTCAAGGTTACATCAAGGACTAAGGAGGGTTTACAACCTCGGCCCTAATCTCTTCTCATATGACAAACTTTCCCTTCTCCAAAGATTATTTCAGCAGCAAAAACCATGGCAATCCTTGCAAAAACACTGATCATCCATGAAAAACAAGAAAGGGATGTTAAACCTACCACTAAACATGTCCCATAACTTCTTCCTCCCAAAGATATTCAACTAAGCTTAGAGGGGAACTCCCACCCCTCCAACCATGCCTTTAGCGAATGAAGTTCTCCTTATTTATACCTTTCAAACCAAGCCCTAATTCATAAAATAACATTTATTTTAGAAGGCCCTAGAATCCTCCTTCAGTGGAGTGCTCCTTTTTCCTTTTGAATGAATAAAATGGGTTAATATTGCCATTTTTCATCTTTCTATTTCATGAGATCCTTTTAAAGCATTCGTTTATTATTCATTTGAGGATTTGACCATGTCAAAAATGCCACGTGGCATCCTCATGCAAAGATCTTCCCTCCAAACATGTAGAAATGGCCTTGAACAATGTGTGCTTACCCCCCAATACCTCAAAAGGTGAAATATTCCACCAAATATGTGCAAATGAATTAAATAATGTGTCCTTGCCCCCAAAAGTTCACCTCAAAGGGGAAACACGCCTCCAAATATGTGGAACACACCTTGAAAGATGTGTAATGCCCCTAGGGACCTCGTTTGGCCATACATATGCTTTTAGCCCCACATGGCATCTTCCTAAGAGGTGCCTTCCACTTTTAGCTTCTTTTCTTACCACATGTCATGCTATAGACCTCAAATAAGGTAGTAAGTTTTCTCCTTCAATTGTATTTGATCCTAATGTCACCATACATCTTGCCTTGGACACCTCCTAAGGTAGGGTGTTCATCTTCTAGGGTTTGCTTCATGCTCATATCTTCCATCCACATGGTGAAATATCCCAAATCCGGCGGATCTGGATATCTATTGTCGAACTAGTGTTCTGACTCTCGAATCTGATACTCTGGGGGTTTCTGGATGAGTTTTAATTAATTGTTTAACATGCTTGGTGATTTTCGCAGGTGTGTGTCATACAAATAAGGTTTGAACATATATATGAAGCATGCGAAGTAATGAACCAACACAATCTCAATAGCATGTATTATATGGAAAAAGCAGGAAATACAACTGATATGAGGAAAGCAGAGAAATAATCATCAGCTAGATCTCATGGATCGTCACTGGAATACAATGCGACTAATACAAAATACATGTGAACAGAAGATGTGGATAGATCTGCACAAGCACGGATAGATCGACAAAATGCAGTTCCGGAAATTCACGACAACTGCTGCAAATGTTGGATAACTCGCCCTGGTGGCTATACTCGATAGATTCGCCTGGAAATTGTCCCAAACTGAGTGCCCTGGCCTCTAGGCTCCTCCTGATAACTGTCAGACTGAAGATCTGACCCCTGAAGCTCTGGATGAAACCCGGATGACATCCCCTCGGGGGTTGCACACCTCCTAGGCTCTGTAAGTGCGCCCTAGTGATTCCACCCACGGAATCCACTGATATATGTCTCGAAATGTGCACCATGGCCTCCTCTATACTGGGTCAGAAGGGTCTCATCTAATTTGAACTGAAAAACTCTCTGGAACCCCAAACGTCCCTCCTCAAGAGTTGCGCATTTCCTGGTTGCCTGATGTGCCCTGGTAGATTCCACCGTCGAAATCTGATGATTGTTGGCTCAAAAGAAGCACCATGGATGATCCTCAACTACGGTCGGAAGGAATCAACGAGATAAGCCCTGGTCTCGTGCAACTACACAAAACCCTCTCTAACCCTTGCGCCCTCATTGGCTGAACTGCGCAATCTCTGCAATAGATCTTAATAATCCTGAATTGGCATGGTGAAATACCTGGATGGTATCTCCAATAGGCTAGGGTGTGTCTTCCAACACCGAAACCAATCTGGGTGGTAGTTTCCTCCAGAAATCCACAAAACATCAAAGAGGTCGATTTCCTCCTCTAGAAACTATTCTCAACATCAAATCACAACATAATGAGGAATTAGGTCGAATTCCTCCTTTTATACCTTCCCCGATCTAATTCTCTATTGACATCACTTAAGCTAGGCACTTTTCCTCCTAAGGTGAGTGATTAATTAATTAAGTCTCCCCCCCAACACCTTTTTCTTCTATTTCTCCGTTGACTTTAGCTTAAGTGACTTTTCTTATGCTTTTTGGCTTAATTTATCATTTAACCACTTATTCACCCTTATTTCTCCCTTTGTTCCCTGTTTGTGCCTGACTATAGTCTACGGGAACAAAATAGACTACTAAGACACTCCCTGTTGGCCTACTCTTGGGAATGGGACATCACAATCCTCCCTTCCCGAGATTGCTTGTCCTCAAGCAACATCAATCCTAGGTGCTACACTATATGCTATCCCTCCCATGTGGTATCCTCCACTGGAAGTCCCCTCCATCTAACCAAGCACTCCCTAATGACCCTGCTCCTCAATTTGCGTTCTCTCTACTCTAGCACCTCCTCTGGTACTAGCTCCAACTAACCCTCCTCATCCAAGGGTGGCAACTCCTCTGAAATGCTAACCTGTTGTCCCACTGCCTTTTTAAGGAAAGAAACTTGAAATACGTTGTGAATCTTGCTACCCTCTAGTATCTCTAGCTCATATGCCATCTCGCCTACCTTCTTGATGACTCTGTACGGTCCATAGAATCTAGTCTTCAGCTTCTCTGCCCTGCTTCTTTTCAAGAAAGACTATTTGTATGGCTATAATCGTAGAAAAACTAAGTCCCCTACCTTGAAACTGTGCTCTATCCTCTGCTTGTCTGTATAGATGTTCTGTTGGTTTTGAGCTGCCTGTAAGTTCTCCTTTACTTCCCGTAGAATCCTTTGACTCTCCTCAACCCATTCTTTGGCCCTCAGGGCCCTGCTATCCCCAAACATAGTCTCTACAAAAGAGGGTGCATCGTATCCATACAATGCTTTAAATGGCGACATCCTGATAGACATATGGTAAGTTGTGTTATAACAATACTCACCCATGTGCAACCATCTCACCCATGTGCGTTGTTGCCCCCCCACATAGTTTCTCAGATACCCCTCCACCCATTTGTTGACAATCTTCGTCTTTCCATCTGTCTATGGGTGGTAGATGGTATTTGTGGCTAGCTCTGTGCCCACCAACCGAAAGAGCTACTGCCAAAACGCGTTGATAAAGTGCCCATCTCTGTCACTGACTATCTGCCTGGGTAAACTGTGCAACCGGAAAACCTCTCTGAAAAATAGCTCCGCTACCTATATGGCCTTGTAGTCCGTGGGTATGGAAAAGAAGTGTGCAAATTTGGTCATCCTGTTGACCACTACTATACAGTCCCTACCCTGCACTCGAGGAAGACCTATAATGAAGACCACAAAAATGCTCTCCCATTTCTGCTCTGGAATGGGTAGAGGCTGAAGTAACCCCGCGGGGCGCGTCTACTCGGACTTGTTCTGCTGACAAGTCGTGCACTCCCAGATGTGTTTTAATACATCATCCTTGAGACCCTTCCATGAGAATCTCTCCCTGATCTAGATGTAAGTCTTGAAGTACCCATGATGCCCAGCGCTAGGCAAATCGTGACACACCTTCAGAATCTTCCTTTTCAAGGTAGATTCTGGAACCAAGTAGATTCGATCCTTGTAGAAAATGATATTGTCTAGCACCTGGTATCTATCATCAACTACCTGTCCATCCAATACCTCACAAGAAAATTTGTTTTTGGAGTACTCCACCAACAAATGTGCCTTCCAGTCTGTGCAAATATCCATCATCGAACACCCTGCTGGCCTCCTGGACAAAGCATCTGCTACGACGTTCCTTTTTCCTTTAACATACTCAATGTCAAAGTCAAAGGCTTGGATCTTCAAAACCCACTTCCGTTGTCTCGCTGAGGTCTTTCTAAACCAGAAAATACTTGAGACTATTGTGATTAGTCTTCACTACAAATCTGCTACCACCATATACTACTTGAATTTGGTTAAGGCATGCATGATTGCCAGCATTTCCTTGTCATAAATCTAGAGTCTCTCTAACTCGTTGAGCTTCCTTCTCTCGAACACAATGGGATGGCCTCCCTGCATCAAAACTAATCCAATCCCCACCCCTGATGCATCGCACTCTAAGACAAACGGTCGAGAGAAATCCAGAAGGGCTAGAACAAGGCATGTGCTCATAACCTCCTTCATTTTCTCAAATGTCTGTTGTGACTCATCCGTCCAATGAAAAGCACCCTTCTTGGTTAGATCTGTGAGTGGTGCTCCCAACTGTGAAAAGCCTCTAACAAACCACCTGTAGTAACTACATAACCCAAAGAATCCCTTCAGCTCTGTGAGGTTCTTGGGTGTGGGCCACTCCAGAATGGCCCTGATCTTCTCCCGATGAACCTGTACTCCCTGCTCACTGATGATATGCCCCAAGTACAATAGTTCTCTCATCCCAAACTCACATTTGGACTCCTTGGCATATAATGATTGTGCCTGCATAATGCCCAAGACCTCCTCCAAATGTGCCAGATGCTCATCCCACGTCCTGCTGTAAATCAATACATCATCGAAGAATACCAAAAGGTACTTCCTCAACTGCCCCCTGAAGATGTGATCCATGAAAGACTGAAAAGTGGCAGGTGCGTTGATCAATACAAACGGCATCACCAAGAACTCGAAATGTCTGAAATGGCAACTGAACAGTGTCTTCTCTATGTCCTTCTCTCTGATGTTGATCTGATGATATCCTGACCAAATGTCAATCTTGGTGAAGAAAAATGCCCCATGTAACTCGTCCATCAACTCATCTATGCGCGGAATGGGGTACTTGTTCTTGATCGTTTTCTTATTGAGAGCTTTGTAATCAATGCACATCCTCAATGTGCCATCCTTCTTCAGTACCAGCACAATTGAAGAAGCAAAAGGACTCGTGTTGGGCCTGATGTGCCCCATCGCAAGCATTTCTTTGATTGCTTTCTCGATCTTGTCCTTGAATCTCTTGGGGTGCCTATAGGGCACGATGATCATCGGTGTAGCCCCGGCCTCCAACTCAATCGTATGCTCGAATCCCTTGTCTAGTGGTCTCCCTAGTCGTATCAGCCCAAACACTGGCTCATACTGACTCAGAAGCTTCTTGATCTATGGATGGTAATGCTCTCTGCCCTTTGAATCCTTCTGGGTGGTGATCAAACACTGTGTTGCATATGCTACATTACCATGACGGAAGATCCGCTCCATCCTCTTCGCTGATACTGTTCAAGGTGCTCCTGTAGACATACCTCTCAGTACCACTCTCGATCCATTTGCGTCTTTGAAGCTCATGGTCAACGTCTGATAGTTGAACCCAATCTCCCCCAATGAATACAGCCATTGTACCCCCAACACTGCATTTGTATCTGATAGGTCAACTACATAAAAGGTATCCGTCAGGGTGTAGTTGCCTAGCTTGACCTCTAGGTCTGGGACCATATCCAAGCATGTCATCGTGTATCCATCTGCCACTGCCATGTGCAATCCCCCAAACTTCTCAGTGTGTAACCCCCTCCTGGCTACTAAGGACGCATCTATGAAATTGTGGGTGGTCCCACCATCAACTAGAGTTGTCATGCGTTGCCCCTGTACAAGGCCCTTGAGCCTGAGAGTGTTGTACCTGGGTACTCCGGAAAGGGTTTCTATTGTTCCCCTTTTCACCTCTCTACGAGGTTTTGTCTCCTCCTTTGGTTGTGCCTTTGTCTCAATCTGAGGTTTCTTCGGATGTCGCTTCGGCTCGTGTGTAGTCTCATCCTCTGAATCATTGTCTACCTATGTTCTGATCTCCTCATCCTCCTCCTCACTGCCTAATTCCACCTCAATGTAGTGGATCTGCCCCTTTCCCATGCATCTATGCCCAGGGACCCAAGGGTCTCTGCAAGAGAAGAAAAACTTCTTCCTCATCAACTCTCGTCTGGTGTCATCGTCCAGCTTGGGCTTACCCTTCCATTCCCTTTGAGGTTTCAGCACAGAGTCCCCCATGTCTCTCGTGTGCATAATGACATCCTGTAGGGTGTGAGGCTTGAAATCCTTAACCCAACCCCTCAATGGCTTCGTCAACACCTTGCTGAACAGCATCACCAACCTATGCTCTGATATATCTGATACGACCACTGCCTTCTGCTGGAACTCTGTGATGAAGGCCTCAACTAACCCTATCTGTCTCAACCGTGTAAGATCCCTAAAATGGAGCTCTAGATCTCTCCTATCAAACCTTTCCATCAACCTCTCGATGAACTCCAAGTATGAAGTAATGTGGTTGTGATCCAAGATCACCAACCCATGGTACCACCACTCGTGGGCCTCCCCATCCAAGTGCAAGGTGGCTAAGTTGATAGCTTCTGACTATGTCATCACGTTAAGCTTGAAATATGTGTCAAGCTTATGTACCCATGCCTGAGCTAAGCATCGTGATGACCCGTCGAAATTAGAAATGTTCAACTTTCCCACTTTCTTGATGAAATCCATGTTTTCAGTTTGCGCATTGCCCCTCTGTGCTTCCTCGAGTCTGTTCCAATACATGATAGAACAATAGTCTAGCAAACTCATGTCTGCATGGAACTCTAGTCCTAGTGCCAAATAATCTCTCTTGTACTCTCCAAATGGGTCGTGTGGCACTACTTGTCCCTAACCTGGTTGTCCTCCTGCCTGCCTCGACTATCCCAGCAATTGTCGCCCCTGGAATTGTGGATATAACGGTCGGGGAATCCTCCCATGTGATGTATAGGCATAGATAAGCGAGGGATGTCCACTTGCACCACCCTGAGATCCACTAGAGCCACTAGCCCCACCTCCCTGGTGTCCTCTTGACCCACTCACTCCTCCTGCGGTATTGGCACCCATGGTGCTCACACTGTGTTGGATCATCTTTGTGTTGATGACCATTTGTGCGATGGCGTTCATCATGTCTCGCTGTCCTCTAGCTAGGTCATTCAATATGGCCTGCGTACTGTCAGAATGTGTCTCGGGGCCTTTCCCCATGTCCTTTGGTATCTCACGCCTATCACCCATAATCCTCTCTATCTCTGCCTCTGTGTCAGAACTGATGTGATCTTTGTCCTCTAACTCTGGCTCTGTATCTGACTGAGTGTGGAAGGGAGTGTAGTCCCTTCTGTTCCTGTCTCTTCTATCTCTACTATGTCCTCTACGGTACTGAATGTACTCGTCCCCAATATGTCCTCGGCCCTCTGAGTATTCTACACCTGTTCCCGGAATCATGGGGTCATGAGAAGCACTTCTTCACAGGTTGGCAGGAAGAAGGCTCTAATACCACTGAAATATCTCAAATCCAGTAAATCTGGATATCTACTGTTGAACTAGTGTTTTGACTCTTGGATCTAATACTCTAGGGATTTCTGGATGCGTTTTAATTAATTGTTTAACATGCTTGGTGATTTTTGCATGTGTGTGTCATACAAATAAGGTTTGAACATATATATGAAGCATGTGAAGTAATGAACCAACACAATCTCAATAACATGTATTATATGGAAAAAGAAGGAAATACAACTGATATGTGGAAAGCAGAGAAATAATCATTAGCTAGATCTCATGGATCGTCACTGGAATACAATGTGACTAATACAAAATACCCTTGAACAGAAGATGTGGATAGATTTGCACAACCACGGATAGATCGACAAAATGCAATTCCGGAAACTCACGACAACTGCTGCAAATGCTAGATAACTCGCCCTGGTGGCTATACTTGACAAAACCTCCTGGAAATTGTCCCAAACTAAGCGCCTTGGCCTCTAGGCTCCACCTGATAACTATTGGACTAAAGATCTGACCCCTAAAGCTCTGGATGAACCCCGGATGACATCCCATCGGGGGTTGCGCACCTCTTTGGCTCTGTGAGTGCGCCCTAGTGATTCCACCGTCGGAATCCACTGATATATGTCTCGAAATGTGGGCCCTGGCCTCCTATGTATTAGGTCGGAAGGGTTTCTTCTGATCTGATCAGGAAAACCCTCTGGAACCCCAAATGTCCCTCCTCAAGAGCTGCACACTTCCTGGTTGTCTGATGTCCCCTGGTAGATTCCACAATCAAAATCTGATGACTGGTGGCTCAAAAGAAGTGCCCTGGCTGATCCTCAACTGTGTCGGAAGGAATCGACGAGATAAGCCCTGGTCTCATGCAGCTACACAAAACCCTCTCTAACCCTTGCGGCCTCACTGGCTGCACTGCGCAATCTCTACAATAGATCTGAATACTCCTGAACTAGTATGGTGAAATACCTGGATGGTATCTCTGAAAGGCTAGGGTGTCTTCCAACACCGAAACCAATCTGGGTGGTGGTTTCCTCCAGAGATCCACAAAACATCAAAGAGGTCAATTTCACCCTCTGGAAACTGTTCTCGACATCAAATCACAACATAATGAGAAATTAGGTCGAATTCCTCCTTTTATACCTTCCCCAATCTAATTCTTCGTTGACATCACTTAAGCTAGGTGCTTTTCCTAAGGTGAGTGATTAATTAATTAAATCTCCCCCTCCAACACCTTTTTCTTCTATTTCTCTGTTAACTTTAGATTAAGTAACTTTTCCTATGCTTTTTGGCTTAATTTATCTTTTAGCCACGTATTCACCCTTATTTCTCCCTTTGTTCCATGTTTATGCCTGACTAAAGTCTACGGGAACAAAATAGACTACTAAGTCACTCCCTGCTGGCCTACTCTTGGGAACGGGACATCACACATGGTCCCAAGACCTAAGTTCAACCTAGGAACAAGGCTTTCCACCAAGCCTCCATCAAGCCATCAATACTCCTCCACAACTTTACCCTTGCCCTGAATGATGACTAGTGTTCAGGCAAAATAGAACAAGGTGCATAGCTTCCATGTTTCACCCGCAACCTATAACTGCAACTGAACTCTAAGGATCCTCTGTTATTCTTGGTGAGAAGAAAGCCGATGAAAATGCAAAATGACCCTTGAATTTTCAAAGGGTAACACGGTAAATAGAAAGATGATTTGGTCCAACACTTGGAAAACGAATTACATCTCCAAACTTAGTTGTATAAATGATGACGTCACTACAACCTGCAACTTGTATCATTGAATTGTCACAAATAACCACTTTCTCTCCATCATGTTGTTGTCTATAATTAGACAGGTGTTCATGTTTGGTCATGTGTAAGGTATCTCTATAATCAATAATCCACTCTTGTTGAGCAGTAGACGACCAGCATGCAGAATGTACAACCAAATGGCAAATGTGCACTATGAGGAGATCTAGCATTCTCATTAAAAGGGTCTTTAGTGCCTATTATCACGCAATTTGTACTTTGATAGAAGAGAAAGGTAAAAGAAAGCAAATTGGTGAAACGAGAGACTAATCCTATCACTGTCACCTCAATAGGATGTCTCTTTCTATTTAGGGAGGTAGGCCCAGGGGAGACATCCCCGGTGACCTGGGGTTTTGAGAAGGCAATGGATAAAGGCTAGGTAAAAGGTCCCCTCTCACAAGTCACCACCAATCAGACAGTCTGGTTAAACAACCAATAAAGAGATAATATACCAGAAGTGTACCTACCCGCAACAAAGCAACAAAAAACTATATTTTGCAAGAGCACTTGTTGGTTAGCACTTCATAAAAACCATTGACTTTCTTAGATGAAGCAATTTGCTGAATATGATGAAGTAAACAGAAATCTTATAACAGCAATGATTATAGAGCAATAATTCACATAAAATGTCTTAAAACTAGCTTCAAAATGACTAAAAACCATTTACCATTGGAATCGTATCATTAGCATTTGATAGAAGCATACAAGACAAGCTATAACTCAGCCTTTGCAATTGTTTTATGAGATTTTAATGCTGCATTAAATGGTTGTAGCTTACTATAGTAACGGCAGCAAGTAGGTTAGTAGATCAATCTAATCTAGGGTTAGAAGGTGTTAGTGGTTTGTTCAAAGAATTGGTATTGAAGGTTGTTTGATCAAAATACTCAAGGGAGGTCTTAGACTAGTGCTTTCTCAGGGAAAATGGAGTCAAATAAGTGGCTGCAAAAGTTGAGGGAGCAAGATGATAATGGGAGAGCCAAAGACAAGAGGAGTTGATGGATGAAGTGTCGGTAAGCTAGGGCTTCAACCACCAAACCCTAGGGGAAAATGACTACGAAGGTGTAGGTAACCCTAGGCCTTAGTAGATTTTCCTCCTTCTTTAACTCAAAGAATGAAGCAAATGACAGCTAGGATGAAGTGACAAGTGCTAGGATGTTGCAATGGCAAGGCCCTAGCAATGGCTTCAAGAAAAACGACTCCTTGGCACAATCTAGTAGGTGAATAGCAAATTAGAACAAGGACAATAACATGTGCTTGGTTCCCTAGGGTTTAGGCTAGCAATTTCATAAGCATTAGCAAAATGAAAAGTAAAAAACACCATAACCATTCAAAAGAAAGAAGAATTGCAGAAATTTACTTACATTCACCAAGCATAATCTATCACATCACCTAGTTGTAGACTTTCCACCAAGAAAAATGCCAAAAACACCAAAAATAGCCCTCCAACAAGTGCGCACTAAATTTCAGTCCAAAAACCCTAATGAGGGTGCCAATTTCAGTCCACACAAGTGTGAGTGAAAGATGATAAAAAAATGAGAGTTTAGACTCTCTATTTATACAATATCACTGACCTTTACTTACACTTTAGGTCAAAAAAGGCTGACATGGCCAATTTACATCAAAAATATTGTTTTACATTAAATGTCACAATTAAAACCCTAAATCAAGCATAAAAGGTGATGTCATGCCCTTTTACGGTGACATTAGGCCCTTTTAGAGCAACATTGGCCTCCTGGAGCAAAACGTTAGGCCTTCTTGGGCCTCAGGAACCTGCCACACGTGCCACTTGGCACACAACTGCCTCCAAAACCTCCCANCGGGAGCGTCCCGGAACCGCGCTCCCCCCCACGCTCCGACCCTCCCGAACCACGCTCCCGACCTATCCCGGGCGCTCCCTACCTTTTCCCGAAGCTCCACACTCCCACTCGCTCTTGGTCCGCTTCCCCCCACGCTCCCGAGCCTACAAGACCCGCTCCTGACCCCCCGGAACCACGCTCCCGGAGCGCTCCCAAACCCACGCGAGCACTCCCTGATTTTTGGCCCAAAAAAGTGTTTTTTTTTTGTTTTTTTTTTAATTTTTTTAATTTTTTGGCTTTGTGGGTGGGCCCTAGGGCATTTTTAGGGTTAGAGAGGGGAGATAAAGCACAATCTCTCCCTCTTCTTCCTCATTGTTTCATCTTTGAGTTGGAGTGGAGAGGGAAGGAGCTCTTGGTGTTGGAGCAAAGTTGGAGAGCTTGAAGAGGATTTGTGAGAGCTTGGAGGAGAC